>CAUYUJ010019674.1:0-72500 GCA_963575745.1 Prorocentrum cordatum
ATCAGCAGCATCAGCGTCATCATCATCATCATCAGCAGCAGCATCAGCATCATCATCATCATCATCATCATCATCATCATCACCACCATCATCATCATCAGCACCATCATCATCATCATCAACAACATCATCATCATCATCATCATCATCATCGTCATCATCATCATCAGCATCATCATCATCATCACCACCACCACCACCGCCACCATCGTCAGCATCATCATCAGCAGCATCATCATCAACAACATCATCATCATCATCATCATCAGTATCATCATCGTCAGCATCATCATCAGGATCGTCATCGTCATCACCATCATCAGCATCATCGTCATCGTCATCATCAGCATCAGCATCAGCATCAGCATCATCGTTATCATCATCAGCATCATCATCATGTTCCTCCTGATCATCACATCAGCATCAGAATCATTATCGTCATGCCCCTTCCTCCTCATCCTAGTTCCTCCTCCCCTGTCCTCCTCCCCTTTTCTCCTTCTCCTCTCCTCCTGCTCATCCTCCTCATCTCCTCTTGTTCCTCGTCTTCCGACTAGTGTCAAGTATATCAGTGATGATAATAATGACAAAACGAATATTAAAAAATAGTTGCCTTAGTCGTCGTGTTCGTCTTTGTCATCTTGTTAATATAATTGTTAGTCTCATTGTCAGCTTGCTTATTCTTGTTCTTCATATACTTATGAACATGACTAGTTTGATTCGTCTCAGCCTTAGTAGTCGTCTTCTCATTACGTCTGGGTGTTGTTGTTTGTTGCCAACTTATGATTACTATTATTATTATTCCTCCTCCTCCTCCTCCACCTACTCCTCCTCATCCTGCTCCTCCTCCTCCTCCTCCTCCTTCTCCTCCTCCTCCTCCTCCTCCTCCTCCTCCTCCTCCTCCTCTTCCTCCCCCTCCCCCTCCTCCTCCTCCCCCTCCTCCTCTTCCTCCTCCTCCTCCTCCACCTCATCATCCTCCCTCCTCCTCCCCCCTCCCCCGTCCACCACCGACGCGCGGCGCAGATGCCGAGCCCCCCTCTTCGCCCCAGGTCCTTCCGCTTCTTGCGCCTGGCCGCCACGTCGTCGGCGGCCAGCGAGGCGCCTCTCCGCAGTGTTGCGGTGGTGGCGGCGTTAGTGATGTCGTAGTGGTTGTGGTGACGGTGGTTTCCATGACGATAGTGGTGACGATGGCAAGGAGGATGATGATGGTGGTGATGGTAATGCTGATGGTGATGGTGATGGTGATGGTGATGGTGATGGTAATGGTGATGGTGATACTGATGGTGATGGTGACAGTGATAGTGATGGTGATTGTGGTGGTGATGGCGATGGCGATGGTGATGGTGATGGTGATAGTTTGCCGGCCCAACGGGCCAGGGGCGTCCTAATATCTCCGGTAACTGGTTAACAGTATTTCTAGTTCGCGCGCGCGAGGCCGCCCCTGGGGGGTCCTGGACGAAAAGTACCCGCGCAAGGTCCCGGGCAGGTCCCGGGCAGGTTCCAGCAAGGTCCCCGGCAGGTCCCAGCCAGGTCTCGGCCAGGTCCCAGCAGACTCCCAAGAGCGCTCCAGGAGCGCATCAAGTGGCCTCCAAGAGAGCTCAACATGGTCCGAAACGGTTCAAGAGCGATCCAAGACGACAAAGATGGCCTCCAGACAGCCCAGAGCGCCTTCAAGACGCCCTAAGAGGCCTCCAAGAGACCTCCCATGAAGACCCACAGAGGCAGAAATTAGTGATTTTCAGGGTGTGTGACGTTCTCGCCTTTTCGGCTCACCGGCGCTCCAAGACGGCCCAAGAGGCTTCAAAGACCGCCCCAAGACGGCCCACGAAGCTTCAAAAAGGGCCCCAAGACGGCCCCAGATGGCTCCAAGATAGCCCAAGAGGCTTCCAAGACGGCCCAAGAGGGCCCCAAAACAGCCCCACGAGGAGCCCAAGGAAGGGACCAGGAACCGAAAAGTGCAGCCTTCAGCCCCAAGAGCCCACCAGGAGGGCCCAAGAGCCCACCAGGAGGGCCCAAGAGACCCCCAAAAGGCACGCAAAGAAGCCACAAAAGGCCCGCAAGCGGCCCCAAGAGGCCGCAACACTGCCCCCAAGAAGCCTCAAAACTGTCTCCCAGAGGCCCCTGAGAGGCCAACCACGAGGAGCCCAACCAACATCCATGAGGCCTCTGACCCACCACCCATCGCCTCGGAAAAATAGCAGCCATCCAACCGCACCGCATTGACAACAACACTACGACAAACGACAGCGGCGAGGCAATATGGGCCAGCGGAATGAACGAAGCGATTGAATAATGATACATGGTGGTGGCGATGATGATAAGGATGATGATGATGATGCTGATGCTGATGCTGATGCTGATGATGATGATGATGGTGATGATGATGATGATGATGATGATGTTGATGGTGGTGGTGGTGGTGGTGGTGGTGGTGGTGGTGATGATGATGATGATGATGATGATGATGATGACGATGATGATGATGATGATGATGATGATGGATGATGATGATGATGATGATGATGATGATGATGATGATGATGATGATGATGATGATGATGATGATGATGGGGTGGTGGTGGTGGTGGTGGTGGTGGTGGTGGTGGTATGATGATGATGATGATGATGATGATGATGATGATGATGATGATGATGATGATGATGATGATGAGGATGATGATGATGACGACGACGATGATGATGATGATGATGATGATGATTGATGATGATGATGATGATGATGATGATGCTGATGATGATGATGATGGATGGTGATGGTGATGGTGATGGTGATGGTGATGGTGATGGTGATGGTGATGGTGATGGTGATGGTGATGGTGATGGTGATGGTGATGGTGATGGTGATGGTGATGGTGATGGTGATGGTGATGGTGATGGTGATGGTGATGGTGGCTGTGACGACGATGATGGTGGTGACGACGATGGTGATGATTCCGACGATGATGAAGAAGATCCTGGTGATGACGGCGGTGGTGATGACTCTGTTCTTTCGGCCGTTCTGGGGCAGAGCTGGCATCACAGAGATAGCACCGACACGCTCCTATTGAGGCGCAGCTACCGAGGAGCATCCTGAGACCAGACAGCCGCCTGGAGCCGACGCAAACCTGCGAAGACTCTCCGCCAACCTCGGCACCTCGAAGCATCAAGTAGGAAGGCGGCTCCAGTAGATTGGGCTCGGGCTCGCCCAAGGGAGAACACAACAACAAAAACGCATCGGCGCTTGAAGACAATTGGGACCCATAAACTTTCGAAAGCCTGCGCGGATATCCTGGATCCCCGCTGGACTCTCCCCCTTCCCGAACCAGTCCCGCTCTGACGCTCCCCCAACAGAGAAGCGGAAGGAGAAGTTCGACAGGCTCACGAAAGAGACTGCCCGGAGGAACGACGAGTGGAAAAAAGGGGCCTTCCAGAAAGCGAGCGACCGAATAATTTTCGGAGGTCCGTGCCGCATGCTGGGATCCAAGCCTGTCGCGCCGGAAGCGCCGCCGGGGGGGGCCCAGCGCCGATCCGAGAAACCCGCGCGGAGGTCCAAATGAGCACGGTTGTGCTGTGTTTTCCTCATTTTTTCGAGGGGGGGCTGCCGCCCGGTCCGAAAGAGTGTGGCCATGCTGCTTCTCAGCGCTATTGTTCTAAGTGATAGACTCTGTCCCGCTACTGCCATTACTAAAGCTAGTTGTCCGATTCGTATTGTTATGTATCCTCTCAAATTAATATTAGTAGGCGTATTAAGACTGGTACTTGTTTGGATATGATTATGCTTCACACTAGTTACATACATGGTTCAGTTCACTAGTCTGAAATGAAAGTCTTAGTAATACGAGAATGACCCCCCGCTTGTATTATCATTGTTCGTATCATGAGTATTCTTATGTAGGCTCGGATTCGCAGTTGAAGTACTAGTTTAATGTTCTCATTCGCATCATGATGTTTATTTCCACAATTCGTGGCATATCCGTTTCAGCATCGCTGCTACGTATGCGAAACTTATCATAATCCTCCTGGATATGGGATCGTTATTAGTGGAATTAGTATTGGAATTAGTCTTCTCATTCTCAGCAGTATAATCATTCCTTTCTGCTTGTGGATAGTATGCGCAGTAGACCGGCGCCCCCGATAACAGCCCCCTGGGGATAGAAAGTTCGGGGATCTGGCTGGGATAATCAACGAATTCCCAGGCGAAGGTGATGTTATGATGATGGCGATTCTGGGCGCTCGCGTAGACTGATCTCGTAGACCTTGGCACAGAACTGAATCGAGAGATCTCGAGGCTCGCGGCTACAGCTCGCCTGCGCAAGACAGGCCGATGGCACTCCTGACAAAGAAACCTCTCTCGCGAACGACCGCGAGCCACTCGCCCACGCAGGCTCGGCACCCTTTGGAGCCGTCCTTGCATGGGAGGCACTCGGCGCATGCCTGGGCGGCAGCGATTGCCTCCTCGAAGGTGGCGCGCTTCGGCTCGACCGCCGCGGGGCCCTCGAAGGGCTCGGGCTCGGCCTTCGCGCCCGCTCGCGTGCAGTCTCGAGATGACTGACTCGCCCGCGCACTTCATGTCCTTCTTGCACGTCTGGTTGATCTGGAAGGTCTTCAGGCGCCTGGTCACCCCCTTGTGGACCTCGGCGCTGTAGCTCTTGTGGCCGACCTTCTGCAAGTGGAGCTGCTCGTCCTGCTCGAAGGCCGGGTGGTGGCGCAGCCGCGTCGGAATGGTCTCCCTGACCTCGCGGCCGCGCTCGCGCCCCCGCGTGGACCGGCACTCCAGGCGGCGCATGACGCCCTCGAGCGGGCGCTCGGCGGCGACCACGCAGGGGGCGTTGCGGGGCAGCCTGGCGCCTTCGCTCTCGCGCCTGATGCGGTTCGGGCGGACGCGCCCGCAGGCTCGGAGGCCGTTCTTGTCGAGCCTCCCCGTGGCAACCTCCTTCTCAAGAGCCGCTCGAATCCTGCGCCATATCGCGCCCGTCTCGCGGCTCCAGCGTCGCACGTTCTGCGGCCTGGCCTCCCCAGCGCTGGGCAGGAGAGCGAACTTCTCGACGTCGTGCTCGCCCGCGCGCTTGCTCCAGTCGAGGAGGATCTGGAGCTTGCACTGCGCTGTTGGCTCTCGTCGCAGCGCGGGCGCAGCTCGGGGCTCGCGCGCCCCCTCGCACGCCGCCAGCTTGCCCTGGGGTCTGCCACCCTGGCCGAAGCCTCGCTCCACGCCTCGGCCGAGATGGCCCGGGGCGAGGGCCTGGCCCTCGGCGCTCGCAAACTCTCGGCGCGCGGCCGCGGCCGCGACTCGCCCCTGAAAGCGGGGGGGGGGTCGCAGCGGCGCAGTCGACCCGCGTAATCAGGGCGCGCGGCGAGGGCGCAATGGCCCGGGAAGGCCCATGTCGACGCTTTCCGAGCGGGGCCCGTCAGCGAAAGTTGCCGGAGATGGGCCGAAGGGGCAAGGGTGCAAGGGCAACCTCGGGAAGGTTGCTCATCCTCGCTATGCGGGTTAACTGCATCAGTAGCAGTAGCAGGAACACTAGAAGGAAAGGGGGAAGAAGAGGGGCGGGGGGGGGAGAAAGCGGAGGATGGCCCCGGGATAGATTTCAAGAATGCGTTGGACTCGGTGCTTTTGACATGTAAAAACTGATTGTGTGTAGTCGTTTTCAATCTCGCACGGGGCGCGCGCGGCGGGGCCCAGCCGGGATTTTTCCGATGAGCAAGTTCGGGGCCCGGGGTGGGGAGAAGGTAAGGAGAGATCATTGTCTGCTTTCTCAGCCTCGAGCCTCTTGGCCTCAGGTTCCTCGAGCAGCTCGCAGCAGACTCGGCGCTCAGCTCCTCGCAGGGGCCCGGGACATCGGAAGGAGAGCTCGCCTGACCCCGGAGGCTCGACGAGCTCGTCTGCTTTGTCGGCGCGGTGATCGGAGTCTCGCCGCAAAGCTGCGATGGCCCGTAGCACACATCCTCATACCAACGTGGCTACGGAAAGTTGTGGGCTTCTGGCGTTTGTTGGCTCGTCGTTGTTCGCTGCTTTCTGTGACCTTCCTGTTCTCAGCGTTGTGTTGTTAGCTTGTCGTGGGTAGCTTGTTGTGGCTTGCTGCTGCGCTGATTGCCAGTGCTGCTGATGTGCTTGTTGTTGCTTGTGCTGTTGTTGGTGGTGCTGTTGTTTCGCTGGTTGCTTTTGCTAGTGCTGCTGTGCTGTGATTTTGCTGCTGCTTTTGCTGTTCTTGTTTGTGCTGTTGTTGTGCTGGTTGCTGCTGCGCTGTGTTGTTGCTGCGGTTGCTTGCGCGCGTTGCGCAGCTTGCGCGTGACATTGTCATTGCTGTCGTCGGCCATGTTGCTTTGGTCCCCGTTTCATGTTTTTCCTGCGGCGTCCTCGAGGCCGGTGGCCACCTCGCTCAGAGCCCCCAGCACCTCGCCCTCACTCTGCTCGAAGGCACCTCGCTCAGAGCCCCCAGTGGCTCGTGACGCACCTCAAGGATGAGTCAGGACTCGGAGCCGAGGCAGGAGGCGAGGCAGAGCCCGGCACCGAGTGCAAGGCATCGCGCAGCCTCGGCGCCGCCTCGTCGCTGAGGCTCGCAAAGGCGGCCGCGCTTCTTCTCGGGCTCGACCTTGCAAGAGTCCAGCTTGAGCTTCTCGTCCTGGGCTTCTTGTCGTCGACGCTCTTGTCCTCAGGCTCGATCGAGTCCTCCAGATTCTTGTCCGAGAGCTTTTTCTCGAAGTGCGCGTTGTCCTCGAGCACGCTGTTGTCCTGGAGCTTCTTGTCCTCGAGCTTGCAGGAGTCCAGCTCGACCTTCTTGTCCACGAGTTTATTGTCGCCCCCCTCCAGCGCGGTTGGTTGCGTCTCCTCGCGCTGCTCGACGCCGCCCTCAGTCTCCACCTCCTCGAAGTGCTCGGTCTGCGCGCCGGCTGGCGCCCGCTCGTCGCCCTGCGTTTGCTCGACGAAAAACGTCGGCGAGACGACGCTCTCGCAGTCCGACCGCCCGGCGAATGGTCAGGAAGACGCGCGGCGATCGTCGCTGTCCGACTCGGCCACCCTCGTTGCCCGAGCGGAGAAAGGGCTTGGAATGCTTGGTCCGCATTGGGCCACGGTAAGCGTTGCGACCTCAGCGGGCTTGACCCGAACAGCGCTTGCACCACAGAGCTCGAGCCCATTGCACCACATAGCCGGCGCCACCTCGGCGATGCATCGGCGGGCCTCGGCGATGCGTCGGCGACGCGGTGGGCTTGGACTGATCTGTTGTGGCAGCTATTGCCTGTGCTCTTGTTCTGTTGTGTCGCTATTGTGGCATGTTGTTGCACTGGTTGCTGGCGCCGCCGTTGTGCTTGCGGTTGACTGTGTTGTTGGTGGTGCTGTTGTGTTGCTGGTTGCTGTTGATGTCGTGGCTGCTGTTGTTTGTGATGTTGTTGTTGTGTGTGAGTGTGTGTGAGTGTGTGTGCGTGTGTGTGTGCGTGCGTGATTGAATGTGTGTGTGCGTGTGTCTGAGTGTGTGTGTGTGTGTGCGTGCGTGCGTGTGCGTGTGTTGTTTGTGTGTATGTGCGTGCGCGCGTGCGCGCGCGTGCGTGCGTGCGTGCGTGAGCGCGCGCGTGCGCGCGCGTGTTGCTGCGTTTGCGCGCGCGCGTTTGCGCGCGACCGCTAGGCGTCGAGGCTCGGTCCTCGATCCTCGGATCGAGGGCCCAGGGTCCTCGAGCCCAAGCATGACGATCCGCGGATCTAGGGTCCGAGGTGCTCGCAGATGCTGAAGGCCAAGATCTTGGACCCTCGATCCGAGGATGGAGGATCGAGCCTGCCTGATTGCTTGACGCTTGATCGAGGAGGGATCTCTCGGCGAGAGGGGGGGGTAGCACCCCGCAACATGAGACGCCACTCGCGCGTGCTCGAACGCTCGCGTGGAGCTTGAAAGCAGATGGGGCTCGATCGCGTACCTCGAGACGCTCGCGCGGCGCCCTCGCAGCGAAAAGCGCGGGAGCGCTTGGCTCGGGACGCTCGTGCGCCAGGCGCTCGCCGCTCGCCGCCGCTCGGCTCTCAGGCGCCATTCGGCGTCGACTTGTCGGCCTCCGGCTCGGCCTTCGCCTCGGCCTGGCTCTCCTCGGGCTCGCGCTGGCTGCGCATCTCGTCGCGGTCGTGGATCTCGGCGAACTCTGAGAAATTCATCTTGGTGGGCTGGTATAGCCATTGTCTCGAAGCGGAGCTGCCTGTCGGCGCTTGGGCTGTCACCCTTGGAGCGCCTGTCCACTGTCCATATAATTATCCTGCTGGGGCTCGTAGGCCACGTCGGCAGTGCGCTCGAGGCTCCAGCGCCACTCGGCGACTGCTTGCGCGGTGGCTCGCGCGCGGCCCATGCTCTGCACCGCGCCGTCGTCGCGGCACCAGTTGACGAATGGCCCGGCCTTGCGGGGGCCGTCTCAGAAGAACTCCTCGGGCATCTCCTCGACGGGCTCGAAGCTCTCGTCGATCGGCAGCACGAGGTCGCGGAGGTTGAGGAGCTCGGAGGGGACATCGGCGAAGGCCTCGCCGACGCGCTCGGAGTAGGAGCCGAAGCTGAGGCGCCGGACGCTCTCGGCGCCGAGCTCGGTGTCCTCCTCCTCGACAAGCTCGAGCATATTCGACTCGAATCTCGGCAGGAGCCAGAAGAGGTTCTCGGGCGGCTCTCCATGATTCTCGAAGATGTCGCAGAGGCGTGCGTCTTTCTCGCAGTAGGTCTTGTAAAACAACGCCACAGCCAGCTCGACGCGCCTCTTGTCCTTCTCGCTGAAGACGCGCCCGTACTCGATGCTCTCGATAGAACCACCGTCGCAGACCATCTCGAGGACGGCCTGCTGGGCGCTAGCCGACCATAAAGCGCTGTCCGCCTTGGAAAAAAAAGCCGTCATTCTTGCTGCGTCAGCGCCTTGCGCGCTCGATTGGCATTGGCACATCTCGGCAATAGCGATCTCGTCCGCGATGAAGGACAACTTGTCGAAGATGTTCTCGTTCTGCTCGGCCATGCGCTCGAGAGTCTCGTTCGGGCTCGGGCTCGCCTGGGTCGCGACCCCCTGCAGGGCAGCGACCTGCCGGGTCACCGCCTGGGCGCATTCGGCGCCATGGGATATGGCTCAGGCTCGCGACAGACTGAGGGGCAACCATGTGGGGGGGTAGGCATTGGGGAGGAACCATCGACCTGGAATCGCCGATACATCGCCGATGCATCGGCGATGGGCGCCCGATCGTGAATCCGCACGTTCCTGGGCAGGTTCGGGCTATCGAACCACTCTCTGCGATCAATGGGCGATTGGGGACCGATGCATCCCGTTATGCCTCATCCCACCCTATCGTTGCCCCTGGGGGAGGTGCAGCTCGGTGCCTCGAAGAGGCTCGAAAGCTTGGAGTCTCGGACTCGGGGAAGCTCGGGCCTGGGCAGTTGCGGGGGAAGGGGGGGAGGAGGAGGAGGAGGAGGAGGAGGAGGAGGAGGAGGAGGAGGAGGACGAGGAGGAGGAGGAGGAGGAGGAGGGGCCACGAACTTTGTGAGGAATGCGCAAACAAGTTCCTGCTCGAAAACCATGTAACTTCAAATGCTAATCGGTCCCCATGGCCCTGCCTCACGTTCCTGACTCGGGAACGGCTGAGAAAGTGAGAACCCCATGGCCCTGCCGTACGTTCGTGACTTGGGAAAACTGAAATGGTGAGAATCCCATAGCCCTGCCACACGCTCTTGATTGCGAACACTGAAATGGTGAGACCACCATTGCCATGCTCAGCGTCTTTGATGCTGTTGCAAATCAACATGATGTGATAGCAACTTCGACTCGCAACTTCCCCCGGGGATTATCGAGTTCGGCCTCCGCGCCCCTCTCCACCATTAAATCCGATCGACACGAGATGAAGTATAAAAACGGTTAAGGGAGTGATGTTTTATTCTCGGGGGCAGTGTGTTCAGATTATTACTATTATGTTTCTTCCTCTTCTTCGGGCGCGGGGGGGGGGGGGGGGGGCCCCAGCGCCCAGAGGTCCCGACCACTTCCCCAAGGGCAGTGTTCCGTCCCGACTCTGGTCCTGCCGGCCCCGGGGCCTGCAGGCGGCCCTCGAGCACCAAAGATCGATCGGCGGCGAGCCCCGGGGGGGGAAGTGGGAGGAGGAGGGAGAAGGGGGGGAAGTGGGAGGAGGAGCAGGAGCAGGAGCAGGAGGAGGAGGAGGAGGAGGAGGAGGAGGAGGAGGAGGGAGGAGGGGGAGGAGAAGGAGGAGGAGGAGGAGGAGAGGAGGGGAGAGGAGGAGGAGGAGGAGGAGGAGGAGGAGGAGGAGGGAGGAGGAGGAGGGAGAGGAGGAGGAGGAGGAGGAGGGAGGAGGAGGAGGAGGAGGAGGAGAGGGAGGAGGAGGAGGGAGGAGGAGGAGGAGGAGGAGGAGGAGGAGGAGGAGGAGGAGGAGGAGGAGGAGGAGGAGGAGGAGGAGGAGGAGGAGGAGGAGGAGGAGGAGGAGGAGGAGGAGGACGAGAGAGCGAGGATGGAGGCAGGGGGATTGAGGATGGAGGCTGGAGGACGCAGCCATGGCGGCGCGAGGCCTCTGGGAGCCCCAAGAAGAGCGAGGACAGGCCGGGGAGGGCCTCCTCGCCCCTCGCGGCCCCTCGAGGGGCCGCCCTCCTCGAGGTGCCCGCGCGCGGCCTCGGGGGGTGAGCCCTCGCAGGAGGCTCAGAGGTCCAACGGCGGCCTTCTGAGAAGTTTCCGAAGCCTTCCCCGACGACACACACACACACAGCCTCTCAGAGGGCGCGAGGGTTGCTGAGAGGTCCCGCCGAATCCCGAGAAGGCCTTCTAGTTTTCACTGCTCCCCTCGCTCGCCGCCGCATCGAAAAACAGCCGCCGAGCACCGCCGCCGCGCGCCAGCGCCAGGAGGGCAAGGACCGATTTACTCAAGAGGACTGCCGCTCCTACCTCCGTCCTCCTCTTGCTCCTCCTCGCCCTCCTGCTCCTCCACCCTTCTTTCTGCTCCTCCCCTTGATCCATCCTCGTCCTTGTCCTTCTGGCGCTGACGCGGGGCCTCGTTTCCCTTCTTCGACCACCCCGCGCGGGCGGCGGAGGGCGCGGCCGCGGCGCCTGCCGCCAGCGCCTCGGGGGCGGCCGGCGCGTCCTCGACGCGCGCGCGCGCCAACGACGGCATCCGCTGCGGTTGGGCTCAACATGGGGGAAGCGGGTCCTGGACCCTGGGGCCTTCCCCCAGGACGGGATCTTCACCCTGATCCGTTTTCTGACAGTCCCGGGGCTCGTGGAGGGCCCCGAGAGCCCGAAACCAGCGGAAAATCTCAGGACACGTTTCCTTGAGGACCCGCTTCCCCCGCTGGGCAAACCAAAAGGTACTGATACTGCTGCTCCCCGGACCTCTCCTGGGGTGCGTTCTGACCAGCCCGCCGAGGCGAATCCAGCGGTGGCGACGAGGGTCTCCGAGGAAGCCGAAAAAAAATTGATAACGGGCGGTATCGGTACCTTTTCCTCCTCGGAATTCCCCCGAAGGGCCCTCGACGCCGACGGCGGCGGCGCCGCTAGCGCCAGCGTTGTCGCTGCCGACGGCGGCGGCGGCGACCAGCGCCACCAGCGGCAGCGGCGGCGGCGGCGAGCATGGCCGGATCCAGGCCCTCTCCTTCCCGCCGGCGCACAGGTCACCAAGGGCCCCGCGGGCGAGTGCTGGGCACGGCACACCTCAGCGAAGGAGGTGCCCGCGACTGATCGCCACGGAACAGCGAACACCACGAACACAATAGTCAGCATATGATTGTATCGCGCGGGGCCCTCAGTTCATCTAAAAAGAGGCGGCTCAGAGATCGGCGACTACACATGGGCCACGAAAGCTTTGAAATTTGCCATGGGAACATCCTGCGACTGGCACGGCACAGTACAAAGGCAACAGGCATCTGGATCTCACGCATCTGCCCTCAAGAAGGCTGGTGTTGCCAGAAATCGTTCCGAGTGTCACAGCAATGCCGCCGCAGCCAAAGCATACGCCAAGACTTCAAGCGCCTGATAACCACGAAGACTCGCACAGGTTGATCCCCAGCCCTTCAAACATCAGTGCGTCAACTCCTGCGACTGGTTTCGAAAATCTGGTTCCGAGACCAACGGATGTGATTGCACAAGTTGCTCCACTCGGGCAGACGAGTTGGTTCTCCTCCTCCTCCTCCTCCTCCTCCTCCTCCTCCTCCTCCCAAGGGAGGGTGGAGGCCCCGACGCGCCGTCCCCGACACCCTCGAGAAAACCCACACCTGCGACATCGTCGACGAAGATGGCCCTGCAGTAAAAAGTGGCGCCCCCAAGAACGCACCCAGTCGCTCATGCAAAGCAGGACGAGGAAGTACATTCGGCAACAGAGAAGGCAATCGACTTGAACTCGCACCTTGAGATACGACGGGTCCATCATGTGGTACACTTACTTCCATCCCCGCATCCAGCTTTCCGAGACTTGGTCGCAGAATATGAAACTGTGTGTGAAGAAATTGAGCACGCTCAGCAAGTAATACACACTTGGTTTGAACAGAAGCTTGAGTTGATTGGAGAAGACATAGCAGAATGTGATGGGTTCCGAGCCGCCCCCTTGATTCAAGCGACTTGGCGGTGCCAGAAACATACTTTGATGGCCGAGTGGACGAATTACTCCAACCTACAGGGTCAGATGACGTGTCGGCATTGCGCCAGGGTCGACACAGCGTGGCGCAATCCAGAGGGATTAACAGTGATAGCAGTCTCTACGCCACCGAAGTGTTGCGCGCAGCTCTGCTCATGTGCAGAACGTATGATCACACTGTTGCATGCGCAGCTGAACATCACCCCTCATCCCCACCTCCATTACCTCGTTTATATTATTCGTCTTCTCATGTATCAAATTGTCCATCTTCGTGGTCGTCCTCGTTCTCCTCTAGTCCTCCTTGTGCGCATTGGGCGCGTTGTCGCTGGGCTTGCTGGTCATATGCGCACAGTAAGAAATCACGCAGGATCTCGATTGCATCGGCTCTGTTTTTGCACTCGAACAAAGGTCCCTCCTGCTGTCGTAGTGTCGTCCCTCCCCCTCTCCTCTCGCCCTTCCCGTTCCTTAGGGCCGTACGGGCCTCTCCTCTCACCCTCGGGGGCCGTCCCCCGCTGCTGGCTGAGGAAGCGCTCTTGCATGTGCGTCCGCCTCAGTGGATGCCTGTGCATGGCTCTTTGCCACCTGCGGTTGGTATTGCGCCTGCTCGCTCTTGGCTGTTCCGCGTCGCTGCAGCTTGCTGATTGACCGTGCTCGAGCGCATTCGCTGCGTTTCTGTCTTGAGCAATGGATTGGGAGGAAGAGGTGGAGCATAAGTCGGAGAAAGGGGAGTAGGCGGCATTCGTCCATGCGACAGCATTGTACTCGGAGTCCGACAGCGGGTCGCAGCTACTTGAACCCTTGGCGAGGGCAATCGCAGAAGATGTTGTGATTTTGAGGACTGATGCCGAAGATGGCAATCTCGCAAGCTCAGGCCGCGAAGTCTGGACTTCCAGCTACCTTCGGCGATGGTTTTGCGTGTCTGGCAGGTCGTTTCTCTCTGCCAGTAGTTGCGGCGCCCGAGGCGCAGAGGGGGATGTTTGGATGATGGAGGCAGTGGAGGAGGCGGAGCTGCCGCTCACTGTGGGCGCCCGGTTGCTCAACTGCAACGTGTCGTGGACCGAACACGTCGAAATTCTGCGCATGTTCCAGCGCAGCGGCTTCCCGAGACGATCTGCGGCTGACTTGGCCCCGCTGCTCGGCCCGCTCCACCTCCATGGACCATGGACCATGGAGTCGGCATCGCTCAGTAGCATTGCGCGTATGTGAAGCAGATTCTTTCTGCCATCAGTTTTTGCTCCCGAGACGTAGGAGGAGGAGGAGGAGGAGGAGGAGGAGGAGGAGGAGGAGGGAAGAGGACGAGGCAGACGAGGACTTCATTGCGAGCGCTTGGTTGCTTCCTCTGCAACTTGCTGTGGACCGATCGCTGTGATGTTGCGGTGTATGTTCGAACGCTGCGGCGTGTGAGACGAACAGCGGCTGAGTAGCCCCGCTTGTCGGTCCGCGCGGTCCGTAAGGCACGTGGCCACCACTCGTGGTGAGGACAGTCTGCCATTCCCGAGCGCTCGCCTGCAATGCCTGTGGAGGGGGGGTACGAGGATGGATATGAGAGGCGGGGGAGGACATCACCAAACTTCTGACTCTTGTGATGGGCCCGTGAGGCACGTGGCCACCAAGACAGACTATGGAGTCGGCATCTCTCATGTGATTTGCGTGCATGGGAGGCCGTTTCTTGTTGCCACCAATCGTGGCACCCGAGGCGCAGCGGGGGAGACTTGGAGTTGGAGGATGGGAGGGATCCACAGGACAGCGCAGAAGTGCGCATAGCTTCATTTCCCGCATTGCACTTGGAGTGCGACAGCGGGTCGCAGCCATTTTAACCCTCGGTGAAGGCAGGTGTACATAATACGTTAGGAGTTTGAGGATTGACGCTGAAGTGTAAGATTGACGCTGAAGATTTTGGCCGCGAATGATGGACTCCCAGCTACCCTCAGTGAGGGTTAGAACAGATAACTGCCCTCGGTGAATGCCCTGGCCACGTACGGGATCGGATGGGTAGGACGTGAGAGGCTGGAGGAGGACTCGGATGGTGGTGGGTGGGGGAGAAGACGGCATTCATGCGAGCGCTCGGCTGCTTCCTCTGCACGTCGTTGTGGACCGAGCACCTTGATGTTGTGGCGCATGTCCCCGCACAGCGGCTCCAGAGACGAACAGTGGCGAGTGTGGCCCCGCTCCTCGGTCCGCGCCCATACTCTCTGCCGCAGTCGGCACCTCTCAGTTGACTGCGCGCATGGGAGGCCGTTTCTTTCTGCCACCAGTCGTGGTGCCCGAGGCGTAGAGAGGGTGGTTTGGATGAGGGTGGACATGAGAAGGAGGAGGAGATGAGGAGCTAGTGGTGGAATAGAAGGCTTCATTGCGAGCGTTCGGCGCTTCCTCTGCAAACTGCAGTGGGCCGATGCTCCTTGATGCCGCGGTGGATGCTCGAGCGCAGCGGCGCCCGAGACGCGATGGGGTCGGCATCTCTCAGTCGATGTGCGGGTATGGGAAAACGCTTCTTCCTGCCACCAGTCGTGGGGTGGAGGAGGAGAGAGGTGGAGGAGGAGGAGGAGGAGGAGGAGGAGAAGAAGGAGGAGGAAGAGGTTCCTTACATCAGAAAGGAGGAGGAAGAGGATGGGGTCCAAGCACGACTGGAGCTAGGACACAAGAGCATCCTCCAAAAACATGAGACCCTCCGCAGGCCAAGCTGAAGAAAATTCGAGGGTACCCTCCCAAGGAAGCACAACACGAACATCCAACGAACACGAAGATCATGAAGGTACCCTCCCCGAGCCGACCTTGAGCTTATGCATCGGTCCAACCGTGCGCTGGCCAATGAAGCGTCATCGCCCGCAGGTCTCAAGACTGAGATGCCTCGAGGCCGGTGAAATAGAGCGCACGCAGAGGTGGCGGTGAAGCCAATCGTTCTTCATCCTCGTCCAGGGGGGGTCCTGTCGATAGCCTCCTGTCGATAGCCTCCTGTCTCTGCTTGTGGCCTCTCGACAGACCAGCATGAGCCAACGCCGCCTCTGCTCACAGCAGACTGTACACATCCCTGTAGAGGCCAATCAAAGCAAGAAGCACCGTGAGCGCCCCTGCCCAGAAAAACGAATCCGCTGGACATGTGTAAAAAAGAGCCCCAGACTACAGTGAAGTCGGGCCTGTCCTCCTACAGGGGGATTTCCGACGATAAAATGTAATAAAAAGTACCCTAAAAATAGTAAAAAAAAAAAAAAAAAAAAAAAAAAAAAAAAAAAAACATATTAGTCTGGGGACTATTTTGTTTGAGTACTTCCTGACCTTTTTGAGGTATTTTTGAGGTGTAGAAAATCCTCCTGTAGGGGGACACGCCCGACTTACGACTACAGCCGTCGTGCCACCACGAGGAGCGCTGCATCAGAAAGCTGCAGCGACACGGCCTCCCCGCCCCAGAGGCCCCCAAGGAGGTCGAGAAGCACGGAGGAGGGAGGCCTGGACCCTCGCGCGGTCGAGGACGACAGTCGACGACGACGGATCGAGGACCGATCGACCGAGGACGACGAACACGACGACAGTCAACGACGAGGACCGATTGACCGAGGACGACGAACACGACGACAGTCAACGACGAGGACCGATTGACCGAGGAAGACGAACACGACGACAGTCGACGACGAGGACCGATCGACCGAGGAAGACGAACACGACGACGGCGGCGGTCGACAGCGGCAGCGGCAGCGACGACACGACAACGACGGCGGTCGACGGCGATCGACGGCCCCGCCGGCCGAGGGCCGACGATAGAGGGCCCTCGCCGAGGGCCGACCGAGGGCGCCCCCGAGGGCTGCCCTGGAGGCCGACAGCCTGCGGGCCGCGCAAGGGCGAGAGGCCGGGCGGAGCGGCCGGGGGCCGACGAGGCGGGAAAACGCACTGTGACACCACGAAGCAGGAAGAGCGTTTGTTCGCTGGCCTGGCTCGACGAAGGGGCCGCTCAGAGGTGTCATCGGGGAGACGCAGTTCAGGCTCGGGTTCGGGGGGCTCACCCTCATGAACACGACGAGGGCCAGACTGAAATCTGACGCGAACTCTCGCTGCAGACACCCCACGAAAACCGGACCGGAAAAATCCATGACGCGCTCGTCAAAGAGCGCCGGGGAGCCCGAGCTCTGGCGCACTCGAGTCGTCCGTTTCCCCAAAATGTTAGAGCACCCGTGCACACGCCTGAGCCTCGAGCATCAGAGGCTTGGGCCAGCATGGCTATCATAGAGGCCTCCTAGAAGGGGTCCGAGTAGATGGGGTCGGAGGATCTCGCCGCATCGCCGATACATCGGCGAAGCATCGCCGATACATCGGCCATGCATCGGCCATGCACTGGCGACGTCGGCGATACATCCGCGACGTCGGCGTGGAGAAACGGGTCGCATCGCCCATGCATCGGATCGCATCGCCCATGCATCGCCGATACATCAGCGATGCGGTGAGATCCTGCGACCCCATCTGCTCGGACCCCATCTAGGAGGCCTAGATAGCACGGGGGATAGGGGCGAGGGGGGGGAGTCCTCCATGAGCCGGGCCAGCGCCTCCCGCTCCGCCTCCTCGCTCTCCTGCGGGGGGGAGCGAGCTTCGGCGCCATCGCCAGCAGGCGCCCAGCCGCTCAGGTCAGAGGTCGAAGGTTTCTCCGAATAGCTTAGGCGACCCGTCCTCCTCCTCCTCCTCCTCCTCCTCCTCCTCCTCCCCCCCTCCCTCCTCCTCCTCCTCCTCCTCCCTCCTCCTTCTCCTCCTCCTCCTCCTCCTCCCTCCCCCCCCCTCCTCCTCCTCCTCCCTCCTCCTTCCTCCTCCTCCTCCTCCTCCTCCTCCTCCACATCTCCTCCTCCCCCTCCCCCTCCTCCAGCTCCACTTCCTCCTCCTCCTCCTCCTCCTCCTCCTCCTCGCTCCTCCTCTTCCTCCTCCTCGGGTCGCCTACGGCCCCGGGGAGAACCGTGCAGTCAGAGGGCAGCGACGAAGATGATGGTGCTCAGAGAGCTGGTCGCCTGGGCAGAGACGTTGGGGCTCGTCGACGTTGACAAGTGGCTCGGCAGAGCAACTCTGTAGGCCGCTTGGCTCGCAGTTCGTGGAGGGGATGGGGATGGATGAGGGGGGGAGAGGGGGGGATGGGGGGGGGGCAGAGACAGACGGGGGGAGGGGAGGAGGGCGAGGACGAGGAGGGAGCGAGGGCGGAGGGAGGGAGAAACTCCCCCTCGTAGAATCCCCCCACTGGGCCACTGCCGGGGAGGAGCTCCCCCCTGCGCGGTGCCCCCAGCGGGCCATGGCCGGGGGCGAACCACACGGCCACCCACAGCTCCACCACGACGTTTCCGTCTGGGACCCGGCGGGCAGTGGCTCACGGGAGGGTGGACGCCTGGCTCACCGCAAGACCAGCCTGTTCCCAACTGGTGGCAGGTGGGAATGGTCGTAGGTCGGGCATGTCCCCGACAGGCGGATTTTGGACGAAACAATAAAAAATACCCCAAAAAATATTCCCATAATATTCAGAAATGGTAAAGAAGTCGTCCCCAGCCTTTTTTTGCGATTTTTGAATATTCCCCCTGTAGAGGGACAGGCCCGACTTAAGAATGGTTCACAGGAGGGGGGGCGCCCAGTTCGACCCAGGACTCCCCGTTTCCCACCTGGAGCCAGGTGAGGAGTGGCTCATGGGAGGGGGGGCGCCTGGTTCGCCCAAAGATTCCCCGTGTCCCACCTGGGGCAAAGTGGGGAACAGTGCACGGCAATGGTGAAACCAAACGATACCGATACCGCTACTCTTAGATCGGGCATGTCCCCCCACAGAAAAAAAAATGCTCACAAATATTCAAAAACGGCCCAAAAATCGTCTCCATATTATTTTTGACTATGCTTGAATGTTCCTGCTGTAGAGAGACACGCCCGACTTAACGCTACTCCCTGGACCGCTCCAAGGATGCGGTCTTGCCAGGATGTCGAGGCGGTGGCGACGAGGGCTTCACGGGAGGTCCCAAAGAGGGGAACACGGCCGAGGGGGAACGGTATGGGTCACTGCACCGACCTTGCAAACGCGGTGCAGCGAATTTCTGCGTGGATTTCTGCCGATGCAAAACCCTGAAACGGCGAGTGGAAAACGAACTGAATGTCACTTGGATTTGTTTTTGGTCTTCATTCCTGGCCAAACAAAATCCGCGCGAAATTCACCTCGAAATCCGGGACGAAATTCTCCAAGACACCCCGGTCCCATCCGTTTGTTTTCCGAACGAGATCCGCTCTGCAATGTTGGCGCCAAGATATGGGTACCTTTCTTCCTCTGAGTACATGAAGGGTGGCGCCAATTTCACCCAGGACTCGCCGTGTTCACATCTGGAGGCAGGAGAGAAAACGGCCCCTCGGATGGGAGGCACTGGCGGCGCTGAAGAGGGGAGGCGCGGGCCCGACGGGGATGCGATACCCCCTGAAGAAGCTCGCAGCAGCGCCCGGGGACGCCCACGCCCGCGCCCACGCCCACGCCCACACCGACGCCCACGCCCACGCCCACGCCCACGCCCACGCCCACGCCCACGCCCACGCCCACGCCCACGCCCACGCCCACGCCCACGCCCACGCCCAACCGCACGCCCACACCCACGCCCACGCCCACACCCACGCCCACACAGCGCCGTTGACGACGCGAAGGTCGCGCTCTCGGACGCCTCCACCGCTGTTCCGGGGCCGCATTCAAGCTTTCCTGGGCCACTTTGGGGTCTCTCACGCCTCCTGAGCCGCGTTGGGGCGCTTTAGGAGGGTTTCTGCAAGATGATTGGAGTTATCGTGGGCACTTTTGGAGGGTTTCACGTAATTCTGGGCACCCTGCGGGGAATCTCAGGATCCGAATAGACTGGAAACATGTTCCACGCACGACGGAAGGCGCTGACATCAAACTCGATGCGTTGTATAGGACTCTTGTGACCAATGTGGTGCTGTCTTGGGCCGAAATCGGCCGCGCTCCTCATCAAGCCCTCATACCTCCCTCCTGCTGCTCATCCCAATCCTGCTCCTCCTCGTCCTTCTCTCGACGATTCCTTCATCCTCCTCCGTCTTCCCGGACGCGTTGAGCCGTTCAGCTATTCCCAGCTTTTTGCCCAAGGGATTCGCACTTGCCTGTAAAGGAGACCAGTAGGCGGCGACGGCGTTCAAGGGAATCGGCCTTCGGCGTCCCCAGAATTGCTCCGTTGCCCCGTTGCCCAGCATTCTCTGAGGTTGCTCGGGGTTGCTCGGTTGCCCGCGTTGCTCTGGGTTCCCTGGGGTTCCGCGGCACTGCTTGGCAACGCATGGCAGTCCAGAGCAACTCTAAGAAATCCCAAGCAACGTCAAGCGACACCAGGTCATGCCAAGCAGCGCCCAGCAACGCCAAGAATGGAAAAGCAAAGCAAAGCAACACACAGCAACGTCAAGCAATGCCAAGCAGAAGGCAGGGAGGGCCCAGAAAGCAGAGGAGGCCAGGGCCAGGAAGGCTGCCGAGGCTCAGAAAGCTAAGACCGGAAGGGCAGAAGAGGCCAGGAGTACTGGGGAGGACAGACAGGCTGCTGAGGCAAAGAGGGCCGGACAGGTCGCTCAGGCAAAGGCTGTTCCGAAGGCCAAGACAGCAGAGGAGTCCAGCAAGGAAGAGGAGGCCAGGACGGCGAAAGCAGAGGAGGCCAAGAAGGCAGAAAAGGCCAGGAAGGCAGAGGAGACCTTTAAGATCGAGAAGGCCAAGAGGGCAGGCGAGGAGGAGACTGAGAAGGTAGACGAGGAGAAGCAAGAGGAGGTCACGCGGGCAGACAGGAGGAAAAGGAGGACCAAAACGACGAAGAGATCGTCGAAAGTGTCTTCGAACCACTACAACCCCTTCAGGGATGGCTCTCCGGCAAAAAGCTCCTTGACGTCAAGCACAGCTGCGACTTACATTTTGTTCACAGGGGCCAAGCAGGCCGTCCAGGACGCCTAGGTCTTGGCTGAGACGCACTGCGTGCAAGACCAAGTCTGCTGGAAGACAAACGAGGTTGACTGCCATGGGAATGCTGTGAAAAGGACCTCTGTCCGCTCACTCGCCCGACAGATGTACCCACCTCAGGGGCCAACCAGAGGGTGGAGGACATCTGGTTGGGCCTCGCATCCGCGAGGCGCTGAGAGTTGTCATGCATCTTTTTCTTTGTGCTCCCGAAGTTGTCAGGCGGGGGCAACTGCCTTTTGACAAGTCTGCCACGAAGGGCTACAGGAACTGGGTCATCACGCATGGCCGGCCCGTCGAGGGCCCTCACGTACACACGGCATTACCTCATCGTGATGCCCCATCGGGGGCGCGTAGGCCGTCACGACGCTCGCCTGCATAAGCCGTCTCTTCGACGTCCCTGTACCGCCGTTCTCGGCTACTGGCCGACGCCCGCGGGATGGGTGGTATCCCGTCCCGGGCTGGCTACTGTGCCACTTTCTATTCTTCATCCTGGCTGTCGAAGGTGCTCGTGCCATGGGATCGTGCCGACGCCCGCGGGGTGGGTGGGTAATCCCTTCCCCGGTTGGCGCCTTCAGCGTGGAGTCAGAGGCCTTGACACGCACTTCTACTTCGTCGGCACCCCGGGGCGTTGCGTCCTCTATAAATCGCTGGTCGTTGAGTTCTCATCTGTCTCATGGCCGACTCCTTTATGTTCCTTTCCTTTGGCGGAGTTCTTCTCCTGCATGTCCATCGGCGGATTCATGGCCGCCGGGTGTTTGTCTTTGGCCACCAGTGCCTGGCTACACATAACCAACCATGAATTCACACCCATTTTGGCGTGAACTACATCATGATGATGTTCAACTGTCTCGAGACGGACTTCTTTTCGGGCTTCTTCTTCGTACGTATGTGGACCCTAGGCCAGAGTCAGCCTGGTTCATAATTCAGAAAGGGCCGGGGTGGAGGACATCATCGGCCTGCTGGAGAACAACGCTGGGGAGAGGAGGACGACGTGCGCGAAGAAGACTCCAGCACCCGCAGGCGGCGCATAACACCACGCACCAGCAGGGCGCCTTCGCAGGAGGGCTCGAGCGAGCAGGCTGCAGACGTCGCCAGCAGGGAGGGAAAGGAGGGGGAGGAGGAGGAGGCTGCCAGCCAGCAGGCAGAAGAGGAGACTGCGGTGGAGGATGAGGTTGAGGAGGAGGAGGCGAAGAAGGTACAGGAGCTCGAGGAGCACCACTACCTGGACCTCGTGCACCGAGCGGTCGCAACGGACGACGACGTCGCCAAGGCCCAGTGGATATGTACAGCTCATGCCATCCAGAAGACTCGGTCAAAGGTCACAGGAACTGATACGCAAAGCGCACCTGCAAAGACGCGGCCCGCAATTGGCAGAAAGACATCGTGGCACTGCTGGTCCTTTGGAGTCCCGGAACGGTGCGGTGGCAGACCGCGCGGTGACCTCGAAATCCCCCAAGACCTCACCGCAAGGTCCGTCACCGCATGGTCTTGGGACCCCAAAGGCCCCTGTCGCCCGAGACATCCTCGGAGAACGATCTGGGTCCCAAAACCGTGCCGTGACCCCGAACCCCCACCGACTCACCGCACGCTATGGTCACCACCCCGTTTGGGGGCCCCCGAGGTCCCTGGCATGCGGCCCAAGGCAGCCCGGAGTGAGAACACAAGCAGAGGCGGCGACCCGGCGAGAGACGGAGGATGAGAAGGAATCGCAGAGAGGGGATGCTGTGCCATTGCATGCGGGCCGAGGCAGCCCCGAGTAGGAACACAAGCAAAGGCGGCGACCCGGCGAGAGACGGGGGAGGAGGAGGAATCGCACAGAAAGGGCTGCCGGACGGCAGGCGCCAGGCAGGCGCGCGGGGCCTGCCTCGCCAGGCAAGAATGCAGCGAGGCTGGCAGCCACGTGAACCATGCGATGAGCGCCCGCCCCGCTACACTCACTCACTCATGGTCCCGAGGCCATGCACACCTTTCCAGCCCCTCTTCCGCATTGGGGGAGGGGGGCGCATGAGGGAAAAGGTGAGACAAAGGGGAGAGCAGCAGGACGAACACAAATCCTGCCCCGCTAACGTTTCCTCGCGATAATTTCGACCCCCTCCCATCCTGTCGCCTCGTCGTCGGGCACAAGGAGTACTGACAATAAGACGCGCAATAGTCGCTTTGAATCGGGGTGCTATCCGAAATCAACGTTTCAGTCAATAGCTGATCCTCAAGCTGTGTCTGTGACGATACAAGTCGAAGGTTCCGGGCCCGATCGATTCGACGACGGACCCGCAGGCCACCGCTGTGCGTATCATGGCACGGCGGCGAAGCCTCTACCTCACTCCGTCCTCCCCTCGTTCGTTCGCCATGTTCGCGGCCATGGGAATGCCGGCGCGGGCGCGGCCGCGTCGAGTGGGCCCAGAACGTCGCCGCGCGCGCGGGCCCCCCCCCGCGGCAGATGGCACTGGCCTCGCCGACAGGGCGCCTACGGGTAGATTACACCGCCTTGAGGGCGGCTGGTCCCTGAAAGATGTGGAAGGCCAACCCGCCACCAACAGCCAGCGCAAACCTGTAACGCCAAATCGCGGTAATGATGTCAGCATTGAACATGCGTTGGTCTGAAGAAGCACAACGCAACGTAAACATGATTTCCTAACTGTGGAAGGGCGAAGCCGAAGGAGGGCGAGAAGAGATCAGGAGAGTACGAAGGAGGAGCACCCCTGACTCAAAGAAAGACAAGGCGGCCAAGAGCACGAGACGAGGGAAATGAAGGCGCAGCCCCGCGGGCACGCGGGCGCAGAAGGGGCCAGGAGGAGGTTAGGAAGGAGGAGGAGGAGGAGGAGGAGGAGGAGGAGGAGGAGACGACGGAGGAGGAGACGACGACGGAGGAGGAGGAGGAGGAGGCGACGGAGGAGGAGACGACGGAGGAGGAGGAGGCCACGAAGGAGGACGGGCCGCCCCAGCGGCGGGGCGCGAGGGGGCGCGAGGGGGCGCGGCGTGGCGAGCGCCTCCACGGTCGCCGGGGCCTGCGCCGCCCGCCGCCGCAGGTGGCACGCTGCCCCGCCCGCCGCCCTCCTCCGCCCCTCCTCTTCCTCCTCCACCTCCTGCACTCCTCCACCTCCTCGTCTTTTTCCTCCTCATCCTCCTCCTCCTCCTTTTCCTGCTCCTGCTCCTGCTCCTGCTCCTGGTTCCTGTTCTATCCTCCTTCTCCTCCTTCCTCCCTCCCTCTCCTCCTCCTCCTCCTCCTCCTCCTCTCCTCCTCCTCCTCCTCCTCCTCCTCCTCCTCCTCATCCTCCTCCTCTCCTCCTCCTCCTCCTCCTCCTCCTCCTCCTCCTCCTCCTCCTCCTCCTCCTCCTCCTCCTCCTCCTCCTCCTCCTCCTCCTCCTCCCCTCCTCCTCCTCCTCCTCCTCCTCTCCTCCTCCTCCTCCTCCTCCTCCTCCTCCTCCTCCTCCTCCTCCTCTTCCTCTTCCTCCTCCTCCTGTCTTCCTCCTCGTCCTCCTCACCCTCCACCTCAGCGTCTTCCTCCGCCTCGTCCATTTTCTCGACCTCACAACACCAGACGTGTCGTTTGGGCAGGCTGGGCAAGTCGCCCGGGACTCCCTCATCGCTTAAGGCCCGCTCGCTTGAGCATTCCAACATTCGTCTACAAAAACCGACCTCTCAAAACCAACAAGCAAATACACAAATACACAGATCGATGGGCCCGTCTTCAAAATACGGATATCGCCTTAGCACCTTGGTTTTAGAAGCGTCCAACAGTCACAAGGATGGAGGCACGTTAGTTTTCCGAATGGAGCATCCCACCCTTGACATTCCTTCCAATTCTACGACCAGAAGTTCCAAGTCGCGTAACAGTTACACGGATGAAGGGAAGTTCCTACGTACCCGAAACGAAGCTATGGACTCAGACTTCCGCACATCTGACGTCCAAGACCTGGACATGGCCCAACACTTACACGGGTGGCTTAACCGGTTGGCAACCCCGTTTTCTCCCTCTCTGCGTCCTTCCGATCCTCCCCCATATCCCCTCAGCTCTCCGTCTCCTCGTCCCCCTTCTATGGCTCTTCGATTTCTCCATGGGCCCCACCTGGGGGCGGCCGACTTCCCAGAGGGATACGAGTCCGACATGTTTTCGCTCGGCGGCCTGAAACAATTGTCGTGCCAGCGCGTCCTGCTGGATGTGCGGTTTAAACGGTGGTGGTTGCACGGATGAGAGGCTGGTCCTTCACAAAACGAGGCTGTCGCTATTGTTCGGCACGTCGCCTCTCGAGCATTGCTGGCGCTTTCTAGCACAAGCGCATCCTTGCGCGCGCCCCGGCCGGGCCCCCTCCCAAAGCCTTCCCCCGGCGTCGTCGCGGGGGGCGCGCGCCGACGTAAACCTACAAATGCGGAAACGAATGATATTCGTCCTGCAATTCGCCCCTCGAGCGCCCCTGCTGTCTCCGATGCTGTTAAAGCGCTCTGGAAAAAATATGCATGGACAAGACTGCGGCACGAGGCACTAGACACCAGCCTTCTTTCTCGGCGCCGTCGGGCGAACGCGGCTGACAGCGCGCGCGCCCCACGACGCGGCGCGCTCAATCTTCGAGACCTTCCTCAGACACCCACGCGCAGCCCCGCGGGGAAGGGGGGGGGTCGGCGCGAGCTACCTCCTATCCCCCCCTCCCCCTCGCGTTCCTGATGATTTGCCCCCCCCCCTCCTCTTGATACCCTCTACCCCCCCCTCCTTTCCCCAACATATCCCCCCTCCTCCCCCGTCCCCCTTGTCATCCCTGTCCGCCCTTTTGGCTCGCTCCCAAATCCTTCTCTAGGTCCTGCGCGGCGACGGGGCGCCCGGCCGCGATCGCCGTCGCCTTCTGCAGGCCCTGCACGGAGCCCCGCTTCTGCGGGGCCTAGTCACTGAACTTGTTCTGTTCTTCAAACGCCTGCTCTGGCGTCAGGGGGGGCAAGCGGGCAAGCGCGCCTGTCCCGTCGCCGACGACAAAACCACGAGTTGACCTGATGTCGTGGCGCCGCGCCGCCATTCCAGCAGGAACGCCTCCTTGCGGACGCGCTCGTCGAAGGCGCGATCGGCCTCCGTTTCTTGGAGCGCCTGGCCTTCAATCTGAAACTGGGAGTCCCTCTGCGGTTCCTCCTTGCTCTCTCCGCGCCCCCTCTTTGTCCTTCGTCTCGTTTTCCCCTTTGTCCTTCGGCTCGTCTTCCTCTTCGTCCTTCGCCTCGTCCTCCTGCTTCCCGCGGGCGCCCCAGCTGCCGCGGCAAAACGGCGGCGGTCGCTGTAGGAACACCGGCCCCTCTTTAAGTCGCGGCGCGGGCCCCGCCAGCCCCACTTAGCCTAAGAGTGTTTCGTGCCCCCCTTGACATGGATCTCTGTTGTGTTCTCTTTTTCCTCTGTCGCCGTCTCCGTCTCCTTGTCCCAAGAATTGCGTGGGTCTCTCTCGTTCTGCTCGTTCTGTTTCACCTGGCCCTCCTGGCCCCACGTCTCCTTATCCTTATAAGTGAAATGTGTCTCCTTGTGTTTAGTGACCTGCCCCCCCGCGTTTTGGCGGCCGCCCTCCTTCCTGCCCTTCTGGCCCCACGTTTTGGTGTTACTATTCTTGTTACTGATAGCATTCGCATGATGCTTGGTACGTCTAGTATTTTCGTCCCAGTAGTATTGCTAGTTTCGTAATAGTATCATTCGTACTCTTACCTTCACCAGATTAATGATGTGTTTCTTATCATTATGATGTGTATCCGTCTAAGTGGTATTGTCAGTAGTAGTTGTATCATTCGTAATATTACGAGTAGTATTAGTGATCGATGTTTTTAGTATTGTCAGAACTATTATATATCGTCATGTGATTATTCCTATGTTTCCCTTGCTTCTTCTCATGCTTGATTACCATTATTATGGGTATAATTGTCAATTGCTGGTTTTCCCCCCGCCCCCGCCCTTTCCCCTCCGTCGCCGTCGGTTTTCCCTTTCCCTTGCCCTCCTCAAAATCGAGATCGCCGTCGCGGGCGCATTTGGCCTTCTTCCCTAGATCCGTCACCTTGGCGCGGTCGA
This sequence comes from Prorocentrum cordatum, assembly GCA_963575745.1. Lineage (NCBI taxonomy): Eukaryota > Dinophyceae > Prorocentrales > Prorocentraceae > Prorocentrum > Prorocentrum cordatum. Next base: position 26,515 of record CAUYUJ010019674.1, read on the forward strand.
GCAGCCACCCGCTTTCAGGCGTGAACGACCTTTCCTAGCGACGGTTTCGGCCCATTTCCGCTTTTTGCGCGAGAGTTGCTTTTGAGTGGCCGGCATCGTTGTATGTATTTAAAAACACGCTGGTGGTGCCAGAAATGCTATAGAACTCGCCCCCCTCCCCCCTCTCTCCCACATTCCTCCCCCCCTCCCCCTCCCAGGCCCAGGGACGAGGGGATGGAGACGGGAGGGGGGGAGCAGGGACGACGCCCTCACCTCGAACTTCGATCCTCCGTTCCTCCGTTCCTCCCCTTCCCCCTCCTCGTCCTCCTCCCCCCCCTCTCCCCCTCCCCCCCCCCTCCTCCTCCTCCCCAGGCCTCCTCCTCCTCCTCCTCCTCGCCATGACGGTTTTCAGACGCGGCGGCGTGAGATTAGACGAGGGGTGCGATTCGAGGAAGGATCCACACACACACACACACACACACACACACACACACACACGCACACACGCGCACACACACACACACACCACACACACACACACACCACACAAACACACGCGCACCACACACACACACACAACACTCTCATACGCGTTCGAACGGAAAAAAGAGATAAGAACAAAGCAAAGACGAGCGAAAAGCAAACATAGAGAGAAGCGGCACGAACCCCCCACCCCTCATACACAAAGATAACAAAACATGGCACCCCCACCCCCCACCCCCAACCACAAAAAAACGGCGCCGAGGCGAGAATGCAACTTTGAGAAAAATACGCGCGGCGCCGAGGCGAGGGTGCAAAAAACGCACGAGCAGAAATCAGAGAGAAGACGAAAGCAAAAAAGAGTGAGAAAAAAATGTGCGCGGCGCTGAAAACGACAATGCCACTGTTGAAAACATTTGCGCGGCGCCGAAGCGAGATTGAACAAAAATGCCGCAACCACATACTCCACAATAGCAAGGCCTCGAAGACAGGCCTGCTGCTCCACGACATGGATAATGAATGCACATACATTATCAAATCGTGGAGAAGACCCGCCGCAAGAGCTCCGCAACGCACAGTCAAAGCAGATCTTGACCAGGAAGCCGAACGTCATTTCCTTTGATCTCCAGCTTCTCAACTACCGCACCCCTTACCGTACAGGAGAAGTTTCCACTGGAGCACCCGACCGCATCACAGGGCCAGACCACTATCCATCACAACTATCACCATTACCCTGCCACCTACAATACCACCACATGCGGCGTGCCCCTTTTTCCCCCGGTACCACTACCACTATTGCCCACCCCCCATCATCACATCGTTCTCACCATCATAATCATAATCAAGCCGTTCTCACCGTCAGTATCATCACCACCGCTACCATCACTATCATCATCACGACCACCATAACAATCATACCTATCGACATGCTCGTGCCTCCTCTCCTCCTCATTCCCCCCATCATCGTCATAGCCTCTCTCTCATTTCTCCTACCCGCCGACCCCCCCTGCTCATCCTACCCCTGCTACTTACTCACCCCCCTCCCCCTTCGAACCTTACACCGCCTACCCCTGTTCTTCCATATGTTCCTGTTCCTCCTCCTCCTCCTCGGCCTTCTCCTCCCCTGTTCTCTCTTAAATCACTTGTTCCCTCCTTTCCTGTTCCTCCTTTCCTGTTCCTCCTGCTCCTCCTCGGCCTCCTCCTCCTTTCCTGCTCGGCCTCTCCTTTCCTGTTCCTCCTCCTCCTCGGCCTCCTCCTCCTCACTGTTCCTCCTCCTCCTCCTCCTCCTCGGCCTCCTTCTTCCCTGTTCTCTCTGAGATCACTTCTTCCCGTCGCACCCCCAGACGTGTCGGTAGGGCTGCCCGAGCGTTGTGCCTGAGATCTCCCGACCACTTGTGATCCTGAGCCAGGGGGAGGAGGAGGAGGAGGAGGAGGAGGAGGAGGAGGAGGAGGAGGAGGAGGAGGAAGAGGAGGATGAGGAGGACAAGGACGAGGACGAGGACGAGGAGGAGGAGGAAAAGAAGGAGAATGACGGATGAATTTTTCAAAATGGGCTCTCGCCCTCGCCCTGGCGCGGCGCACACTCGCCCTAGAAGCGTGCGAGATCGGCATGGATGTAGGGCAGCTCCTCCTCCAGAATTTGGTTTTCGCCCGAGCGCCGCAAACATTCGTCCTAAAACCCTGCAGCAGCCTCATGCGTGGAAGGTGACTCCTTTGCGACATGTAGCTCTCGCGTCAGCGCGGCGCACATTCGTTTGAAAATGTTGCAGCAGCTTGGCGGATGGAGGGCGGGTGGCTTTCAAAAAGGCTCTCTTCAAAACCGCGCGCGCTCGCCTTGCAAGTTCGCCTTGCAAGTTCGAAGCAGCTTCACGGATGGAGGGCGGGTTGCTTTCAAAATGCGGCGCTCGCCCCAGCGCCCGCGCACACTCGCCCCAAAAAGCTGCAAGAGCGTAGCGGATGTAGGGCGTGCCCTTTCCAAAATGTATTGTGGCTCTCGTCTTAGCGCAACACACTTTTGTGTCTTGTGTCTTGAAAGTTCGCGATAGCGTCGAGGATGGCTCCGGTTCAAAACGTGGTTGTCGCCCGAGCGCCGCGCACATTCGCCTTTGAAGGTTCCAACAGCTCAGAGGATTATGTATGGTTGACGCCCCGCGACTGGGTGCAACAATCACGTGGCTGGCGATCTGTCAGGGTTGACTCGCAGCATTGAAGTCCCAGGGGCGGGTACGATTGAAGATTCTCGAACGGTTGTCTTCCAACGGGGCATATCGGCAGCGTAGATGAATTACTGTAGGGACTCAGGGAGAAGGAACTTGGGGGGAGGGTGTACTGCAACATCATTAATCGTCTTGGATGTACAATGGTCCTCCTCCTCTTCCTCCACCGACTCCAACGCCCTCTCCTACTTCCCCCGCCCCCCCCCAACCCAATTTACTCCCCACTCCCCTCCTCCTCCTCCCCGTCCTCCTCCTCCTCTTATTTTTCTTCTTATTATTAGTATGATTATTATTACGATTATTCTCATTAGTAATATTCGTCTTATTCTACGTCTTCATCTTATCATTATTAGTATCAATATTATTAGTAGCATTCTTCTGATTATTACCAGTATCAATTAATAGTATGCTTATTCATAATAGTTTACCGATAAGTACTAGCAGTATTAGTTGTGTCATAAGTTGTGTAAATTGTATTATTATCATTAGTCTTATGATCACTACTCTTCGCAGTCATAAAATCATTACCATCCTTCGTACGATTTAGTATTATGATGATGTCTGTACTTCTTTCATAGTATTAGTGGTGGCTTATTGTTCGTATTCGTCTTTGCTTTGTTTTTATTGTTGCTAGTAATCGTATTTTTCTTCGTCTTATTATTATTATGTTGTTTACTTATATTATTACTCCTCCCCCTCCTCCTCCTCCTGCTCTTCCTCCTCCTCTTCCTCCTCTTCTTCCTCCTCCTCCCCCTCCGCCTCCGCCTCCGCCTCCGCCTCCTTTTCCTCCTCCTTCTCCTCCTCCTCCTCCTCCTGCTCCTGCTCCTGCTCCTGCTCCTCCTCCTCCTCCTGCTCCTCCTCCTCCTCCTCCTCCTCGTCCGACTCCGCCTTCTCCTCCTCCTCATCCTCCTCCTCCTCCTCCTCCTCCTCCTCCTCCTCCTCCCAATTGTCGCCGCCGCCGCCACCCCGAAGAGCCCCGCCTTGGTAAGCCGCTGCACAGTGGCTGGCTTGGGGTCCTGAGGGGGGCGGGGGCGGCACGGGGCGCCCGGCCGCATCCGCTCAGGCACTTTTTCCTCTTTCAATTCCTCAGTTGTCTCCTCCTCTTCGCCCTTCTCCGCCGCCGCCTCCTCCTCCCCTACCATGGTACCTGCCGCAACATTGCATGTATGAGCGTCTGTGTGCACAGTTGTGTATTCATTTGTGCTTATATATAATATATATGGATCATCCCCATCACCCGTGTTGAAACTACATGCTTACATACATGCAATACGGGATATTTATATATATACATACATACATACACACACGCATATACATATGCATTAGAAGCACTACCGCGCTAGAGGAAGCTTTCCAGAAAGCTCGAAGACTATAAAGCATAAGCCGCCAAAGTATGTAGATCACGCCCGTGGAAAAGGGGGTTGGGCGCCAACTGCGAAGGCTGTCCAGCGGGTCGTGGACGGGGGCCCGAAGACATCCCGCCAACGTCGACCAGACGAGCCCGAGGGAAAGCCTAGAATCCCCACGCTGCCACAGAGCGGGCCCCAGAAAAAGTGGCAGAGGGCGGGGAGCAAAAAACACGGACTACGGGCAAACAAATCCCGAGGAATTGAGCTGTGCAAACCATGGCGCCGACGTTTAATTTTCAATGGACTATCCCGGACCATCCGTTTTACAAACGCTACCGCGCCAGAGAAAGCTCTCCAGATAGCCCGAAGACTGCAAAACAGAAATCGCCAGAGTATATCCATCAAGACCGTGGAAAGGGGGCCAGAAACCAACCGCCGAGGTTGCCCAGCGGGTCGTGGACGGGGACCCGAAGTCACGCCGCCAACGTCCACCAGACGAGCCCGACGGAAAGCCTCGAGCCCCAACGGAGCCACTGAACGGGCGCACTTCCGCACCGGAATAGCGTTCTGGCCGAGGGCCTATATAATAACGGAATTCGCGCAGTCAACATGGGAGACCACAAGAGAAGCGACCAATCGAGTGAGTGCCCACGGGCACGGCTGAGCACGAAGAGTCTAACACGTTCCAGTCGGGCCCTTGCCGCGAAGCTCGACATGCGGCCCCCCAGTCTTTGAATATCCCCCACGGCCGCAACAACCGATTCCCGGCAGCCACTTTAGCGCGGTCCGAGGGCCCAATGCCAGGGACCCCGTCAAGGTGAGCGGGGTCGCGGAGCGGCAGAGGATCCAGACCGTCGATTTTTTCTAGCCCGACAAAAAGACGCGCAGGGAATACCGAGCCAGAGGGAAACGCATTCACCAGAAGAGATATGTGCAAGCACCGACGCAAGAACACAATCGTCGAGGAGCTCGCCTGAGGGGCCGCGTTCGATGTCCCGAAGGCAGCCTGCCACCCCAAGCTCACTCACAGATCTAGCCAGCCTTAGTCACTACCACAGAAGACCTCAATCACACATTTCCTGCGGAGAGACCTCGCCAGACTCCTGGAGGCCGAAGGATACGCCGCCAAGCGCCTCGAAGGACGGCCGAGAAGTCGGCCTCGGCGCCCAGGCTCCGCTCGCTCGCCTCGGAGGCCAGGCCCTCGCGAAGCTTCTGGGCCCTCCCTGCGCCTGGCGAAACTGAATGCGATCGCTGGGCCAGCGGCCACGTTGCTTGATCGCCTGGAGCTCCCGCGTCTTCATAGGAAAATCCCCGGAGGCCCCCCCGCGGCGCAGCTGGCCCATCTCGAGGTTCGTCGACTGGAGGCCTGCTCCTCGGCAGGCCGCTCGAAAGCGGCGAAGCGGCTGCGCCTGGCTGAAACTGCAAGACCAGACCTCCGAATCTCCGCCACGCAAGCCAGCAGGGAGCGCACCTAGGTTGGCGAAGTCGCGGCTGCCCCAGGCAGCGCGTCGTCGAACTGGCCCACCTTGGTCGGCCCCTCCCTCTCGAAGGGGCGCGGCAGCAGGCTCCGGGAAGACAGGGCCACGCCTGCGTTCGACACCGGCTCGAGGAGGTCGCCTTCCACGATCGCGATGAGCTCGGAAGGCCTCAGGTAGCAGCTGAACATCAGCGAGAGAGACCCTGACGGCGCCAAGCGGCGTCGAACCACGATGCCGGCGTTCATAACCACCGTCGCCACGCAGGACGACGGACTGCCAGGAACCCCTTGCCACCAGCCTGCACCGTCCAGGCGCGAGCCGTGGCGCGACGAAAGAGCCGCCTCCCGTCGCTATCAGACGGCAGCTCGAAGCACCTAGAGTCGGCGTCGCTGGCTGGGATGCAGACAGCCCCGACCGCGACCGCGACCGCAACCGCGACGGTGGCCGCGGCAGCGACGGCGACCGCGGCGGCGGCGACGCGTGACCGCGGCAACACCAGCGGCGGCGGCGGACGGCGGACCAGTGAGCGACGATCAAGAACGGGTCTTACGCGAGATGGCATAACAACCTCGCGCGGTGGCTTACGCGGGCCGCAAGCGTGGCACGCTACGCTGGAGACGAGGGCGCTTACGCACGACCTCACGCGGAAAGCTGACGCGCCAATATCGGCGCCAATTGAACCCGTTTTCTTTGTCGCTCAAGTGGCGGGCGCCGACGGCAAGCGATGAGGGCACGAGGCAAGGTATAAAATACGGCGGCCCCCTTGCGTGGCCACCAGGCTGTAGGACGAACTTGCTGCTCCCTGCACCAGATGCAGCTTCAAGTATCTAATGTAACAGTCCTGTGTTCTGCTTCCTACTTTAAATTGCTGAAGTCAGCGCGAGGGGGTGAAGCCCACGAGGATCTAATTCACCACGCCCAGATCGCGCTGCATGAATTCCCCAGGGGGGGGGGCGTGCGACACGTTGAAAGACATGAGAAATTACAAGGGATTATGGCATCGGGGGCGCGTGCCCGAAGCCATAAACCCTTGCAAATTACGCAACGGTTGCGTCCCCAAGGCAACCAGCCCATATAAATTACACAATGTTCGCGTCCCCGAGGCCAAACTCTTGCAAATGATCACAGATTCGCACTGCCAAGGCCAAGAGTACTCCAAGGCGCCAAAAGATGGTTCCAAGACGGCCCAAGAGGGCCCCAAGAGGCCCCAAGAGCGCTCCAAGAGGCCTCCCGAGAGAGCCCCAAGAGGCCAGCATCGTCGATGTTACAAAAGGTTTTTGAAAGATCTTGGCCTTCTCGCATTTTCCGCTTCCCGACGTTCGGAGACGGCTCAAGAAGCTCCCAAGGCCGCCCCAAAACAGCCCAAGTGGCCTCCAAGAGGGCCCCAAGACAGCCCAAGAGAGCTCCAAGATTGCCTAAGAAGCGCTCGAGACGGCCTAAGAGGGCCCCAAGCTGCCCCAAGAGGGGCTCAAGCAGGAGACCACGAACTGAAAATCTTATATTTGTACCCCGAGAAGCCCCCAAGAGGCCGCCAAGAAGCCGCCAAGAGGCCGCCAAGAGCCCGCCAAGAGGCCCCAAGAGGTCCCAAGAGGAGGCCCAAAAGATACCCCACGAGGCCCCAAGAGGCCCCCAAGAAGCGCAAAAACCACCTCCAAGAGGCCCCCGAGAGGCTCCCCACAACACCCCAACACATATACAAGAGGCCTCAGACCCATAACCCAGGCACGGTGGCGGGATGGGCCGAAGGCCACAAGGATCCGCCGCCCCCTGCTTGCAGGGGTGCACGGCGTGCTGGATGTTTCAGGTTTTGATTTTGGTTCTTTTTCTAAAAGAACTCCCCAGTGGGCTTCGGCCCGTCCCGCCGGCCACCCGGAAAGGATGCCCAGGAGCTCAATTCCCCAATTTCCTGCCCCAGACGGTTCCAAGATGGCCTCCAAGATGCCTCTAAGACGGCCAGGATGGTCTCTAAGACGGCTAAGATGGCTCCAAGATGCCTCCAAGACGGCCCAAGATGCCCTCCAAGACGGCCAAGATGGCCCCAAGATGCCTCCAAGATGGCCCAAGAGGCCTCCAAGACGTTCTCCAGGAGAGCCCGAAGAGGCCAAAATCATTGGTTTTCCTTAGGTTTTTGAAGGTTTTTTGCGTTTTCTTCTTTTCGGCCTTCCGACGGCCCAAGAGGCCCCCAAGATCGCCCAAGAGGCCTCCAAGAAGGCCCTATGACGGCCCAAGGGCCCCCCAAGACGGCCCCAAGAGCGCCCCAAGACGGCCCAAGAGGCCTCCAAGACGCCCAACATGGCCTCCAAGACGGCCCTGAAGCGCCCCAAGAGGGCCCCAAGACGGCCCAGAGAGGCCCCCAAGACGGCTCCAGACGGCGTCAGACGGACCAGGAACGCCCTAAGACGGCCAAAGAGACCCCCAGGAAGCCCCCAAAGGCCCCCAAGAGGCCCAAGGAGGCCCCCAAGATGCCTCCAAGAGGCCTCGAAGAGGCCCCCAAGAAGCCCCCAACAGACCCCAAGGGTGCCCCAAGAGACTCCTAACAACCCTCATCCTCCTACTCTATTTCTTCCTCTTCCTCTTCCTGTTCATAATCATTCTCTCCCATGTGTTCCCCGAAAGCTTTCCAAACCGACTCGGGGAACTCATGGTCCGATAGCTTGGCCAAGCTCTAGTCCACCTTTCGGCCACATCGGCGTTTCCAAAAAGGCAGGGGGCGGCGGTGATTCGCCGTAGGCGTCTTCGATCCGCCGCCCCCTGCTTGCAGGGGTGCACGTGGCCTCCAAGATGGCCCCTAGAGGGCCCCAAGAGGGTCCAAGAGGCCTCCAGCACGCCCAAGATGGCCTCCCAGACGCCCAAGATGGCCTCCAAGACGGCCCTGGAGCATTCCAAGCGGGCCCCAAGTCGGCCCATAGAGGCCCCCCAAACGACTTCCGACGGCTTCAGACGTGCCAGGAACCCACCAAGATGGCCGAAGTTGGCTCGAAGCTGGCCCGAGACGGCCCAAAAAGCCCCAAAGATCGCCCAAAGCTTGCCCAAGAGGCCTCCAAGACGGCCAAGATGACCTTCAAGATGCCCACGTGTTCCCCGAAGGCTTTCCAAACCGATTCGGGGAACACGTGGTCCGATAGCTTGGCAGGTCTGGCCTCAACGTTCGGCCACATAGGCGCTTCCAAAAAGGCAGGGGGCGGCGGTGATTCGCCGTAGGCGTCTTCGATCCGCCGCCCCCTGCTTGCAGGGGTGCACGGCGTGCTGGATGTTTCAGGTTTTGGTTTTGGTTCTTTTTCTAAAAGAACTCCCCAGTGGGCTTCGGCCCGTCCCGCCGGCCACCCGCGCGTTTCCCAAAATCCGTCTGTCAATGCCCAAAAACGGCCGTTTCGCTCGGGACATCCTCAAAAAATCGCGAAGATGGCCCAAGATGGCCTCCAAGTCCGCCCGAGATGGTCCAAGACGGCCTCCAAAACGGCCCAAGAGAGTCCAAGACGGCCCAAGACGGCCCAAGAGGCCCCCCAGAGGCCTCCCAGACGGCCCAAGAGGCCTCCAAGAGGTCCTCCAGGAGAGTCCGAAGAGGCCAAAATCATTGATTTTCCCTTGGTTTTTGAAGGATTTTGGCATTTGCGCCTTTTCGGCTCTCCGACGGCTCAAGACGGCCCAAGAAGCCCCCAAGATCGCCCAAGAGGCCCCCAAGAGAGCCCCATGATGGCCCAAGTGGCCTCCAAGATGGCCCCTAGAGGGCCCCAAGAGGGCCCAAGAGGCCTCCAACACGCCCAAGATGGCCTCCCAGACGCCCAAGATGGCCTCCAAGACGGCCCTGGAGCATTCCAAGCGGGCCCCAAGTCGGCCCATAGAGGCCCCCCAAACGGCTTCCGACGGCTTCAGACGTGCCAGGAACCCACCAAGATGGCCGAAGTTGGCTCGAAGCTGGCCCGAGACGGCCCAAAAAGCCCCAAAGATCGCCCAAAGCTTGCCCAAGAGGCCTCCAAGACGGCCAAGATGACCTTCAAGATGCCCACGTGTTCCCCGAAGGCTTTCCAAACCGATTCGGGGAACACGTGGTCCGATAGCTTGGCAGGTCTGGCCTCAACGTTCGGCCACATAGGCGATTCCAAAAAGGCAGGGGGCGGCGGTGATTCGCCGTAGGCGTCTTCGATCCGCCACCCCCAGTTGATTCATCACAGCGGTGCCTGGCGTGCTGGAGCCTTTCGGTTTGGGTTTTGGCCCCTTTTCCAGGAAACCTCTCCCCTGGGGCCCCAGCCGAGCACGACGGCCACCCGGAAGGGATCGGAAGACCCAGTTGCCAAAGTTTGTCCTGCTCCAGACGGCTCCAAGATGGCCAAGATGGCCTCCAAGACGGCTACGACGGCCCTCAAGTCCACTGAAGATGGTCCAAGATGACCACCAAGACTCCCACATAGAGTCCATGATGCCGCCAAGTTCAGCCAGGAAGCCTCCAAGACGGTCGAAGACGGCCCCAGAGGCCCCCGAGAGGCCTCCAAGATGGCCCAAGAGGCGTCCAAGAGGTTCTTCGGGAGGGCCCGAAGATTCCACAATCATTGATTTTCCTTCGGTTTTGAAGGATTTGGGCAGTTGGTTAGGTTTGGCTTTCCGACGGCCCACGATGGCCCCAGAGGCCCCAAAGATCGCCCCCAGAGCGCCCAAGAAACCTCCAAGATGGCCTCAGGACGGCCCAAGGCGCCCCCAGGACGCCCCGCAGAGGGTACCAAGACGGCCCAAGAGGCCTCTAAGACGTGCCCAAGGAAGCCTTCAAAAAGGCCCTGGAGCACCCCAAGAGGGCCTCAAGTCGGCCCAGAGAGGCCCCCAAGACGGCTTCCGACGGCGTCAGACGGGCCAGGAGCCCGAGACGGCCGAAGATGGCTCTAAGATTGCCAAGACGGCCCAAGAGGCCTCCCAAAGGGCCTCCAGGAAGGCCCGATCGTCCATAGGTTGTTAAAGGATGTTGGCATGTGCTTCTTTCGGCCTACCGACGGCCCGAGACGGCCCAAGAGCCCCCAAAGATCGCCCCAAGATCGCCCAAGAGGCCTCCAGGATGGCCCTAGAACGGCCCAAGAGGCCCCCAGGACGGCCTCAAGAGGGCCCCAAGACTGCCCAAGAGGCCTCCAGGACGCCCAAGATGGCCTCCATGACGGCCCTGGAGCACCTCAAGAGGGCCCAAAGTCGGCCCAGAAAGGCCCCCAAGACGGCTTCCGACGGCGTCAGACGGGCCAGGAACCCACCAAGACGGCCAAAGAGGCCCCCGAGCAGCCCCCAAAGGCCCAAGGAGGCCCCCGAGATGCTCCCAGGAGGCTCCCAAGGTGCCCCCTCCTGCTCCTCCTCATCCTCCACCTCCTCCTCCTCCTCCTCCTCCTCCTCCTCCTCCTCCTCCTCCTCCTCCTCCTCCTCCTCCTCCTCCGCCTGATCTTCCCCGCTATCCTCACCCAAGTGTTCCCCGAGGGGGTTCCACAACGGTTGGGGGAACACATGGTCCGATAGCTTGGCAGAGCTCTTGCCACAACGCTCGGCCACATGGGCGATGCTGGAAGGCAGGGGGCGGCGGTGATTCGCTGTAGGCGTCTTAGATAACGCCACCGTCTCAATAAGCGCTGATGATTTCTATCCGCCCCCGCATGATGTTCCCAGATGCGTCAAGGCAGCGCCGAGACGCACCGACGCGACACTGATATATCCCATCATGATAGACAGGGGGCCGGCTGCAGGGGGCGAAGCCCTTACGGATAAAAGTGTCCGCCGACGAGGACGCCTGCCCCCCTGAGCGGCTGCAAGGTCTATACCACAGCGTCGCACCGTAAGGGTATAATCTTTGCAGCCGCCCCGGTGGCAGGCTTACCCGACGGCAAATAAGATTATGTTATCAGAGTGAGGGGACCGAACGATCATTCTCTGTCCCTGGGCGCGTAGCTGAAGTATAAGGGTCTGCGGTGTGGATTGGTGTGATTGCTGCTGTTGTTGTCGCTGTTGGTGTTGCTGTGGTTGTGGTTTGTATTGAGTTCTCATTGTTTAAATAATCATTGTTGATCCCCCTCCACGGCACATCATGTTTTTTCAATTGAAGTGCCCTTCCCGGGGCTCGCACCCTGTCTTTGCTTTACAAGGGGAAGCAAGGGGTCACCGAATTGGGCCCCTGGCCGCCGAATTACAAAAACAACGGCTCCCGCCGGATACTTCCTCACTATGTATTCCAAGATCGCACTTTCGCGCGGGACATCCTCACAAGTTATACAGGAATCGCGCTCTCGCGTGGGACTTCCTCCCAATGTGTTCAAACGCCGCGCCCTCGACACTCAGGGATCACGTTCTCACTGTGGATGGTCTCACGATTTGCTTGGGAATCGCGCTATCGCTCGAGCTCCCCTCGCGACTCATGCAGTTGTCACCCTTCAGCATCACGCCTGCACGACCTGGCCGCTTGGGCCCGCCTTCCCGACCCGCCCGTTAGGCTCTACCCGCCCGATGGGCCCGTCTGGTTCTGCCACGTGTTTTCTGCTCCTGGCCTCCCCCCTGCGAATCCCGTACTCCATCCTTCTCCCTCCCCCTGTCCATCCTTCCTCTCTTCCAATTTCGCGCGGCACGTAAGGAAGATACACCCGCAGGGGGGTACGATCGAAGACGAAAAGGGCGGGTACCGAGGTTTGGGGAGATACGGGTTGAATGGCACGCGAGCAGGTGAGAGCGAATAGGCTTGAAATGGCTGTTGTTGTTGATGTTGTTGATGTTGGGGTTGTTGATGTTGCTGCTTCTGCTGTTGCTGCTGCTGTTGCTGGTGCTGTTGGTGCCGCTACTGTTGGTGATGGTGATGTTGGTGATGCTGTTGGTGCGGTTGCTGTTGTTGCTGTTTTGGGTGGTGGTGGTGTTGCTGATATTGTATGTTGCCTGCTGTTGTTGATGTTGTTGTGGTTGCTGTTGGTGATGGTGGTGTTGCTGGTCTTATTGTTGGAATTGTTGCGCGTGTGTGGTGTTGGTTCGTGGTTGTTGTTTGTTGTTTGTTGGTTGTCGTGTGTTGTTTGTTGTGTGTTGTCGTCGTCCCACCCGAGACCCACCCCGCGACCCACCCGCGACCGACCCGCGACCCACCTGCAACTCACCCGCGACACACATGCCACCCGGCTCGCGACCCGCGGAGAGTGCCCCGCCGCTGGAAGCCGCTGCCCCGCGCCATCCCCATGGCCGACGCCGACCGCGAGGTCGAGTGGGCGCTCGCCAACCTCCGTCAGTTCGGCGCGCGTAAGGACCGCGTGGCAGAGCGCATCCAGCACCGCCCTGTGAAGGCGCAGCAGACGGAGTGGGGCCTTTTGCATTTTCTTTCGGCAGCGGCGTGGGTCGCCGTCGCCGTCGGGCGCGCTGACATGCGCGACGTGTAATGCGCGCGTTGTTTCGCCATAACTTGCCGCTGGGGGGTCGCACGTTACGTTGCCTATCCAAGCTGATCTCGCCCAGCTCGATAGTGGCCGTCCAATCCAACTGCGACACACCCTCGACACACCCGCGACACACCCCGCCACCCTCATTGCTGCAATGAAAAAGTCGGCGCCTGCGGCGAGCTCGTTGCAAAATCTGTAAAAAGTTGGGCGCCTGCAGCGGGCCTCTTCAGAGCCTCACAGACTGCCGACGTCCCCGCCGATCCCTCACTCTTACCCGCAACTGCGGGGTGCTGCGTACCGCTCTTCGCCCGCTATCTTCGAAGGCGGGAGAGGGGGAAAAGGAGGGAGTCAGGAGAGGAGGAGGAGGAGGAGGAGGAGGAGGAGGAGGAGGAGGACGAGGAGGACGAGGACGAGGAGGACGAGGAGGACGAGGAGGACGAGGAGGACGAGGAGGACGAGGGGGACGAGGGGGACGAGGAGGGCGGGGCAGCGCCAGGCGGCCCTCCTCGATCTCGAAGGCCGTGATCCTGCTTGGGGCGCGGAGCCGCGCGGAGCCGCGCGAGCCGGGCCGGCCCTCGGCGACCGGCCGGGGGCCCGGCGGGTGGAGCCGTCGCCGCCGAGGTCGAGGTCGAAAGGTCGAGGTCGTCGTCGGGGCCGAGGCCTCTCGAGGTCGTCGTCGAGGTCGAGGTCGTCCTCGAGGTGAAGGTCATTGTCGAGGCCGCGGCCGAGGTCGAGGTCGTCGTCGAGGCCTCGACCTCGGCGTCGGCCTCGCGACAGCGACAGCGACAGCCTCGGTCTCGATCTCGAGAGGGGGGAGGGGGGGAGAGGGGGAGGGAGGTGGCCGAGAGATCCGGCGTCTTAGCACAAGCAGGGCCGAAGGTTTCGCCCATTTCGGCCTGCCGGTGCCCACAGCTCCGTGCCTTGGAGGGAGAGGGAAGAGAGGGACAGGCAGAGGCGGCCAGAGAGAGCGCACCCCTTCGGCCAGTCCACCGCCCCAGCGCCTGCAGGCCAACGCGCCGCTCGCCCGGCGTCCTCATCCTCCTCATCCTCCTCCACGGCCCTCTCCACCCCCTCCCGCTCCCCTACACTACCCAGCTCAGAGCAGCAGAAAAAGTCAGCCGAGTCCGACCCCCATCCCTCTCCCCCTCCTGCCCCTCCCCGTCACCCTCGTCCTCCTCCTCCTCCTCCTCCTCCTCCTCCTCCTCCTCCTCCTCCTCCGCCTCCTCCTCCTCCTCCCTTCCTCCTCCTCCTCCCCTGCTCATCCTTCCTCCTCCCCACCATCATCATCATCATCATCATCATCATCATCATCATCATCATCATCATCATCATCATCATCATCATCATCATCATCATCATCATCATCATCATCATCATCATCATCATCATCATCCATCATCATCACCATCATCATCATCATCATCATCATCATCATCCTCATCCTCATCCTCATCCTCATCCTCATCCTCATCATCATCATCATCATATCATCATCATCATCCTCATCATCCTCATCATCATCATCATCATCATCATCATCATCATCATCATCATCATCATCATCATCATCATCCTCAGTATCAGTATCATGATCATCATCACCACAATCACCACCAGCAGCGTTATCATCAGAATCATCATCATCATCAGCATCGTCATCAGCAGCAGCATCATCATAAGCATCAGCATCAGCATCATCCTCAGCATCAGCAGTAGCATCATCATCAGCATCATCATCAGAATCAGCATCAGCATCATCAGCAGCAGCATCAACCTCAGCAGCATCAGCATCAGCAGCATCATCATCAGCAGCAGCATCAGCATCATCAGCAACATCATCATCAGCAGCATCATCATTACCATCAGTATCAGTATCAGTATCAGTATCATCATCATCATCATCATCATCATCATCATCATCATCATCATCATCATCATCATCATCAACAGCATCAGCATCAGCATCAGCATCAGCAGCATAAACATCATGATCAAAATCAGCATCATGATCAGCATCCTCATCAGCATCAGCATAGGCATCCTCATCATCATCAGCAGCATCATCATCGTCATCGACATTATCAGCATCCTCATCATCAGCATCAGCATCATTATCCTCATCATCAGCATCAAGCAGCATCGTCATCAGCGTCATCATCAGCTTCAGCATCTTCACCACCATCAGCAGCATTGTCAACAGCACCAGCATCATCATCACAAGTATCGTCAGCATCACCATCATCAATCACAGCATCAGCATCAGCAGCATCATCAGCATCAGCATCATCATCAGCATCAGCATCGTCAGCATCAGCATCATCATCCTCAACATCAGCATACTCAGCTTCATCAACATCATCAGCATCAGCCTCACTATGATCAACACCAGCATCATCATCACCATCAGCAGCATCGTCGACATAAAATTCATCATAATCAGTACCATCACCATCATCCTCATCAGCACTATCATCACCGCCATCAGCAACAGCATCAATATCAGCAACAGCGGCATCAGCATCATCAGCATCAGCATCATCTGCAGCAGCAGCCGCAACAGCATCAGCATCATCATCAGCAGCAGCAACATCGTCATTAGCGACACTATCATCATCAGCAGCATCGTCATCATCATCAGCAGCATCATCAGCATCATCAGCAGCATCAGCCTCAACATAATCATGGACATCAGAATCATCATCATCATCAGCAGCATCATCATCATCATCCGAATCAGCATCATCATGATCAGAATCAGCATCATCATTCTTTACTATCATCAGCATCATCATCATCATCATCATCATCATCATCATCAGCATCACCTCGCCCCATCACCATCAGACGAATACTCATCCTCATCATCATCGACAGCATCAACATCCTCATCACAATCAGCAGCAGCATCGTCCTGATCGTCACCATTAATGTCATCGCCAACAACAACATAATCAGCATGAGCACCATCATGGGCATCATGATCATCAACATCACCAAAAGCAACATCTTCATCATCAGCATCATCAGCATCATCAGCATCACCACCCTCGTCGTCACCCCCAGCAACGCATCACCACCCCCACCACGATGATCGTCAACAGCGTCACCATCATCGTCGTAATCATCACCATCATCCTCATCCTCAGTATCATTGTCATCGGCAGCAGCAGCAGCATCAGCAGCAACATCAGCAGCAGCATAAATATCGTCGTCAACCATGCTCCTCATCCTCTTCCCCCTCCGCCCCCCTCACCCTCCTCTCCTCCTCCTCCCCACCAGGCCGCCACAAACCCCCTGGCGGCCCCCATTCAAGCAAACCGATGACCTGGACGACCACGACCACGAAGACGGGGACGACAAAGACGACGACGACGACGACGACGACCACGGCGATGGCGACGAGGACGACGAAGGCGACGATGATGACGACGACGACGACGAGGACGAGGACGAAGACGAGGACAAAGACGACGAAGCTGAATACGACGAGGACGACTATGACGAGGACGCGGACGACGACGAGAACGACACCGACGACCACGACGACAACAACGAGGACGACGACGACAAAGACGACGAGGAGGAGGAGGAGGAGGAAGAAGAAGGCGACAACGACGACGACGACGACGACGACGACGAGAACGAGGACGACGGCGAGAACGAGGACGACGGCGAGGACGAAGACGAGGACGGCGACGAAGCGCGCGGCCGCGTGCCCGTCTCCTGACGATGGTCAGGGTCCGCAGCTGCTGCGTCAGCTGCGCGGGCTTGTTGGTGCTGTCCCTGGGCACGGGGAGAAGGCGCGCGCCCGCGGGCGCAGCAAAGGAGCGCCGAGGAGGGAGGAGGAGGAGGAGGACGAGGAGGAGGAGGGAGGAGGGAGGAGGGAGGAGGGAGGAGGGAGGAGGGAGGAGGGAGGAGGAGGAGATCCTGGCGTCGCACTTTTGCCACGGCGGACGGTGTTGCCTCGTCTCGGGCCCCAGGCCGTCGCGGATCGATCTGGCCCGAAAGATGCCCGAAGAGAGATCATGTCCAGGGCTCTGGTCAAGTTTCCTGCAGCGGGAGCTCGAAGACGAGACACCTTCCACAAGAGACCCAGCCCTGAGACCCCAGGATGTCCACCGACTGTTGTTGTGGGAACGTCACGCTCTCCGTAGCAAAAACACCGAAACCCAAGAAACCCAGGGCACCCAGGAGGCAAGCAGGGTGTTTCTTTACGCACCCTGAGATCCTTCAGTTCAGCGATCTGGCCCTTAAGCGTCTCCATGGCGACTGGAGAGGCGAGGATTACTGAACTGATGGATTTCAACGTCCTGGCATACCGAAATCCATCAGTTCAGCAATCCTCGCCTCCCCAGTCGCCCTGGAGACGCTCAGGGGCCAGATCGCTGAGCTGAAGGATCTCAGGGGGCGTGTTCTTGGCATGGGTCTCCGCTGTATGCTGCTGCGTGCTGTTCGTGACACCGGATCCCACGGGGACGTCCAGTGTGTCGAATGTTGTCCAATAGGGGCGTCCCCGGTGGCCCCCCTTCCCCCAGGGCGGGCGTTTCGTCCCGTGTCCTTTTGCTGCTCCCATCGTACTTGCGGACCACATCCAAGAAATGATTTCGAGCACCCAGAAACAGTGTCGAAAGAGTGTCGAAACAGTGTCGAAGCAGTGTCGGACGAGTGTCTCCCAGGGCCCGACACGTGGAAAGCCTCGAGTTTCGGCCGTACTTGCTTGGTGCTAGGAATTCTTCTTTCTGGTGGTCAAGGCTAAACGGGGTTGGAACCTCATAACCCGTGCCGTTTTGCTGCCAGCCCCGGGGCCCAGCCAGGGCCCCAAGAGGCCGAAGATGCTGTAAAACCCATCGCCTTGCTTTTTGTTTTGAGATACTGGAGGTCTGGGCACGGCCGCCCAAGGCGGCGCCAAACTCCGAACACCGAAATCGAACCAACAGTGATGACGAAACCGACGGGCCTAAGGGCAGCCCAAGGCTCCTGCGCTCCCCTCGGCCCTTCGGCCAGAGCCGCTCCGTCTAGCCGTCAAGAACCCAGGCATCTGACAATGCATGTTTTCAAGGCGCGGCCCCAGAGAGATCAGACGAAGCCAGGACGAGGGTAAAATCGGGTGAGGAAAAATAGGGAATCTCTGAGATCCAGCGGCTCTGGAGACTGTAGCGGTCGCCGGCAGCCTTCTCAGAGCGTACCAGAACGCTGAGAGCGTTCCGGAACGCTCTGGAACGGATTGATCCTCGTCCTAGCCCCGTCCAAGGAGATCTAGAGCGCTTCCCCAGGGGTGGACCTTCTCCCCGGACCCACTTCCTGGGGGACCCTAAGGCCCGATGAACGGCCCCCCCAGAGGCCGAGATCAAGAAGAATCGCTGGGGCTGAAGAACCACATTGCCAGAGATCTGGGGCGACGGCGGCGAAGACGCCCAAGACGACCAGCGATGGCGGCGGTGGCAGGCGCGACGGCAGCCGCGGCGGCGACGGCGCAGACCTCCAATGTCTGGACTATGTTCAGCACGCGGTCCCTGGAAACCCCGACCCTTTCCAAGGGCCCGTTTCTCGTCATGCGTCGTTTTTGACGGTGCCCGGCGAGGGCCCCCAGAGGCCAAAAACGGCGACAGACCTCCGCCTTTCGAGTAGGGGATCGACTACAACAGTGATTCACACGAAGAGCTATTCCTGCGCATATGAACCTACAAACAATGACTCGAACTCTCGCACACGATACGTATGTTCCGTAGCTTCGACAACTCAACTCTGGAGGGCGGCCACGACGACGTTGGATATGTAAGTAGGCGGCGAGCCAGGGGGGAAGTGAGAAGGGGCGTGCCTTCTCAGAAGGCTCGGAAGTCCCCCGGACTTCTGAGAAGTTTTCTAAGCCTTCCCCGAAGACAGAGGCGACTTCTCAGAAGGCGCGAGGGCTTCTGAGAAGTCCCGCCGCCTTCTGAGAAGGCCTTCTCCTTCCCAATTCCCCCCCTCGCCGCCGAGTAAGGGCCACGTCGACGGCCACGACGGCGACGGCGGCCAGCCATGGCGGGCGGCGGGGGCAGGCGCCGCGACCCCGGCGGCGGGCCGGCGCGGCCGGCAGGCGGCCTCTCTTTCCGGCTCTTCGCCGGCACCATCAGCTGCCACCCGGCCTCGACCTCTGCGCGCGCGGAGGAGGGTCAGAGGAGCGACGATCAAAAACAGCAACAAAAAAACATGTTCCTCCTCCTCCTCCTCTCCTCCCCTCCCCCCTCCTCCTCCTCCCATTCCCTCCTCCTCCCCTCCCCCCTCCTCCTCCCCCCTCCCTCCTCCTCCTCCTCCCTCCTCCTCCTCCTCCTCCTCCTCCTCCTCCTCCGCCTCTTCAGCCTCTCCTCCCTGTCCTCGTCGTCGCCCCCCTCGTGCCCGACCTCCCTGAGGAGGGCCAGAGGAGCGACGATCCAAAACGAGTCTTGCGCGAGATGGCACAGCGACATTACGCCGCGGCTCACGCGGGCCGCCAGCGCGGCACGCCACATTGGAGACGAGGGCACTGACGCGCGACCTTACGCGGGCAGCTTACGCGGCGCCAACGTCGGTGAAGACGACCCCCCCCCGTCTGCGCCACTCAAAGGAGAAACATTAACCACCGCCACCGAGACCCCATCGGATGGAGACCTACCCCCTGCCGATGGGTTCTCGGTGGCTGTGGTCCATGTTTCTCCCTTCAGCGGGGGGTGACGAGGGGAGCAGGGGGAGGTGGGGAGGGGGGAAAGTGGGACCCTGAAATCCTGGCGTCACACGTTTGTTTAACAACGGGCGGTGTTGCCTTGTTTCGGGCCTCGGGACCCTCACCGATCGATCGGGTTTGAAGAAAATGGGTTCCAAGGCTCACGTCGAGTTCTGTAGCGGTGTGCATGTTGTCGTGACGTTGGATGGTCGAAGTCGGCACTGCAGAAGTCTGCGCGCCGCCTTGCTGAGCAAGGAGGAAAGAGGAGGGAAAGAGGGGAGGAGAGGGGAACATAACAAAATCAGCAACTTTCGCGTGATGGGGGAAGGGAGCGTGTTGAAAGAAAAAGAGGCATCATGAAATATGGCACAAGCCATGATAACCCCCATCCTAATCCCACCAGCCCTCTGGGCGTCGGTGGTCTAGAGAGTTTCCTCTTCCAACCCCCTTCTTCCCCTTCGGGGAGGGGTTTATCACTGTTCCCTATTAATAAACACCCCCTCCCCCAGGCGACTGGGGGCCAACCCAGGTCCATGACGACACCCCCCCACCATCCCTTGCAAAAAACAATACAAAACACACTCTGCCTCCAAATTCGGCACATGTGCAGCCAACCCGATGCGCCCCCCCCCCCCACCATCCCTGTCAAAAAACAATACAGGGGGACTGGAAACCGGGGGGACTGGAAACCGTCTTAGTCGCACCTGAGATCCGACGCCAGGCAAAAACAGAACCGCAAAACAAACCCAACCAAAGCATTGGATTTCATCCTCCTGCAGCACTGTTCGAGCCGGGCCGATCCGCGAAGGCCCCTGGGGCCCGAAACAAGAATCGCCAATTGCGAAAAATGCGACGCCACACTGGGTAGTCGAAGGTAGTCTGGCGACAATCTAGCAGGTCGAATATGGCGCCAAGTTGGCCATCTGGCGAGGGAGACCATATGATCCAAAATGTCGGACATCAACAAATCCTAAGCTGACAATATGCTAAAGGGGCCCTCAATATAAGATGGATCAGTCTAAAAAGCAAACTGGCATATTCCCCGTATCTGGCAAGGGCTTAAACACATATATGTACCCCTGCTTGGGGAGAGACACGAATATCGCGAACAGTCAGATCTGGTAACCTGGCCCTACACCGAACCTGGCCAATCTTGTGAAATGGCCAAACTAGCAATCTGGTGCAACACCTACTGGCTACAATCTGGACTGCACCTAATACTAGCGCGCATTAAGATGTCCAACCTGGAGAACGTTGCAATATGATTCCAGATGCCGTACGAATCAACTTCGATACGACCTGTGCTGTCTGAACCACGCGCTTCCCCACGGTTCCCCACAAGCCAACGCCCTTCCTCACGCTCCTCCACCGGCCCACGCGCCCCCCTACGGCCCCCCACGGGCCCGCGCGCCCCCCCACGGGCCCACGCGCTTCACCACGGTTCCATACGCCCCCCCACGGTCCCCAACGGTTCCCCACAATTCCACGCACCCCCCCCCCCACGGTCCCCCACGGTTCCGCGCGCTTCCCCACGCTTCCCCGCGGTTCCACGCGCCCCTTGCCACAGTTCCCCATGTGTCCGCGCGCTTCTCCACGCCTCCCAACGGGCCCACGCGCTTCTCCACGATTCCCCACAAGACCACGCGCGTCTCCGCGGGGCACCCACGGGTCAACGCGCTTCCCCACGCCCATTTACCCACAAGACCACGCGCTTCCCCACGGCCCCTTACGGGCCCACGCGCTGCCCCACAGTCCCCCGCGAATCCAAGCGCTCCCTCGCGCTTCCCCACGGTTCCTCACGGGCCAACGCGCTCCCTCACGTTCCCCCACGGGTCCACGCGCGCCCCCGCGGTTCCCCACGGTTCCCCGCGGGCCCACGCGCCCCCCCCGCGCATCCCCACGGGCCCGAGCGCATCCCCACGCTTCCTCGCGGGCCCACGCGCATCCCCCCACACATTCCATCCGGTTCTCTGCGGGTTCCCTGCGGGCTCCCCCGCCATCCCCACGGCCCCGCGCGCTCGCCCACGGCTTCTCATGATGCCACGGGCTCCTCCACAATTCCATTCCGTTCCACGCGCTCAACCACGGGCCCCCGCGCCTCCGCGCAGGTCCACGCGCTTCCCCGCGCATCCCCGCGGGCCAGCGCGCTCCTCCACCATTCCTGACGGGGGCCACTCGCTTCTCCGCGGGATTCACACGGGACCACGCGCTTCCCCACGCTCCCCCCCGCGGTTCCCCAAAGGCCCACGCGCCCCGTCGCGGCCCCCCGCGGGCCCTCGCGCTTCTCCACAACCCCCCATATGCCCGCGCGCTTCTCCACGCTCCCCCGCGGCCCCCCACGGACCCACGCGCTGCTCCACGGCGGGCCCACGCGCGCCCCCACGCCCCCACGTCTTCTCCATGGGCCCACGCGCTTCGCCACGCTCCACCGCGATGTCCCACGGCGCCGCGCGCTTCACCGCGCTTCCACGCGGGCCGCCTACGCCTCGCCGTGACCGACCCCACGACGGTTCCAAAACCTGCCGACGGCGCGCCGTTGCCCAACCAACGACATCGCACCGGCTTCCCAAAGGCCGACCCATAGCCCGTCCACGGCCAAGCTTCAGCTCACCCCCGGCCTGCTCAAAACGTACCCCTTCCAGGCGGCCGCTGGGCTGTCTGCGGCAATCCCATGGCCGAAAGCTGCTTCCAGCGGCCTCAGGGCCCAGCGGGATTCCGCCAGGCCTGTCGCCAGGAGACGCATTGGAGGCTCGTCTAAGATACCCGCAGCCAGAGACCCAACTCTGCAAACGAAGAAACTCCGGGCGCCCTGACCCGCGCGCTTCTCGACCGCTGGCGCGAATCAGACTGGCGCCAAAAAGCCAAAGGCGATCGAATCTGCGAGCTCTGGGCCTTGCGAGAACAGAGTGGTCGGAATCCCCCCCGTGGAAAAATCACAGCCAAGTCGACTCCGGCTCAGGCCTGGAGAGGGAGAAGACGCCCAAATTGCCCATCCCACCAGCCCTTTGGGCGTGAGTGGTTTAGAGAGCTCTCTCTCTGTTCTCAACCCCCCTTCTTCCCCTTCGGGGAGGGGTTTACCCCTCCCCCTACCCCCTACCCCTGGGCCTGGAGAGGGCGCCCCGCGGGTCGTTGGAGGGGTCTTGTTCGACTCCTGGGAGGGCTAAAAAACGACACCCCTCACGAGGATTCTGGCCCCGACGGGGGGAGGCAGAAAAGTGCTCCCCTCTTCTTTGAAGCCAAAATCATTGATTTTACTACGGTTTTGGCCCCATTTTGGCCTTCTGAGGGGGCAGCGCTAATTAAAGCTCCCCTCTTCTTTCAAGCCAAAATCATTGATTTTACTAAGGTTTTGGCCCCATTTGGCCTTCTGAGGGGGCAGCGCTAATTAAAGCTCCCCTCTTCTTTGATCGATTTCCTCCAAGATGGCCCCAAGAAGCGCCCAGGAGGCACCAAGAGGCCCCAAGATGGCCCCAAGAGGCCCCCAGGAGGCCCCCAAGAGGATCCCAAACGGCCCAAAGAGGCCCCCCCGAGGCACCCAAGACGCCGAAAAGCCCATCAGGACGACCCTCTACTCGCCTGGGCGTCGTTTCTGGACGGGCAGGAGGAGGGGCCCGAACGACTCACACCAGGACGAGGGGCCCGAACAACTCACACCACGAGAAGCCCGAACGACTCACACCAGGACGAAGAGCCCGAACGACTCACACCACGAAGAGCCCGAACGACTCACACCAGGAAGAAGGGCCCGAACGACTCACACCAGGACGAGAAGCCCAAACGACTCAAACCACGAGGAGCGCTTTCTCTCCCTCCTCCTCCGCCTCGTCCTTCTCCCGCTCCCACCACAAGGAGGATGTACAAGGAGGCGGGAGGAAGGAGGAACAGGGGAGATATGCGGGGGCAGGCGGAAACACGCCTGAAAAACACGACTGTCGGCATGCTTCGCTAGAGTTGCTGTTTTGAGATGGGCTGGTGGGGATACGCGAAGCGTGAAGAATTCAGTTTCCCTGACTATCGGGCACGCGCCCCGAATGCGCTAGCGATCCCCCGCCACGCTGAGGTGCCCCTGCAGACGGGCGCGCGGCACTGGGGGAACCGCCAGAGAGGCGGGCGAAGCAACCCAAGACACCTTGAATGCGTTCCAGTTTCGCGAGCTCGCGGGCGCGCGCTCTGGACGCGCCGGCAGCCCGATATCAGGCCGACGACCCCCGCAGATGGACGCGCGCGGCTCGATGGACAGCCAGAATGGCGCGCGGCGAAGCCCGCGGGGCATTCTAACTTCGCGCAGGTTCCCTCACCTCTCGGGCGGGCGCCTCGAATTCGCCAGCGCCCCCGCGGCGGGCGGAAAACGCCTCGGCACCTGGCGTGCCCATCAGCCCCTCGGGCTCGCAGGAGCGCGCCCTGAATGCGCCGGGGCCCCCGCGCCAAACAGACGGGCCCCCCCGAGCGCACGCGCCGCGCGGAGGGGGGGGGAAGGGGTGGCGGGCGAAGAAACCCACGGCATCCTGACTGCTCGTCGGTTGGTTAAGCTTCCCACGGCCTCCTCATGGCTGATCCGCGGCCATCGCGCGGCATGCGCCTCGGCGCGCACTCCGCCCACCTGTGGCCGCCCCAACAAGGCCCACCCATGCCGCTACCGCGCATCGCCCACGCCTCGGCCACGCGCTGCCACCCGCGCCACCGCGGCGCGCCCCGTGGAACGCAGAAGTCGCGTGCGAAGCCGACCAACGGCCCAACCCTGACCCCAAAGACAACGGACCCGCGACCTCGCCACGGCCGGCCCACGGTCTTCTACGGACACGCCGCTGGCCTACAACTCGCCGCGCATGGCCTGCCGGGAGGCTGCCCGACGCAAGCGCGAGGGCTGCCCGAAGCCCCACGCGTTGCCCAAAGCCTTCTCATGGACGAACCGCGACAGGGCAGTGGCCTGCACGCTGCCTAGCCATTGCTTTGCGGAAGGGCTACCTGGGACATGCCCATGGGCTGCCCATGCCTTTCTCGAAAACCACCCAAGGCCTGCCCACGCAACCCCCGCGGGCTTCCCGACTGCTACACATGGCCCGCGCACTGCTCATACCCACGGCGTACCCCGTGGAATGCCAAGAGCCACGCAAGACCAACCCGCGGCACACACCCCGAAGCAGACCCATCGTCTCCCCATGGCACGCGTGCCAATGGTTCAACCCTGGTCTACACATAGCTTGGCTCTGGTCTACCCATGGGCACGTGGCAAAGGCATGCGGCACGGGGCAAGCGGCGCGGGGCGTTGGGCAGGGGCCCTGGGGAACAGTTGATGAGGGGGGCATTGGTGAGTAAGTATGACGCATTGGCAATCACCCTGACTGCCAAAATCTAGCAACACATGCGTTATACGTCTCTTTTCTTGGTTTTGTCAAACAGCAAAAAACGCCTGCATCGCCCTGGAGGCTGCACGGAGGAGCGAAATTGACCAACTTGCACCCTCAATACCATCACGCAATCGTACATTACTGAAACACACGGGCGGCACGTGTCACCCTGACAACAGCGCGCGAAAACCAGTTCGTCCAATCGCGCCCCGATGCGCCGGACAGGTGGCCCACCAGTGGGCTTGTAAACCGAAAACTGGTCGATAAAACCCATTGTTCCACTTGCATTTTGGGCCTCGACATGAACCGGTGCACCCGTAGTCCTCGCAATGCCCCAGTGCAGTGCGCACCGCGCACGCGACCCACCAGCGGGCGGGTCACCGGAAAGCTGGCTGAGACAGCCCAACTGTTGCAGTTGCACTCTGGGCCTCAACACGAGCTAGAGCATTCGCACTCCACGCGCTTCTCCCACGTAGCGCGCCACGCATTGGTGAACCACTGGGGGGCGGGTCGCCCGGATGAGAAAACCAATTGATCCCCTTGATGGCGCACGGGCATTCCGCGCGCTCCCCCCCGCGCAGAGCGCGAGGCGCAGGCGACCCGTCAGCGCGCGGGTCACCCGAAAACTGGTCGAACAAGATCCACTGTTCCACGTGCACTGCGGGCCGCAACGTGACTGGGCGCACGAGCACTCCAGACGATTCCCCCGCGCAGCGCGCACCGCGGAGGTGGCCCGCCAGCGGGCGGGTCAGGCGAGAACTGGCTGGGAAAAACAACTGTTTCAACTGCGTTCTGGGGTTCAGCACGAAATGGCGCACTCGCGCTCAATGCGCCTCCCCCGCGCAGCGCGCGCCGCGCAGGTGACCCACCGGCGGGCGGGCCACCCGACAACTGGCGAACAGAAAAGTCAACGTTTAGCGCGCGCCGCGCCGGCGACCCACCGGCGGGCGGGCGGCCCGAAAACTGGCTGGGAAAAACCAATTGCTCCACTTGGATCGCCGGCCTCAAAATGAGTTGGCGAATTTGCGTTCCACGCGCTTCCCCCCTGCAGCGCGCGCCGCGCAGGTGGCCCGCCAGCGGGTGGCCACCAGAAGCACTGGCTAAGAAAGGCCACCTGCATCACTCCACGCGCTTCCCCCGCGCAGCGCGCACCGCGCTGGCGGCCCGCCGCGGCCGAGGAACGAGTTCGACCAGTGGCCCCTTGACGCGGCGGCCTCCGCCGGTGGCGGAGCCCACGCATGCGCAACCCGACGACGAGCGTAGCAACAACGCGCCGTT
The DNA here is from genome assembly GCA_963575745.1 of Prorocentrum cordatum. Lineage (NCBI taxonomy): Eukaryota > Dinophyceae > Prorocentrales > Prorocentraceae > Prorocentrum > Prorocentrum cordatum. Next base: position 52,695 of record CAUYUJ010019674.1, read on the forward strand.
CGTCTACAAATCCGCGGGAGCCTCGCGGGGACATCTGCGGGCCCCTTTCAGGCCTCTTCGGGGCCCATGTGGGGCCCCTTGGGGGCCTCTTTCCGACGCGAGGGGGCATCTTTTTGAAGGTCGGAAAGGGGTGTGGCATAAAGGGGCATGGTTCCAATCGTGAAAACGGCGATGCTATCTGCGATAAAAAACATCGCCAGATTCCCCTTTACATGAAATTAGCACCACACCCCTTTATACCATACCCCTTTCCTACCTCCAGAATCTTGGCTGCCCCTTCGGGTACCCCCGGGCCTCTCAGTGGCCCCGGGGGCCGTCGCGGGGCGCTCTTGCGCCGCCTGGCCCATTCAGAAGCCGCTGGGGGCTTCCCAGGTCCGCCTCGCGTCTCTCTTGGAGCCCCCCCCTGGCCAGCTCCACAGCCAGAGAGGGGTCGGCGGCGAGCGAGGAGGGAAAGCATGGAGGCTCCTCCTTCCTCCTCCTCCTCCTCCTCCTCCTCCTCCTCCTCCTCCTCCTCCTCCTCCTCCTCCTCTTCCTCCTCCTCCTCCTCTTGTTTATATTACTGTTATTATTGCTGCTAGTACTAGTATCATTACTCTTGCTCGTCTTCTTCTAACTCATCATATTAATAAGACTGCGACGACTGTGTATGTTAGTAGTAGTAGTAGTAGTAGTAGTAGTAGTAGTAGTAGTAGTAGTAGTAGTAGTAGTAGTAGTAGTAGTAGTAGTAGTAGTAGTAGTAGTAGTAGTAGTAGTAGTAGTAGTAGTAGTAGTAGTAGTAGTAGTAGTAGTAGTAGTAGTAGTAGTAGTAGTAGTAGTAGTAGTAGTCAGTAGTAGTAGTAGTAGTAGTAGTAGTAGTAGTACTAGTAGTAGTAGTAGTAGTAGTAGTAGTAGTAGTAGTAGTAGTAGTAGTAGTAGTAGTAGTAGTAGCAGTAGCAGTAGCAGTAGCAGTAGCAGTAGCAGTAACAGTAGCAGTAGCAGTAGCAGTAGCAGTAGCAGTAGTAGTAGTAGTAGTAGTAGTAGTAGTAGTAGTAGTAGTAGTAGTAGTAGTAGTAGTAGTAGTAGTAGTAGTAGTAGTAGTAGTAGTAGTAGTATACTTAGTGCTATTCAGATTAATAGTGGCAGTATCAGCTAACTAGCCTTCGTAGTCGAACGAAAAAAACTATTATTACGAATAGGATTACAATGAATGGTACGATTACGATTAGTCTTACTCTGACGACAGTCATATAACTAAATTTGTGTGATATGTATGATTAGTCTGCGCCAGCTTCGTCTTAGTATGTTTATTATGTGTCTTATGTATATTAGTTGTGGTAGTTGAGTTTATGTTCGTATTGTTTATGTGTTCTTGATCATGCTAGTATTATTAGTACTATTCGTCTTCCTCTTCCTCCTCCTCCTCATCTTCCTCCTCCTCCTCCTCATCCTCAGCCGCCGCCTCCGCCTCCGCCTCCGCCTCCTCCTCCGCCTCCTCCGCCTCCTCCGCCTCCTCCGTCTTCTCCTCCGTCTTCTCCTCCTCCTCCTCCTCCTCGTCCTCGTCCTCATCCTCGTCCTACTCTTCCTCCTCCTCCTCCTCCGCTCGGCGGCGAGCGAGGGGGAGGGAAGCGAGGAGGACAAGGTCTTCTCAGAAGGCGGCGGGGCTTCCCAGAAGCCCCCCTGCCTTCCGAGAGATTGTCTGTGTCTTCGGGGAAGGCTCAGGAAACGACTCTCGATCCTCAACCCTCGAATTTCGACCCTCCACTCTCGACCATCGGCCCTCGACCCTCGTCGACTCGACCCTCTATCCTCGAACCTCGACTCTCGATCCTCGAACCTCGACCCTCGAACCCAGACACCCGATATCTTGATCTTTTCGAGTTGCAGTCCCCAGAAATCCTCACCCTTCTCCACGGGCGGGTCTTTCATCCCGAGCAGTTCCCTGGGGCCCGGCGAGGGCCCCCGAGAGCGAAAAGGAAAGCGTGAAAGCCACCGTCAGAACTCGTTCAAGTTGGAGATCCCGGCCCTTCCCAAGGGGCCGTTTTTGATGGCCCCGGGGGCCGAAAACATTCCCCAAGGTCAAATCGATTAACAAACACCAGGGTTGCAAAAACCGTGTCGTCGGAAATCTTGGGAGAGGGCCCCGCCCCAGGACTGGCTCATCCCGACTCGCTCTTTGACGGTCCCAGGGCCAGGTCGGCCAAAATCCCCCAGTCGTGATTTTGTTCGCGCCGCGAGGGGGGTGGGGGATCCTCCGCCTTGATTCGTTCGATCTTGGACCCTCGACTATGAACGCCCGAAATGGTTACGAGAAAAATTGGCACAATGCCCAACAACAGATGTTGTCCCAAACCGACAGCGGGCGCTGTTGGGCAGGCGGCCTTCTGTCTCAGATGGACACCATCCGCGGCGGCGCGGTCAGCGAGTCCTGCTCAAAATGCACAGGAGTTGCTGTCGGTCTGTGTGCCCATTCGTTCCGTACCCATTTCCATCGCCCCGATCGAAACTCGGGAGGCCAGGCCAAGCCAGCCAGGCCAAACGAATGGAGGCCTCCAAGATGGGCTCCGAGCAGATGGATGAAGGGGCCCCTGGACACACAAATAAATACACACAAATAAAAGGATTCCACATACTTTCCAACATTTTCTGGGTTTTCGTCTTCCCTCCCACTTCCCATATTTTCCTATATTTTCCTGAGAGTCGAGGATTAATTGTGTCTGTGTGTTTCTTTCCCTCCAGAATGGAGTCGGAGGATCGGGCCGCATCGCCGATGCACCGGCGACGCATCGGCGATACATCGGCGATGCACCGGCGACGTCGGCGGCGCATCGGCGACCGCAGCGAAGGGTCAGCTCGGGCCCCACATCGAACCGCATCGGCGGTGCATCGACGATGCGGCGGGATCCTCCGAAACCCCTCTGCCCGGAGCCCACTTAAAGATTGAGCAGCGACCGACCGTCCCAGCATTCCTATAGGCCTACCACGAAATCGTAGAACCCAAAAACGTTCTAAGAACAAAAACAATGTTCATAGAACATGAGCCCGACGTGCTAAAGCAAGACAGCCCCGGCCAGAAGTGTTCTAGGAACACTTCGTGCAGACCACAGAGGGCTCTCAGAACCTTGTTTGGTAGGCCGAAGGGCACGCCAGAACGCTTCGCCACTGGTTGAGAGGAAGCCCGGGGCGGAAGCGCCGACCGGCCGCGGCATGCCGTTCTCGAGCCTGGCGGGCGCGCGGGCGCGGGCGCGGCAGAGCCGCGCGGCGAGGGCCGGGCGCCAGAGGCCGGCGCGGCTCGGGCCCTCCGCCGCCGCGCTGCCGGGGGGGCAGCGGCGGCCCACAGGTGTCCAGTGTCTTCGGCGGTGCTCGGTGGCTCTCCGGGCAGGTGGGGCTGTTCCTCCCCCTGGCCATCGCTCGGACGTCCATTCCCTGTGTTTTTTTCGGTTTCGTGCGTGGTTTTTTCGCCAAGTGATCAAGGATGCTCCTCGATGGTCCTCGCCGAAGGAAAAATGCACACGTCCGAGCGATGCCAAGCCTCTGGCCCCCCATCGAGGTTCAAAACTGAGGGGGGGGGGTCAAGCCCTGGACGACCGATGGACGAGCTCACCTGGAGCCTCATCAGGCTGCGCGTCCCCCAAGATGGCCTCCCAAAGTTGCCGAAAATGTCTGAAGACTCCCAAGATGGCCTGAAGGGACTCCGAGATAACCCCAATATGCCTCCAAGACTGCACCAGATCAACCCAATTCGGCCCCAGAAGCCCACAAGACCGCCCAAGAGCCTCCTAGGGGCCTTCCCCTGGGGCCAGCTCTCCCGTGGGGCTGGAGCAATGCCCCCCGAGAGGCCGACGACGAGGAAAAACCGCAGGGCCCCTCTCGGAGGTTGATAGTCCTCCGACCCTGACACGTAGATTAGCGAATTGGCCGTTTTCGTTTCGCGAGAGGGCGTCGCGGCCGTAATTTTTGCGGGTCCAGGTCCGTCGGTTTCGGTCCTAGGCCGTTTTCACTAAAGGGTGGTTTGCTAAAGGGAGGTTCGTCCACCGCCGACTCTCCAAGACGAAGCCAGGAGCGGGACAAAATCGGTTCGGGATACGTAAATCGGGGATCTGTTGGGGGTTGCTCAAGGTGCCCCTGGGCCAGGGTGCCCCCAGCTTTGCGCTCCATGTTGGAGCCCCTGGGGCCCTCTGGGCCTCGTGAGGGGTGCTGCGGAGGTCGTGGGGGCCTCCTAAGATAATCCTGGGGGCATCTTGGGCCAGGGGCACCTCTAGCAACACTGGACTATGAGATCTGGCGGATCTGGAGGATGTACCGGGCGCAACGGCCGTTCCTGAGCGCTGCAGAGTGCTCAGAGAGCGTTCCGGAACGCCCTCGGGCGCTTTATCCTGATCCTATGCTTATGTCGGGCCTGTCCCCCTACAGGGGATTTTCGACGACAAATAAAAAATACCCCAAAATACCCCAAAAAGGTAATTAAAAAAAATCAAAAATTGTCCCCAGACTATTTTGGGACTATTTTTTAAATTATTTTTGGGGTATGTTTTATTTGTCGTCGAAAATCCCCCTGTAGGGGGACACGCCCGACCTGATCCTGTGCCTTACGCATCTGTTTTCCATGCGCGGCCGCAGAGGCCCCGGCCGCTTGCGCGCCTGCCAGAAGGCCCCCCCGAGCCGAGGCCACCTCCGCAGAGGAGGAACCAGCGGCGTAAGCTAACTTTCTGAGCTCCGCGCGGACATCTCGGATCGGCGATGGACCACCCCTCCATGGCGCGCGGAGCGCGCCAGGGGCGGCGCTGGAGGCGCAGATCTGAGAAATCCGCGGGGAGCTCCAAGAGCTTACGTTTATGCTGTGGGGTGGGGGGGAGAGGGGGAATACACCCGGGCAACTGCTCCCTGGACCTCTCCCGGGTGCGTTCGGACCAGAATTTCGAGGAGAGCCCAGTCGTGGCGACGAGGGCCTCCCAGCAGGCCCCACAGAGGCGACAACGAGGGCAGCTTACGCTTCTGCTGCTTCCCGCTCCAGGGGAAGAGGGGCTGCGGGGGCGCCGCGGGGCGCCTCTGCCACGGCGGCGGCGCCTTCGGGTCCGCCCACGCCTGCGCGTCGGCGTCGGGGCCTGCCGGGCGCGCCGCCCGGTCTCGGCGCGGCTTCGGCGCTTCAGGGGAGGGGCCGACGGGGGGGGGGGAGGGGCGAGAACCTCCGAAGCCTCTCCCTCCGCCGCGCCCTCCCCCTTGTCCCCCCCCCCCCCTCCAGGAGGTCGGGGGCGGCCAGAGAGGGGGGTGATGACTAGAGCCCTCGGGGGGGGGGTGGGACAACCTGGCCGTGGTAGCTCCCAACCGTGGTGGTGGCCACACCCGGCGGAGAGCCTCGGGCGATCTGGTGCCACCACCCGGTTCGGGGACTCGCGTGGTTGTCCGAAGATGTCCCGAACGCTGGTGGGCCCAGGAGCCACGCAACCCGGCGGTGAACCCCTTGTTCCAAAACCCGGCGCTGACTTTGTGGTATTCCGAGAGACCCGACGTCGTGACTTTTTCAATGCGGGGTCCCAGGAAGTCTCAACCCGTTCCCCAAGACCGGTTTCTCATCCTGAGTCGTCTTTTGACGGTCCGCCGAGGCCCGGCGAGGGTCCCCCGGGGGCCAAAACTCGCGAAAACCTCCGTCTTGTTGTCTTTTTCAATACTTTGGATCTCTGGACTCCAGGTCACCACCGGAGATCGCACCACTCGCTGTGGGGGCTCCCAGTGGCCAGGGCGGGCCCCGACGTCTCCCCAGAAGGCGTGCCCCACGGGCTCTCGGCGGGGACCGCGGCGCTGCCTGCGGCGTCGACTCGGGGGAGCGTCGGCGAACAGGGGCGGGAGGGCGGCTGAGGGGGCTCCCTCCCCTCCTCCTCCTCCTCCTCCTCCTCCTCCTCCTCCTCCTCCTCCTCCTCCTCCTCCTCCTCCTCCTTCTCCTCCTCCTCCTCCTCCTCCTCCGCCTCCTCCGCCTCCTCCTCCTCCTCCTCCATCTTCCATGCCTTCCGACCTCTGCGGAAGGCGCGGAAGGTGATGCATTGAAACTATTGAAAGCCTCAGGAAACGCACGAAAACTGAGCATTTCACGAGGCGCATGAGTGTGGAAGGTCAGCACGGAAGGTCTGGAAGAATGAGGGCGAGTGTCCCTCCCTCCCTCCATCCCCCCTCTCCCCTAGGGAGCCCACAAAGGACGTACGCGCCCAGCTATGTACATGTACGTGTACGTGTACGTGTACGTGTACGTGTACGTGTACGTGTACGCCCAGCGTCGATTCATGTACATGTACGTCCTTCTTTCGCTCCTGCTCCCCCTCTCCCCTCATGGTACGCGACGACTCGAGGCTAGAAGTCAGCCCACGAGGCGGCAACGTGGCGAAACCTGGCTGGACCCGCCCAGCGCACGAGGCGGCGACGAGGCGGCAACGTGGCGAAACCTGGCCGGACCCACCCAGCGCAAGAGGTGGCAACGAGGTAGCAAATGGTGGCAACGTGGAAAATCGCCACAAGACTCAACCAATGCCATAGGGATGCAAGTAAGAACCCCGAAATGCAAGCACTGTTTGGGGGAAAAATACAAACTTCCAGATATCTTGGGCCCACGGGGCCAAGCACTACTCCGCCGCCAGGCCTGTCGGGATTCAGCGTGGCCAGCCCAAGTCATGCTCTTGACCCTCAGGTTCATGCGTGCACTGATCCACCTGCTTGTGCGGTTAGTCGCGTCTCGGGTACGGTGTGCTGAGAGCGCAGGGCAACCGCAGGGCGGGGCCAGCGGTGGCGGCGGACTCCTTGAGGACCTTATCGACGATCCTTGCGACATCTCCGCACCCACAGGACTCGCGAGGCCCATCCCCGCGTCGACACCATGCCTGTCGGAATCAAGCATGGCCATCCCAGGTCACGCTGGTGAACCCGAGGTGATGGCGTGCGCTGCCCCACCTGCCTATTGCCTGTGCAACGTTTCGTCGCGTCCCTGGTACGAGCAGGGCGGAGGAGTCACTCGGGGGCCCAGTCGTCCAGCCTCACGGCGTCTCCGCACCCAGAGGACACGCGTGGCCTGGTCCCGCTTTGCCGCCAGCCTGGTTGGAACCCAGCGTGGCCATCCCAGGTCATGCTGGTGATCTACAGGTTCTGGCGTGCACTGATTCACCTGTAAGTGCGACGGTTGATTGCGTCCCTGGCTCCACCGCATTGTGCCTGGATCCGGCGGAAGGTGGAGAACGCGGGGTCGAATGCGCAGGCCGACCCGAAGGCGATGCCCACCCACCTGTCTGTGCACCGCAGGTGCCCAGGTGCCCTGCCTCTCCCGCTGCGGCTCCAGCCCAGCTCGTGACCAACCTGCTCGTGCTCTGGTTGGGTGCTTCCCGCTGGACGCGCCGTCCATTTTCCGGGCGGTGCTCCCCTCTCCGCTCCCTGGGCTGGGCGGGCGCGCCATCCGCCCCAGGTGGCGCGCTTCCTTCCTGCTGCGGCTGCTCGCCCCAGCGTTTCGTACAACCTGTTTGTGCATAGGTTTCCCTCCACCTCCATCTTCCATGCCTTCCGACCTCTGCGGAAGGCGCGGAAGGTAATGCATTGAAACTGTTAAAGCCCCGGGGAACCCAAGAAAAGCCAGCGTTCCACGAAGCGCAAGAGTGTGGAAGGTCAGCGCGGAAGGTCTGGAAGAATGAGGGCGAGGGTTGGTGCTCCTTCTTTTAAACAAAAAACATAAGCACAAAAAGCAGAAGAGCTAGGTGCTCCTGGTTCCCCCCTGGGAGGTGCGCGCCATACACCCCAGGCGGTGCGCCCATCGCTCTGCCGCGGGCGCACTCGCCTCCTGCGTTACTGTTGCCCGGGGCCCCGCCTCCCCGGGCCCCGCCTGGCGCGCACGTGGCCACGCAGGCCGACGGGGACCAGCAGGCACGCCCCTGCCCCCCCCCACCGGGGGGGCGTCGCTCCTGCGCTGCCTTCCCGTTTCTGCCTCCGGGCGGCTCCTCGCCAGGAGCCCTCGCCCAGCCCCCGCTCCGACGGGGCGCCGCCCCCCCACGGCTGTGATGCGTGCCCCGGCCCTGGGCCTGGCTCTGCTGCCTCCCGCCCCCCCCCCCGCCCCGCAAGACCACGGCCTAGTGCGTGGCTCCCACGCGCCGCCCCCGCGGTCGCCCGGGTCTCGCGGCTCCTCACCGGCCGCACTGGCTACGCCCGGCCTCTCCCCCCCTTGTCTTCCTCCTGGCCCCCCGCCTGCCCTGCGCTGCGTACGCGCACTGCCTTCGCTACTGCTGCGTCGCCAGCCCGACGAGCCACCCCGGCTCCTGGTCCGCCACTGCAGCTTACACAAAACAAAGCTGATTGGGTTCAGTCCCCCCCAGAGAACAAAACACAGCAGAAGCATACCGACTATTGAAGTAGGAAGGCACCTGAAGTAGATTGGTGCCTGGGAATCCAAAACTACCTAGTTTCAACGACCGGCGTGTGCTTGCGCAGCCCTCCCAGCAGCCGCACCGGCTCCCACTCCGCACGACTACTGGGACTGCCGTGGCCTCTGCAGCTCTGGCCTATCGTTCCTTCCGGCTTCCGGGGGGCCTCGACCCGCACTGCAGCCGCTGGACCCACCCCTGGGTGCGTTCGCGATTCTGTCCCGCGCCCGCTGCCAGCGGATCTTCTGACCAAGGTCAATCCAGACCCGGGTCAGTGAGGCCTCTCAGAATCCTGCAAGGTCCTGCACCCAAGCCCGCGTCAATGCGAAGGACCCTGCAGGATCCTGCAGGATCTTGTACCCAGACCCGGGCCAGTGCGACCCTGGCCCTGCAGGTTCCTGCAAGATCGGGCGCTCTGGCTGACCCCCGTCTGCATTTTTGGACGCCCGTAATGGGTACGCAAAGAATGGGCACAATGCCCAACAACAAATGTTGTCCCAAACCAACAGCGGCCGCTGTTGGGCAGGCGGCCTTCTTTCTCAAATGGGCACAGGCCGCGGCGGCGCGGACAGCGAGTCCTGTTCCGAATGAACAAGAGCTGCTTTTGGGCATTGTACCCATTCTGTCCGTACCCCAGATTTCGTAATAAAGGGAGTGGGGTCTCATTTCGGGGGGGGGTCTCTTCCAGGCTATCTTGGAGGGCCTGGGGGGTCTGGGGACGATGTTTTGGAGGTTTCTCCACCAGGGGAGGTCTGAAATGGCTTGTCTTGGAGGGTCCAGATCTCGGAATATCGATGAGAATCGTATCCAAGGTTAGATATTGATGAAAATCAAATATCAGTTGTGAGAGAAGAGCGTTAAGATATCTTTGATGTCTATCCTCTAAGCCAAACGGCTGTCGTACGTAACAATACAGCAGGCAGGCAGGCAAGAGCTTAGCCTAGAAACCATATTTTGGGACGTACTGTCCGGGGCTCCTAAGAGGCTCTTTACAGGACCCGCTAGAGAAACCTATCATACATCAGAATTCTAACTCTCGTCATACTCTCTTGGTTTCGAGAGCATCTATAAAATTTGATCCTAAAGGATCCTAAGAGTCGATATCCTGAATTTGAAGAGAGCATGCTTAAATTACATGTGCGAGCGTGCGAGCGCGCGGAAAACCTTGACATTCTTCACATCGCAGAATAAGTACTTCCCAAAAACCGCGTCTGCACATATATCTGGATATATGTATGTCCGTCCGAGTTCCATTGTGCATGACCATATCCATATCCATATCCATATCCATATATGATACTCTGTCTCTGGCTGTCAGAAAATTATGAACCGTATCCAATGTGTGCGTCACACATCATACTCTCATCTGAGAAAAGAAGAAATACTGGCATGTCTGTCAGTCCATACTTGATCCAAAACCTTGTCGCACTCTGACTTTGTCTGAAATGACACAGAATCCACTCGATATTAGTCTATACAACTCCTTGCTGTCTTGACCAGATACCTTTTGTTAGTTGATCGGCACACATCCATTTGGTCCTTATATGATAGAGTCGTCGCAATCGCAAGCATCTCCTTTCTTCTCGTATCGGTAATACTCCAAGTCTCTGACTCGTATCTTGTGGTATGCCCTTGAGGCCGCATGGAAGTTCCCATAGAGTCCACTGGAAGTGGTACTGTAGCTGACTCGTGAACATCTAACAGAACTAAAGGAATAGAATGTTTACCTGCGAAGCTCCTTCTTGTCGTAAGTTCGGGTTCACACAGTCGCAAGGCAACGAGTTGTGCTAGTGGTACCGCCTTAGCCGCGGATAACGTCTCGGCATGTGAGGTACTGTGCGAAATCCTTTTGGCCTGTTGTGAGCTGCCTGTTAATATGTGCAGCTTACCTCCAAGCTGTTGTAAAAAATTCGTACTCCAAGAAATCTTCTTTGTCCGTCTCTATCTTCATGATACGATCTTCTGCCAGGCCTATGATAATGCCTTATGTCGCGAAATTGCTATGTTTGTTCGGTGCTGAGGCGTCGCTTATACTAGCAATGCGTAGTGGTGGCTGCAATCTCCATAAATATATACCATGTCGTAAAGGTCGCCGCAATCTCTTGATAACACAACTGATGGCAATAATGTGCTCTATCTTCGGTGTCTGTAGAAATACTTGTAAACTGGCAACTGCACACAACTCCTCCAAGCGCGTCTGGAAAGCCCACAATGCTGAACAGCACAATGACCTGAAGATAGTGATCTCTGACCTGTCGCAGAGACTCTCTGGTTCCTTTAGTCGATGTTCCGGGATCTTGTAGAAGGTTAACTTGCTGCAAAACTCGCCTTGATGAAGTCGAAGACAATCTTGATTGAGTCGTTCGATCTGGATACCTGCGCGAGTGCAAGGTATCTACTGTAGCTTCATATCACGAAAGCGTCTGGTAGGAGCGCCCTGAATCAATGCCCCCATAGATTTGCAGCCTGTAGTCTGTAGATCGTCCACATGAGCCGTCATAATAAGTGCTAACTGCTTGACTCCATCATTGGTAACAAACCAGTAAAGAAAGTTGTCGTCAAAAACTGAACTGATCGCATTCGTCTCCTTCTTGAAATAAAAAAACCAGTGCAAGTTGAAACATAAGTGGTGCATCCGTAAAACCATACATTGCTCGTAAGCAAAGTAGAACATAATGACCTCGTAGCGCATCGGGAATCTTCAGCTCCTTCATGGCCATCTTCATCTTACGAAAATGTCTCCACACGTTCTCAGGTGGTATAATGAAACTCTCCCGCTTGTGGCGATATTCATATCCCAGTGTTCTAGCATTAGCACTCAACTCGCTATAGTCCAGTCCTTGAAGAAACGCCGTAGAAATGTCCAAACTCTCCGTCTCAAGATCGTAGGGGTCGTCCGTATCGCTCCACAGGATTCCACTGCAGAGTCCCATTGAAATTACCAGTCGTTGTGAAAGCCGCGTTGCTGTACTTGAATGCTTCTCAAGAACCTGCTTTTGTTTGTCAAAACAACCTCTAGCGCATACTCTGGATTTCACCTTCTTGTACTTGATAGCCCACTTGCGAACCCAAACACAATCAACAACATTTGCGCCTGCTGGCAGATCCTTCTTCAAACGTGGTACGAATACTTTGTGTTTGCAGAAGGCTTCAAATTCTCGATGGTCTGCTTCAACCAGAAGATGAGGATACCGCTGAAGATCTTCATCTTCGAGCATCATACTGTAATCCCCAGCCTCATAAACGTCTCCAGTGAATAGATCGAGTAGATACTCCTGTTCTGATTCAACTCCGATGTCTAAGTTCTTGAGCTCGCTGGTCAGTTCTGAGATCATGGTAGTAGATATTTATTCCTCTTCAGTCCTCCATTCATTGAAGAAATCATATATCGGCTGTGCTCCGCACTTGGAAAGAAGAGCTTCCATCAGGTCCTTGTCTGGTGGAACGCCTTTTGTTGAGAAATGTTGAGACTCTTCTTCTCGTTCAGTGGGTTGCGATGCTCCTAGCGATGCGTCTGTTAAGGGTTCACTTGCAATGGGAAGAACTGGTGGTCCTCCTGATGCAGGTCCCGGTGGCCCAGAAGAGGAAGAAGCCGTAGGATCTGGTTGGTCGTTCATGTCCTTGTCGTCGCTCTTGTTCATGATGTCAACGGAGTCGCTGATCCTGACTTGTTTCTGTGGAGGTGGTCTTCCAGTAGATGAGCTCTCGCTGCTAGTGTTGTGGCCTCTCTTGGAAACTCGGCTGTCGTCTTGACCGCTTGTATTGCTATAGTCCAAGTCTCCAGTGTTGTTCATGTCCTCGGGATACTGCATGGTAGCCTGTGAGTCTCCTGATCATGATTGTCCCGGTTGGTCGTGAGGATGTTCGTGTTCTGCCTGGGGCGAGCTGGTCGCCGGCGTAGGTAAAGCTGTCGCCGTAGATGGTCCTGATGATGGGCTTGATGATGTGCCAGCGCCACTGCCATAAGGTTCAACTCGATGTCGTGCTGGCTTCGGAACGGGTGCCCACGTAGGTACATGAGTCTTCCAAGGTGTAGGATGTGGTGTAGTAGCCTTTGCAGTCGCAGGGCTTATAAGATCCGGCGCTGATGTCGGTGTCGGCTTCGCCGCGGTAGTAGGTGTCATCAAGTACTCGGCATTTTGAAATGGTCCAAGCTGTCTTGGAACACAGGAACCCGTTGGCACTGCAGGGAAAGATATTGGTTGTAGAGGATGCGTCGTAGATCCTGCCGGTGGTACTTGCGGTCTCCATGGTTTTGGCGTCGCAAAGTCAGAGATAACAGATGCTGATCCTGGTGGACCTGGAGGTCCTGGTCTTCCACTGGAAGAACGGCAACATCATCCATATCGACATCTGGTGGTGCTTGGCGACGCTGAGGTAAAATAGGATTTGGGCCCGTAGGAACCACGATAGACTGTTCCGGATACGATGAGTCGAGGATCACTCAGGGAATCATCAGTACCTATTGGTACCGGTGCTGCTGGAGGCGCCGGTGGAGCAGGTGGATGTCCTGAAGATGCTGCTGGCATGTGTATGTCGTCGTCAGCATCAGCAGGCGGTTGAGAAACTTCTGGTGGTGTAGCTTGTGATGGATGACTCGATCCCGTCGGTGGTCTTCTGCGTGGTGGTGAGTCGTCGTCATCTGGCTGGTTAATAACTGGCGATGGTGCGTCGTCCATAGGTGTAATGCTTGAAATATCGCTCCAGTCCATGTCCGGTACTAGATCATGTTGCAATTCTTCTTGATGATCGAAGCTGTAGACAATGATAGTAGACCAATGTTCAAACTTGTCTGCTCTGAAGGTTATGTTGATATTGGGCACGTGCTGCTTGATGTGGTAGTCAGTTATGTCTCGTCTGTTCCATCTGAGAACAACTGCCCATAGGGGCTGGGAAATATGTGGTATACGTCGAAGACTAGTACCAAATAGAACTCCATGTGCTGTAGGAAATACTGCTTGAAATAATTCTTCACACATCTTGAGAACTTGACAATGGTCAACTGGTTCTTGATCAGGTACAAACATGTATTCTTCTTCTCTGCAAACTTTGCCAATCCATCGTAACTTACCAGGTGGTTCTCCATCAACAATATCCATGAGAGCGCTTGTCAGTCGCACTTGCTTCTCGTCTGCAGGTTCTTTTGCCGACTCGAGATCTGCCTCGAAGATGCTTGTCTCCTTGACTACATGATAGTTGCAAAAGAAATCCTCGGAATATTGATCGATTATCAAAGAACTGAGATAATACATGTCGTCGCATGTGTGAAAGTGGTATCAGTAGTGGATGTCCTTGATGTCTGATAATGGCTGATCCGGCCAAGCGCTCCACTGATATCAGTTCTGCTGGTCCTCGCCATCCGTCATATTCTTTTCTCTTTGGTTGTCTCCAGTAGTCAATGATCGTGCCAGGCATGAGAAGTTCATAACTATGCTTGTGCTGTTTGATGCGCGATGTCATGGCCAATCGATCTTCGATGAGACCTGGAAGGATGCACTGCTTTGCCAACATTCTGGTCCTCATCACCTGCTCGATGTAGTCTGGTCTTGAACTCAATGATCCAACGCTTGGTTGTAGGGTCTGTGTCTGGAACATACCAACCTCGTTGTTCCACTCCTGTGAGAGCCATCTGTGGCGTTCGTCCGTTGTTATATTCCAACAACAGGTTTTGTTACATACAAACCTCTTGACAAATTTCTCAGGCCGCGATGTTGATTCCTGCTGACTGTAGTTCCTTCTTCAACTTCAGCATGCCAATCTTAGTTAATGCGATGCGTCGCTCAACTAGTCCTTTTGTTGAAGAACCATCACGTCCGACAGGTAAACGTACGCTCGAGAGCCTGTCAAACATCCGCGTTGCTTCATCTCTGAGTAAGCCTCCTTCTTGATCTGAGAGTAAATGTCGCATGGCCCCCCAGAATCTGATCCACAAGCGGTAAAGTGCTCGTACAAGTGTAGGTCCCAGATTGTTCTCAATTTGATCTCCGGTCTTCCAACGAATAGCTTCATCGATTAGTAACATGAATGTCAAATCCCACATGAAAAACAAATCGTGCTGGACGACCTCGTTAAAGATGGTCGAGAGTTGGGATTTGGTGGTAGGTGCATGGAGATGTCGTTGTTGCGACTGACACATGGAGCAATCTCGAGCAATGTGAACTCCTTTTAGGATGATGTCCTTGGGTATTAAGGCTGCCTGAAGAAGTCGCAACATATCCTTAGGAGAATTATGCCAAAATCTCTCGTGCGCTCCTCGTAGTAGTCGATCTTCTTCTGCTGGCGAAGCCTTCATCAGCTTGCCTGGGAGACCCTTCAAATCTATACTGGGCTTGATCGCGTCAAGACGTCGTCCAGACATCTTCATAATTTCTCGGCCAGCTTCCTGAGGTTCTTGTTGCTCAGGAGGTGCTGCCGGCATTGGTACCTCTGGAACTGTAGTCTTTCTGGTGCTTATTTTTCTGATGTAGTCTGCAGGAGGTACCGCAAGTATGGGTGCTTGAGGAGCAGTAGTCTTTCCGGTGACTCTCCGTCTGCCACATTGTCGATGCCCTTCTGGCTGCCATTCTCCAAGAAATTGCACAAGGTAGCGTACGTCATCATGAGGTATCTTCTTCAAACTTTCGGCGCTGCAACTCAACCAATCGTCCAGAAATTGTACTCGTGCACTGCCATCTGAGAAGCCGTAAAAGATCAACCTGTCCTTTGAAGCCTTCGCTTCTTGAGGTGTGGATGGTCATGCAAGTGTATTTCTTGTGGCCAAATCTCCACATCCAAGGCCGTAAATATATAGACATCGCGAAGTAACTGATGCAACAATATAGCTGTTGCATTTTCCAACTGAACTCCTGGAAGCATGAAAACTCTTGTCGATGCTTGTCCGGGTATAATCGTTCTGGCAGAGTAGTCCAACAAGTCCTGAATACAGGCCTTCAGTATATGTTGATCAAGTCCTTCAAGAAATTTGCAGTAGCCAAACTGTATCGTGATATGAGAAACGCCCATCGATTTCAGAAGATCACTCAAGTTTCTGCGTTCCATGGCCTGTTCGTTCGTGATGACCCCTGGTGCTGCTGCTTCATCGTCATCGCGCGGTGGTGGTAGTTCCTCTGCTGGGTAGCTCGGATGTGAAGTCTTCTTGACGTTCTTGAGCAAAACCATGATGTCCTGACAAACGCAAGACCAGAATTTCCTCGAATATGCTGCAGCTGCTGCTGTTCGCTTACGGCGGTGTTCACGTTCGTAGCCTGCAAGTTGTTCATGTCCGTAATAGCATCTACATTTCCCAACAGATTTTGTCAGCTTGAACGAGCTCCTGAGCCTTGTTTCCTTCCGATGACGCTGCCCATCTGGAAGAGGAGAAAAGCGACATATCTATGGAGTATGTGTGCTCATTGAACTTGTCATGATACTGTAGTGCTGCCAATGGTGATTTTGTCCATATGGCTGAAGTCTTGGGGTTCTCGAACAGTCCGCGTCGATGTTGCTGGACATTGTCGCAGGCGATCTGCAAAATAAAGTTAAACACGTCCGTCTCCTGATGTGTTTTTTCTGTAGTAACCTGTGGACTTCTGCTGCTGCCCATTCGACTCCAGCATTTGCATCTTGGTTCGCATGTGGTCACCATTGGGGAAAAGTGTCGGTCGGCTGCACGTAATAGTTGTTGATGTTCGGGCAGGCGTAGATCCCAGCCATAGCGTAGGTCCACAGGAAACAAAACGAGCTGATTGAAAGGTGCAGAGAGCATAACCAATGCAAGTCTTGATGCCCCTGAGCACCATGCCCATAGTGAAATTCTTGGAAATTGGTCTCCGAAACTTCCATCTTTCAAGAATTCCAAGATAATGTTCTGAAACATGGGGAAACTGGAAGGAGTAATGACGGGTGGGTCCTTGAGTGTGGTGTAGAACATCTCCGGTATAGCCTTGAACTCACTGTTGGCCTCGATAACTTCGTCTGAAGAAAGAGTAGATGGGAACATGGGTGTTCCAGTCCAACGCGGCGCCGACATGGCGCTCCATGCGTGAAGATATCGCTGGACAATGGGATTCTGGAATGAGTGCAACTCGTGACCAAACAGTTTCTCGTCATGTTCAAGACTTATTGAAAAAGCGTCGGTCTCGGGGCCGCATCTTCATCGTCATTCTCCGCGTAGAGTCCTGCCACGAATGCCGCCGATGCTGGAGAGTTCTGGGAGTGCTGCTGATATGAGTAGAAGGCCATGGCGCTGGATGGCGGTAAATGTCGCTGTGCTGCTCGTCCAAGCTGCTGCATCTCATTCTTCACGAGTCGATCTTGTCTCCAGTCACGCGGCTTGTTGAACTGATCGATCGGTAACAAATAATGTCCAGAATCAGTTAATAGCAATCTCTGAGCACAAGTCGATCCATCCGTAGTTCTGATACCAAGCAAACCGCCATTGTTGGCAAAATATCCGCAACATATGATGCATCCAGCATTGAGCGAGACTCACCAAGGGAAAAAAAGCCAGGGCATCTCGATGATATTCCTCCGAGAACGTCGGCAGCGAATGTCGCGTTCTTGATGCCCTGCAAACCGATGGGAAAACTTACCAATGACAATGACTTCTGTGGGTCTGCTGTGATGCCGGTGGACTTGTTGATGCTGGGGGTCCACTTCACAAACTTCTCAAGACGCCTGGGTCTGAGGATCTGCGTGGCGATGTCCGAAAGAGCGTCTGTGCCAATAAGTCCTCTCGAGGCGCCAGGGTCTATCAGCAATCCATATAGTTTGATACCTCTTATCACCGTGAAGTTGTGAAACCGGTCGCTCTGGAAAACCATGCCCTCGGCAATACAGTTTCCATGTTCATGAGCTGTCGCAGTGAGATGAACTTCCTTGACTTCTTCATCGTCGTCTTCGAAAGTTGCCTCCGGGATTGAGCCAATCCGCATCCATGATGATGGTGTTCTGCTTAAAGTAGGGCTCGATGCTACGGATGGTCCTGCATTAGAGTCACCTTCGACATCGGCAGCTTCTCTGACGTGGTTGGCCGTACAATCGAAACACAAAGTCTTGCTGTTAGCTGAATTGAGGAATGAATGATCCAAACAGCATTGCTTCTGACTCATATTGCACGTCGAGGTAGAGGTCTTCCAACAAGCATGGCATATCCTCGGTGCATCCAGGATCGTCGATGTCAAAGGAACGTAGAGTGGTTCATGAGGTCCTGGTGGGCACTGCATCTCCATTGGTCCTGTCAATGAAGATGATATGCTCGTTGACGTCGCTATCTGTGTCTTTACCGATGTAGTTGATCCTGGAGGGCCCGGTCCGAATATCAATTGGAATGCCTTTCCTGCCTTGGACTTTTCCTGCTTCTTGAGATCATCTCCATCCGAGTCCAAGGTGGGAACAAAGCCAAAATAATCATCATGACCACGTCGTGCTTCGTCCTTCGCACTTGCAGTGGGAAAAGATGCATTCATCTGGCCGTAGCTGCGCTGCTTGAAGTTGTTATTTGAGGAATTCTTGCCTTTTCCTTCCTATTCTTGCCTTTGAAGGAAAATCTTCCAAAATCACTGCGACCCATTGAACGTTGTCCTTTTCCTCGTCCAGGTTGATAACGCGCGGTCTGCGGTCTGCGATCACATCCTTTTCCGCGAGATCCTCTGAGAGACGGCCTCCAAGATCCTTTGCGATTTCAATACTCTTCTTCATCTTGAGGTCTCTCTGTGTTCACATGATTACCTTCATCATGTTGGCTTGAAGATCCGCCTGGTCCAGAATTCGTCTTCATGGGGCAATGCTCTGAAGAGTGCCACTTGCTACCACACTCCGTACATTGACTTCCACTGGCTTGTTTTCCACGTCCTTTGTTGTTACGTTGATCTACATATCCTCTGCCGCGTCTGAAGTTTCCTCCTTGCTTCTTACCTTTTCTGCCGTAGTAGTCGCTGTAGTCGTCTCCGTGTTCATCGTCATCTTGCCAATCTTGCCAGTCATCGCCTTCGTAGTCATCGCAATATTCCTCTTCTGTCCAGTCTCGACCAGAATCGTAGTCATACCAGTCATCATCCTCGTTCCAATATTCTTCATCATTCCAATTATCTCCATCGTACTCTTCCGTGTTGTATTGCTTGTATCCTTGGAACTGGTCGTAGCTGGCAGACTCATTCTTAGAAATCTTCATGTGCAATGCAATCATTTCTCTGCAACGGGCGAGGTCGCCACCGACCTTGAGTCTCAAATCTGCAAGTTGGCGTTCTGCGATTCCTGATCTGCTGAAGAAGAGCCAGACCTTGCCACTCTCACCGATTGCGAGGCCCCCTTGCTTTTCGGCCTCTGAGTAGAGTCTCTCCCCTTCCACAACATACGTAGAGAAGTCCATGTCATGAGGCTTCGTGAAACAAAAGAACTGATCGAGACTCGTCCATGCAAGGTCCTGGTCGTCTAGATAGTAGAGTTCCGTGAGCTTGGTCATCAACACTTTGACTCCTGAAGGATAAGGTGGGGCAATATGCGTTCCTGTCGCTGGGTCAATAATGGCCTCTTGAGCGTCGAGGGAAACCGCTTCGATGCCCTCGTAAGTCGTTTGCATGCGGGTGTCTGGATCTGGCCTCTGAATCGCTAGTCCTATGGCAGTCCGCAGTGTTCCACCTTCGAGTCGTGACATGATAGCTGGTCCAATATGTTCTTGATCCAGCTTGGTCAGACGGCCCCAGATAGCTAAGCATTCTTTGTACTCTTTGATCGGGTAGGCACGTGGCCTCCATCCTGGGGGAACATCTTTTGTGTACTGCCGAAGACCAAGATGTGATGATGCCGTTGTCTGCTGCATTGTGTCTGTACTTTGATCGATGAACCAATGTTCTCGAAACCAATCCGTCGTGTTGGTAACTGTCGTAGAAACCAATCCTTGAGATATCGGTAACTGATGTAGAAACCAATCATTGATATGTTGTGTCGGTAACTGATGTAGAAACCAATCCTTGATATGTTGTGTTGGTCACTGATGTAGAATATGATACCGTCCAATCTGATTGTATCTGACGTACGTCTGATCTGTGTCGGTTTGCGGTAGGCGCCTGACCGTGCGCGCGCGTGTGCGTGCGGTCCGCGGAAGGAGCCTCCGTAGAGGCTCCGCTACCAAACTCGGGATATCGATGAGAATCGTATCCAAGGTTAGATATTGATGAACATCAAATAGCAGTTGTGAGAGAAGAGCGTTAAGATATCTTTGATGTCTTTCCTCTAAGCCAAACGGCTGTCGCACGTAACAATACAGCAGGCAGGCAGGCAAGAGCTTAGCCTAGAAACCATACTTTGGGACGTACTGTCCGGGGCTCCTAAGAGGCTTTTTACAGGACCCGCTAGAGAAACCTATCATACATCAGAATTCTAACTCCAGACCCCCTCCCTTTTATTACGAAATCTGGAGTACCCATGTCGGTCGTCCCGAGCATTGACCCCCGTCTCAAGGCTC
>CAUYUJ010019674.1:77506-135260 GCA_963575745.1 Prorocentrum cordatum
TCCTGACCCACTGGGGGGCGGGGAGCGGGCGAGACGGCGCCGCAGTGGGCGGGGGCCGCTGGCCTGGGCGCACGGCCGTGCCGTTCTTGGACACGTCCCGCACGAGGAGCGGCATCACGCCCTCCGCGCGCGGCCGTGCCAGTCTTGGACGCGCCCGCTGCCAGGTGGAGGAGGAGGAGGAGGAGGAGGAGGAGGAGGAGGACGGGAAGAAGGAGGAGGAGGAGGAGGAGGAGGAGGGAGGGGAGAGGGGAGGAGGAGGGGAGGATGAGGAGGAGGAGGAGGAGGAGGAGGAGGAGGAGGAGGAGGACGAGGAGGAAGAGGACGAGGAGGAGGAGGACCCACCCCTGGATGCGTTCGCGATTCTGTCCCGCGCCCGCTGCCAGGGGATCTTCTGACCATGGTAAATCCAGACCCGGGTCAGTCAGGTCTTGCAAAATCCTGCAAGGTCCTGCAAGGTCCTGCACCCAAGCCCGGGTCAATGCGAAGGACCCTGCAAGATCCTGCAGGATCCTGCGCCCAAACCCAGGTCAGTGCGACCCTGGCCCGGCAAGATCCTGCAAGATCGGGCGATCTGGCTGACCCCCGTTTGAATTGACCCCCGTCTCAAAGCTCCCAATTCGCGCGGCGAGGAGCTCTTCCAGGGGGGGTGGGGGGGCGTTCTCGGCTCGGGATTCGAAAACTTCGGTCGATTTCGGACGTTCTCGGCGGTTCTTTAGCCTCGGGGTGCTCTCCAGCGGCTGCGCCTCGCCGAAAGCGTTCCCGGGGGTGTCCGGATCGTCCCGGACGGCCGCCGGAGATCCGAGTTATGACCCGACAATCTCGAGGGGTTAGGCCGACCCTGAGATCCTGGCGTCGCAATGTTTTCACGACGAGCGGTTTTGTTGCCCTGTCTCGTACCATGAAGATCCTCGCGGATCGACCTGGCTCGAAAATGGCGCAGACGATGGGGTCTGGGGCTCTGGCCACGACTCTTCGCGATGTTGCAGGACTGCGGGGCGGAGGCCGAGACCCCCTCGCGCCGTCCAAAAACTCACGGCGGGAAGGTGCCGTTTTTCTGTCGGTTTCGGGGGACCTTTGCCGGGCATCGGGCCCGTCAAAAAAGGCGTCAGGATAAGAGAACCTGCCCCTGGGGAGGAGTCTGCTTGGCGCGAGCCCCGTGCGCCGCCATCTCGTGCCCACTTCCCCCTCGGCTCTGCCACTCCTCTCCCTGCTTCCCGTGTGCAGCGCTGCGTGGCTGCGCGCCTGGCCCGCGGTGGCCCGGAATCTCCTCTCTCGTCTTCCCTCCTCTTGGCGTCCAGGCGACCGCGGCTCTGGGCACCGCGCATTGCGGAGTCCCCGCGGCGCGCGCCCGTCGCCCCGAAGGAGTCACGGCGACGCGCGCGGACTGCCCGCAAGCACGGAACAAAAAGCACAGGCGGACGACAACGGGCAGAGCGCTGAGCAGAGCGCGCGGGCGTCGGGCAGCTCCTGGTGGCAGCGCGCAAGGGAGTCCCCGCGAGCCTGTGGGGCCCCGAAACTTGTGTAGGGTGTGCTTTCGGTGGGCCCCAAAAAATGGGCCACGAAACGCGTGAGTGGTGTGCCGAAATGGACATGCAGTGGGCGGGGAGCCGCATGTGGCCCCTGCCACCCTGGACTTCGGTGGATCTCCCTATGGGGCCACGAAACGTGTGAGGGGTGTGCCGACATGCGGTGGGCGGGGAGCCGCATGTGGACCCTCCACTTGGGCCTTCGGATGAGCTCCTTATGGGGCAACGAAACGTGTGAGGGGTCGACATGAATATGCGGTGGGTGTGGAACCGCCTGTGGAACCTGTCACTGGGGCCTTCAGTCGAGCTCCTTGTGAGGCCACAAAACGTGAACGTGCGGGGGGGGGGTCGACGTGGACATGCGGTGAGCGGGGAGCCGCATGTGGACCCTGCGTCTGGGGCCTTCGGTTGAGCTCCCCATGGGCCACGAAAAGTGTGAGGGGCGTGCCGAAATGGGACCGGGAGCCAAGACGAAATTGCGAGCAAGTCGGTTTGTGGAGGAGGATGTCCCCAGCGAAACGGCCGTTTTGACCCAAGTCCATTTCTTGAGGATGCCTCGAGCGAAGCGGCCATGTCTGAGTTCTCGAGCGATTTCGCGAGCGATCTCGGCATCTCATTTGTTCGAGGATGTCTCGAGCGAACGCCTCGTGCTTACCCTAAAGCGTTCAAAGCGGATCGTCGATTCCAGGGATGTCGGGGGCGAAACGGCCGAAAAAGGGGAAGCCGCCGAGCGAATCGATGATCAGCCCGTAGTCCCTCGCGAGTTTGTTCTCGGTTATTATATCACACTCTCAGACTCACAAACTCCCGCTACCTTCTGAATCCGAAAAAGCGTTTTTCGCCATCCGCGGAGCGAAAAATCGCTGCACCCTCGAGCCAGTGGTCTCTCGCGTCTTAGTTATTCATGTTTTCCTCATTTACTAGGGATGGGCCAACATACTCCCAGCACCTTCTCGTTCCGAGAGGGTGCTTTCCGTCATGTCGAAGCCGGGGGGGCCCAACTAGAAGAGAACCCTGGGCCCTTAGCCGTGTCCAGGGAAAGAGGTTCGTTCAGGGCGGAGCCCTCTCCGGGCCCGTCTCTGCCAGGACCTCGCACTGTCGACCTACCCACCGCTAAGCCTAGGCGTCGCAGGTCGTCCAACAAGGCTGACAAGCAAACAATGCTAAACACGCCCGGCCATTCGCCAGCGAAGCAGTGTGGGCCCCCGGATCTCGTATTCCGACGACGGGACGGGCCGACAAAGAAACGCGGGCAAGGCAAGGGACAGGAACAGGCAGGACAGCGAGGAGCCGGGGAGCGAGAAAGGGAGGGGGAGGGCGGGAGAACGACAGGAAAGGGCAGACCGGGCCGACAGACGGAGGACCTTTCCGGGAAAAATACATGACGAGAGGCGTTTGGCACTTTTCGACCCCTGGGTGGCCGCGGTCGCAGGCTGAGTGGTGAAGCCCGCGCGGCCGCGCGGCCTCTCTCAACCTCCAGGCAGGCTCTCCGCTTGCGCAGACAGCCGGTGGAATAAGCGCTTGGCTGGGCTCCGTGGCACAGGGTGCTGGCCGCGAGAACGCGAGGCGGCGCAACCACTGGACAGACGCCCGACGAGGATGTAGTGCGTTTCACGGCCCGGCGCAAGGCCGGAGGTGTTAGGGACGCTCCTGGAACCTCTATGGGCTATCTCTTTCTCGCTCTCGACCCCGTATCGGCGGCGAGCCCGGCGAGAAGCAAGAGGGGGCAGGCCTTTTCAGGAGGCGGCGGGGCTTCTCAGCAGCCCTCGCGCCTCCTGAGAAGCTTGCTCCGTCTTCGGAGAAGGCTCAGAACACTTCTCAAAAGGCTGGAGTTCGGTCGGGCCTGTCCCCCTACAGGCGGATTTTGGGGGGAAAAATGCAAGATAGTCAAAAAATTGTCCAACATGGTCAAAAAAAAAGCAATTGAAAAATCGTCGACCTGCCTCGCGGTCCGCTTAAGAGTTGCGGCGCTGCCTGTTGAGCGCCGAATCTTCTCGGAACGTGCATGCGGCATGGCTTCCGCAATTTTCAATCGGATGTAGAGCACGGTCCCTGAGTCATTGGTGTCCTGGAATCGCCACGCGACGAGTGTAGCCCAGACTATTTTGTGACTGCTTCTGGAGATTCCTCCCGTAGGCGGACAGGCCCGACGTTCAAGGCTGGAGGCAGCCCGAGCCCTCCGAGGAGGCCCCGCCCCTGGGGCCGTCCCCCCTGCTCGCTGGCTCGGAGGTGCCCTGAGGGATAGGGTCCTAAGGTGAAGTCGGGCCCGTCCCTCTGCAGGAGGAATATTCCAAAATAGTTCAAAAAAACAGTATGGGGACTATTTCTGGACTATGTTTTAAACATAGTTGGAATATGTTTTGGGGTATTGTTTATTCTTCGTCCAAAATCGGCCTGTAGGGGGACAGGCCCGACCTAATCCTAGGGACGAGGTCGCCCAGACAACGTAAGTCTCCACCCCTGGATCCCTTCCTGTAGCCCTGGGCTTACGTCGGGTGTCCCCCCACAGGAAGAATACTCAAAAAAATCAAAAATTGTCCCCCCCCCCCCCCAAAAAAAAAAAAGATCGTCCCCCAAATGCCCAAAAGATCGTCCCCCGATGTTTTAACTATTTTTGAATACTCCTCCTGTAGAGGGACACGCCCGACGTAACCCGGGGCCCCCATCCCTCAGGACCCCATCTTTGAACCACCGACCCTGGGCTCGCCGCCGACGCTTCGGGGGCGGCGAGGAGGGGGGCGTCCGAGAGGGGGGGGGCGCAAATCATGGCCGGCGGCACGTGCGCGGTCCAGGCGGGGGGGGGGCCAGGGACTCAATGAAGTAAGAAGAGGCGCCATGAAATCTGGGGCAATATTATGGCCCACGCCATGATATCCACCCCCCCCTAGTCATCACCCCCCTCTTTGCCGCCCCCGAACGTGGCTCACATGTCGATCCGACGGCTGGTCCGGGCCCTTCGGGACGATGCTGGCATCCCCCCGAGCGCCCCCGGCGAGGCGCAGCTGCCGGAGACCACCCCAGGCCCCAGGCACCTCTGAAAACTTGCGAGAGGCCCCGTTTGGCCGCCCCTCTTGGCCGCCCCCGAACGTTGTGCGCGCTGCTCAGGCGGCGCGCCCAATGGGGGGGGGCGCAAGGCGGAGGGGGCGAGCGCATGCCTCCCCGAGAGGCTCGGAGGGCCTCTGACCCTGTGAGAAGCCTCCTCCTCCTCCTCCTCCTCCTCCTCCTCCTCCTCCTCCTCCTCCTCCTCCTCCTCCTCCCGATACTATTATGTTTCCTCCTCCACTTTCACACGTCGCCGTCGACGCCGCTGGCCGTTTCGGGCGCTTTCCTCGGTCCTCAGCGGTTTTCGAGCACAGGGGTGCGTTCCAGCGGCTGCGCCTCGCCGAGGGCGCGATCTGGGGGTGCCCGAATCGTCCCGAACGGCCACGGGAGAGCCGAGTCATGACCCGAAAGCCTCAGAGGGTTGGGCCGACCCTGAGATCCAGGCATCGCATGACTTTCACAACGGGGGGGTGTCCGCGGCGCACCTGCTCCTGCACATCCACTTCGGCACCGCCTGCACCCCAGGGCCTCGCCCACTCCGGCCGCCTGAGGCCCCGCCTTCCTGTGCCCTGTCTCCCTAATTAAAGCTGTGCGTAGCCCGCCTAGCTTTTAGCGGAAGAGGTTCGCTCTCGCCCCGCAGATCAAAACATGTCTTTCACAGCGGGCGCTTTCCTGAGCCGTTCTCGGCCCCAGGACAGTCTTCAACGAGGGCGCTGTCGATGCCGCAGGGCGCCCCAGACCTCCAACGCGTGGACGACAGTCTCGACAAAGGTTTCCCCGAGATTTGGGACTCGGCGACCCCCCAACGGGCCCCAAGACCGTCAAGAAACGCTTCGGGATGAGAAAGCGGCCCCGGGGAAAGGGTCGGTCGGGTTCTCCGGAGACCGCCCATGGAGAGAATCAAGACATCGGTTGCCCGGGCGTCGCAATTTTTCACAACGGGCGATTTTGCCTCGTTTCGGACCTCGGGGTCATCACGAGGGTCGATCTGGCTCGAAAAGTGCCACAGAGCGATGGGGACCAGGGCTCTGGTCGAGTTTGTACTGCTCACATGCTGCAATGTTTTCGTGCCAGCGGATCTCAGGGAAGCTTTCTAAGCTATAAGCCCTCTCCGAAGGCACCAGGGGGGCTCTCAGAAGGACGCAGGGCTTCCGAGAAGCCCCGCCGCCTTCTGAGAAAGCCTATGATAGGCCTGTTTTCCACCATGCGGGCGCAACAGTTGCGTTGTGGAAAGATTCAGAATTATGCGGGCGCAACAGTTATGTTGATTCGCGGTGTTGAACTCCCAAAAATGGCGTTCTGGCACGATTCCGGATCGTCAAGACTCAGCAGTCCGGCTGGTACGTGGCGTTGAAATCCCGAGAGCAATGTTTTGGCACGCTTCAGGATCTTCAAACAGTTGTCTTCCAAGGAGGCAGCTCCCTCCGTTGTAAGGGTTTACGAAGAGAGGGAGGGAGGGTTCATTCCAGCATCGTTGATGACTATTGGGTTTACACTGGTCCTCCTCCTCCTCAGCGTCTTCCCTCCTCCTCCCTGCTCCCCCTTTTCCTCCCTGCTCCTCCCCCTTCCTCCTCCTCCTTCCTCATCATCCCTCCTCCTCCCTCCCCCTTCCTCCTCATCCTCCTCCTCCTCCTCCTCCTCCTTCTTCCTCATCCCTCCTCCTCCCTCCTCTTCCTCCTCCTCCTCCTCCTCCTCCTCCGTTTCCTCCAGCTCCTCCTCCAATCCTTTTCATTATAAATGCATTGTCCCTGTCGTACCCCGAAACCAGTTTTTCAGGCGGGCCAGGCGTTTCGCCTGATACTTCCTCACCATGTATGACTCTGACGCTAAAAATCGACAACAGCTTCACATATTAAGGGCGGGCCGCTTTCAAAATGTGGTTCTCGCCTTAGCGCCGCGCACATTCGTTGTACAAATTTGCAACCGTTGCACGGATTGCGGCGGGTCGTTTTCAAAATGTGGCTCTCGCCTCAGCGCCGCGCACATTCGTTTTACAAAAAACTACAAGGGCTTCCCGGATTGAGGGCGGGTCGTTTTCAAAATGTGGCTCTGGCCTTAGCGCCGCGCACATTCGTTTTGAAGAGTTGCCAGAGTTTCGCAGATTGCGGGCGGGTCGCTTTCAAAATGTGGCTCTCGCCTTAGCGCCGCGCACATTCGTTGTAAACTATTCAAACATTTGCCAGCGTTCCACGGATTGAGAGCGGGTCGTTTTCAAAATATCGCTCTCGCCTGAGCGCCGCGCACATGCGTGTCGTTTTCAAAATGTGGCTCTCGCCTTCGCGCCGCGCACATTCCTTTTTCAAAATTCGCAAGAGTTTCATGGATTCCCATGATCAACGCACCAGAAATAGTGTTTGGGAAGGATTCAGGATTATGCGGGTGCAACAGTTATGTTCACTCGTGGTGCTGAAGTCCCAGTTGTCTTCCAACGAAGCAATTCCCTCAATGGAAATGAACCGTTGTAGGGGCCTATGAAGAGGGAGCTTGGAGTGAGGGTTAATTCCAACATCGTTGATGACTCTTGGGTTTACACTGGTACTCCTCCTCCTCCTCCTCCCCATCCAGGTGTCCTCCTCCTCCCCCTCCCCCTCCTCTCCCTCTCCCCCCCCCTCGCCCCCCCGCCGCCGCTCCTGCGACGCGACGCCCAGGAAGAGCTCCGCGTGCTTGCCGGACACACCGTCGAAGTCGACCTGGCGACGCCGACGGCGACGACGCGGAAAACGACGTCAAAGAGAACGACACCAGGGCGACGACGTCGCAGGCGACGGCGACGGCGACGGCGACGGCGACAACGACGGCGACCGCGACGGTGACGGCGACAGCCACGGCGACGGCGACGACGACGACGACAACGATGACGACGACGACGACGACGACGATACGAAGCAACGACGACGACGACGCCACGACGAAGACGACGACGACGATGACGACGAGCTGTCACAGGGTCTGCTGACTGATGAGATATCAAAAGAGATCAACGGAAGAAAAAGTGTGTTACAACACTGCAACTGAGGGCGGTCCGGAAACGCTCCCAGCGAGATGCTGTCTGCAGGTGCGGGCGCCGGCACTGGCGAGGACCTCGCCAGCATTCGGGACCTCACCGCTCTCCTCCCCCCTCGTCCTTTCTTTCTCCTCCTTAGGCTTCTCGGCGTGAGGCTCCTACGCTTCCCCCTCCTTGAGTGTTCGCTGGTCCTCCTCGTCTCTCCCTAGTGCTTCGTCCATTAAGGCATTGCGCGAGGCCCCCCGGGATCGGGACTTCAAGGAAATGTTCCAGCGATCTCTCCCCGCAATGTCTATATTTCCACATCTTTTCTCGGGAATCGACGATCAATGGTGTCTGTATGTTTTTTCCCCTCCTGATCAAAGTCGGCTCGACACCCCAACAAATTTCTGGTCACAACTCGGCTCTCTCGGGGGCGGCCAAGATAGGGGCGTCCAAGAGGGGGGGGGAGGGCGCAAATCATGGCCGGCGGCATGTACGCGGCCCCGGGGGGGGGTCAGGGACGCAATGAAATAAGAAGAGGCGCCATGAAATCTCGGGAAATGCCATGGCCCACGCCATGATATCCACCCCCCCCCTAGTCATCACCCCCTCTTGGCCGCCCCCGACTCTCTGGTGGCCGTTCAAGACGAGGCAGGCACCGCGGGCGCCCCGGCGCCCCCGCGCTGGGCATTCAGGAGGAGGAGGAGGAGGAGGAGGAGGAGGAGGAGGAGGAGGAGGTGGAAGCTCGCCGTCGGTCGGACGTCCGCTCGGCCGTGCATCTTTCGATGTTGGGCGCGCGCGCCTTTTCTCGGGGGGCGATCCGAGATGCCCCTCGATGGTCCTCCTCCTCCTCCTTCTCCTCCTCCTCCTCCTCCTCCTCCTCCTCCTCGCCCCAAAAGATGCACACGTCCGAACGATGCCAAGGGAATCGGATCGGGTCGGCACAGCATCGCACTGGGCCCCGTCACCGTGGGCCCAGAGTCGAGATCGAGCCGCGTCGGCCGCGCCCAGGTCGACAGAACCTTGAAGCTGGAAAGATGAGACGCCAGGATCTCGGGGCTCTGCGATCCGACGCCTCGAAGCAAGATCGACCCACGGACCCGGAAAAGAATACAAAACTGTAAGGCATGGCAACGTTTTCAAAGACACCTGATCGGGCGACGGGTAAATGCAATGCTGAGTGTATCGATCTTGATGTACCGTGAGGAGGGCTGTGCTGTGCTGCGCCGTGCTGAATTGCGATGTGCCATGCCGCGAGTGTGCTCTAAGGGTTGTGGATCGAGTCCTCCTGTGCATCCGGGTCCTGACCGAAGTGATCTGGATCTTAAGCTCGAGCTGCCTGAGCATGTAGTAGCTGCCCCAGGGCTACTTGACAGGGGGACATGCCAGGAGAACGCGCCGCAGAACGTCCCGAAGAACGCGCCAGAGCACGTACCAGGGGACGTGCCATGGGGACGCGCTGCGGGACGTGCCAAGGGACGCGCTACTGAACGTGCCAATGGACGTGCCACGGGACGTGCCAGGGGGACGCGCTACGGAACGTGCCAATGGACGTGCCACGGGACGGGCCAGGGGACGCGCCGCGCGACGTGCCAAAGGGACTCGCCACGGGACGCGCCACGGAACGTGCCAAGAACGTGCCAGGGAACGCGTCAGGGAACGTGCAACGGGACTCCCAGGATGGTTGGGAACAAGACAACGTGCTCACAGGGCGCCAGCGCACTGTCCAGACTTTGCTGCGATCTGCACTTCGTATTGTTTTTGAGAGGGGTTGTGGTGGGTGTTGGCAGGGTGGGCCCCGCAATGTGCATTTTGTATTGTTTTTGTTTGACAGGGATGGTCGGGGGACGCCCGCATGGTTTCGGGTTGGCTGCCGGCCAGGTGGGGGAGGGGGTGTTGATTTATAGGGAGCAGCGATGCACTCCTCACCGAAGGGGAAGCGGGGCAGATGGAAGGCAAAACGCCCTAGACCACTTAGGCCCTAAAGGGCTGGAGGGATTCACGGGGGATTGTGGCCCTGGGAGCGCGGACGCAGCGTAATTTGAGAGGGATCCTTGCTCTGGGTCACCTCCTCCTCCTCCTCCTCCTCCTCCTCCTCCTCCTCCTCCTCCTCCTCCTCCTCCTCCTCCGTCCTCCCTACGTTTCACCCACACAATACACCGTTCCGTGGCCCCATGGCGAGCTCCACCGAAGCCCCGCGAGCTACCGTCCGGAACGCATGAATTTCGCATTTTCACCCACCCAGTACAGCGCCTCGTGGCCCCAAAGAAAGCTCCACCGAAGCCCCCAGAAGGACCGTCGGGGACGCATGAATTTCGCATTTTCACCCACCAGAATAACGTTTCGTGGCCCCATAGGGAACTCCACCGAATCCCCTAGTGCTATCGTCCGGAACGCATGACCTTAGCATTTTCACCCACCCAGTACAGCGTCTCGTGGCCCCCTGGGCGCCCCACCGAAGCCCCCAGTGGGACCGTCCGGGACACGTGAATTTGACACGTTTACCCACCCAGTACAACGCTTCGTGGCCCCATAGGGAGCTCCGCTGAAGCCGCTAGTGGGACCGTCCGGGACGTACGTATTGGGCATTTTCACCCACCCAGTACAGCACTTCGTGGCCCCAGTGGGACCTTCCTGGACGAATGAATTCGGCATTTTCACTCACCCACCACAGCGCTTCGTGGCCCCATAGGGAGCTCCACCGAAGTCCCCAGTGGGACCGCCCGCATGCGTCCCACACACACACACACACACACACACACACACACACACACACACACACACACACACACACACACACACACACACAATTTGGCATTTTTTCGCCCACCGAACACAGCGCTTCGTGGCCCCATAGGGAGCTCCACCGGAGCGTGCGGAACTGTCGCCACGTTCGAAGGCTGCTGGCGGGCCCAGCGGAGTGAGGCACCACGCAGATCTAAGCCGGACCTCGCCGTCCATGGGGGGTTGCGAGCCTCACGAATGCCGCTCGCAAAATTAGATGCGCCAATGTCACATCATCACCTCTGTATAACGTGTCCCAGGCTACTCGTGCCCCGCATTGCGCAGGGTTTGGGTTCGTCGCCTGGGTAATTTGACAGGGACTGCGGTGGTGCCCGCGTGATGATGCTTGCTGTACGCAGGCCCAAAACAATGCTGACGCCCCCCACACCAGCATCTGAACCATGCGGACGGGGGAACATCACGCTTTTGTACAAGGATGGCACACCAACCGCATGTGGTGCCTGCGGCGAGCATCGCGCACCTGGCGTCCGCTTTGGTTCACAGTAGCTGTCCATCCGGTGGCGACCCCTGGTTATGCCGAAACTCGGATGCCACTTATGTGGTGGGAGGGCGGGCGGGAGTGAGCTAGACGGCTCGCGTGCGGAGAGGGTGTCTTGGCCCCTCCCCCATACCCCCTCCCCTGGACCTGGACGGGGCCAGTCGCGAGGTGTCAGGGCACCCAAAACGGCCTCTGCGAGGAAGCCAGAATCACTGGTGTTACTAAGGCTTTGGCCCCATTTTGGCCTCTTGGGGGGCAACTCTAATTGACGCCCTCCTCTCGTTCGATCGACGCTCCCCAAAATCACCCAAAGATGGCACCCAAGGCTCCCAAGGGGGTACAAGAGAGCCCCAAGAGGTGCCCAGGAGGCCCCACGAGGCCCCCAAGAGCCCCCCCAGGATGCCCCCAAGAGGCCCCCAAGAGACCCCCAAGAGACCCCAAGAGCCCCCCCAGAGGCACCCAAGGCGCCCCAAGAAGCCTCGGCGAGAACGCCAAAATCATTGGCGCCACTGCGGTTTGAGCCACATTATGGCCTCCTGGGGGGGGGCGCTGATTAAGATGGCTCCAGGAGCGCCCTGGCCAGCCCAAGATGACCTCCAAGATGGCCCAAAACATCCCAATATGCCTCAAGATGGCCCCTAAGAGGCCCCAGGACCGCTCCAAGACGGCTCCAAGTGGCCAAGCGCTCCCCTAGGAGGCCCCGAAGAGGACAAAATCCGTCCAGAACCTTTGGGCAATCAATGCCTTGTGTTTTCTCGCCCTTTCGCTTCGGGTGACCATCCGAAGCCTCAAGGCGTCTCCAAGATGGCCAAGAAGGCCCACGAGATGCTCAAGAGAACCCCAAGACGGCCCCAAGAGCGCCCCAGAACGCTTCAAGAGCGCCCCAAGAGCGCCCCAAGAGGCAACTTCCGGGGGCCCCGAAGGGCAAGGCTAATAAATCCACCCCTCTCGTTTGATCGATGTCCTCCAAGATGGCCTCAAGAGCGCCCCCAAGGCCCCGAAGAGCGCCTCAAGAGGGCCCCAAGAGGCGCCGAGGAGGCCCCGAGAGGCGCCAAAGTGGCCTCCAAGAGGCTCTCCAGAGGCCCCCAAGAGGCCCCAAGAGGCCCCCCGAGACGCCCCAAGAAGCCCCCTGGCCCGCCAAGAGGCCCCCAAGACGCAAGAGAGGCCCAAGAGAGCCCCCAGACGGCCCCAAGAGCGCCCAAGAGTCTCCTAAGAGCGCTCCAAGATAGGCCCTTCATCTGCGTGCTGCCCACGTCCCTGATCGAAACAAATTCTCTGGGCATTGTCTCTGGATAGGCTGGCGGGGTTACTTTTTGATCGCAAGCGCGCCGGAAGACGCCGGGCGACGTCAGAACGAAGCGTCAACGCTACGGCCTAAATTACGCGCTGGGGCGCACAGGAGCGGGCGACGCTGCGGCTCGGGGAACGCGGGGGGCCAAGAAGAACCGCAGGTCGACGCGCAGCGCCAAAATGGCGAAGAGCAAGAAGCCGACGAACTCGATGACCGCCGCCACGCAGCCGAAGAGGACGACGAACAAGGCTTGCAGGCGCTCAATACAGAGGCCCCGGATCCCGAGAACAGGGGCGCGGAAGCTGCGGGGGCGCCGCCGCGGCGGGGGCGCCGAGACCACCGCCTGGGCGGCACGGGAGCAGTAGAGGCGGGGAACCAGTGGAAGAAAGTCGCAGCCCTGCGCTGGAGCGCCCAGGGTCGGGGGGGCCCCCCAGCGACCTCCCGCGCACGGCTGGGGCGGCGGGGGAAGACAGTAAGAGGCCGGCGCAGCGCGGAAGTGCCCCACCTGCGGAGCCTATCTACAGAAAGCGAAGGGACTCACCGAGAACGCTGGCCCGAGCGCGACGGACCGAGGGGAGCTTCCCTGCGGCCTCGCACGCAAGAGTGGCGCCGCCGAGCACCGACTGCGACGACCCCGACCATCGTCGTCGCCCACGGGAGAGCCGGCGGCAGCGGCGCTGTTGCTGGTAGTTGCGCGGCATGAACCGCGGCGGCTGCGACGACGAGCAGCGCCGCAGGCGGGGGCGGCGCGCGCAGCGTCAGCAGCCGTGCCCCAGTTGGCCTGGCGGTCTCGAAGCGAGAGACGACGGGGGGGCCGAGGAGCCCCGCTGCGGCGCGGGGGCGGGCGCACGGGGGGCGACCCGGCGCCCGGGGGCGCAGCGTCGCAAGTGGCCCGAGCGAGGGCGAGCCGGGGGGCCAGGGGAGGGCAGGCACCCCCACAGTGCGCTCGCGGGGCGGCAGTAGGCACGAGGCTGGGGCGGCCGCCAGGCGCGGCCGCGGCTGGGGGGGAGACAGCGACTGACAGTCGCAACGCTGGGTCTGGGAGTCGGAGGGACGCGACCGACAGTCGCATTAGACGTTAAGCTGCGAGCGCGGGGGCAAGGAAGGCGGGCGCGACTAAACAGTCGCGAAGTAAGAGTGCGCGGGCAGAGCTAGGACAGACAGGAAGGTCAGCGCCGTGGAGAATGTCGCTGCAGTAACGTAGCTAGCAGCACGGCCCCCTCCAGCCAGGGCGAGGGGGGCTCCTGCGACCCCGGGGCGGCGCCAAGGGCGGGCCGAGAGTGGCGGCGCAACGCCGGAGGGCGAGGGGCCGCAAAGGGAGGGCCCGGGAGCCGGGGTCTCCTGGGGACCAAGGGCGAGCCGGCATCCCCAGCTGCACCGGGGGGGCCCCCCGCAGCGTTGGCCCAGGGGGGAGGTAGGCGAGTCATGAGACGCCTGGGCCTGACTCCATCGTCAGGTGGCACACAGGGGCTGGCGCCCGCGGGGTGGAGGTAGCGACGGCAGAGCGATGAGGCAGGCAACTCCGCCGGGGTATCCGGAAGCGTGCCCCAGGGAATGGAAGGTCCCGCTGGTGCAGATGGGGCCCTGCGAGGGCGGTGGCGCGTGGGGGGGCGCCTACTGCTGCGCCCAGGGCCGGCGCGAGCTCGCGGCCCGCCTAGAGCCCCCTCGGCTTGCCCGCCGAGAGGCATCGTCGTTCCATCGATGTTTGCCTCTGCCTTTGGTTGGGGCACCTTTACCCTTCGCGCGGCTGGCGAACTTGTTACGGACAGACGGCCAGTAGACCTGGAGCTGCAATGCCTCGCCCATCTCCACGGGGCGGCAGTTGCTGATACCGCGCCCGGAAGAATTCCTCGCAGGACCCCGGATCCTGCTTGGCGGGGCCTGCGCCGACGCAGCCAGTCCTGGCGGGGCGCTTGCGCGCCCGCTTGTGCCAAATCCCACTGAAGTAGTCCCCGAGCTCCTTCTGCGGGCGTTTCACAGCGTCGGCGTGGCCCTCGTCGCGGAATGGGGAGAGCTGAACCTGTTCCAGCGGGGGGGTCTTGTTCATGTACTGGCCTGTGCGTGGGTCGTTTAGGTCCTGCGAGGGGGCCGACTGCGCGTCTGCGTAGGGGGACTAGGGGGCCGACCGTGCGTCTGCGTAGGGGGCTGACCGCGCGCGAGGGGAACGATTGCACGGCTCGTCGGCGGGCCAGCTGGACTCGCACTGCCGCCATGAACGGCAATCGCCCCACCGCTCGCCCCGGCTGCCCTCGCCCCGCGCGGCTCTGTCGGCCTGGGGCTGCCCCGGGGGGGAGGCGCCCAGGGAGGGGGGGCCCCTGTAGTCGGCGGGGCTGACTGCGCCCATGCCACCCGCCTCGCGCGGTGGGGGACCTTCCCCTGGTTCGTCCGCTGGTGATGTGGGGCTGCAGTAGTCGGAGTCCACTGCGGGGCTGCGGGTAGCCTCTCTAGGTGGGGTGGGTGGATCCGAGTTAGGGGAAGGGGTCAGGGCAACCACGGCCCCCCTTCTTATCGGGGGCCAGGGGGGCGGGGGCGGCCTCAGCCTCGCGGGCGCGGAGGCATCGCAGACGGCGTCGCTGCGGGCCGCGGGCGCGGCTCTGCTGTCGGCGGGCGAAGGCCCCGATGCAATGACCCTGCGCGGGGGAGCAACGGAACAGCGCCTTGGCTGCAAGGCCTTCGGCGCTTGGGCTGCGCCGTGCCGAGCGACTCCCCGTCGAGGAGTGCGGGCTGGGCCTGGCGGACTCAGACGCGCTGTTCCCGCGCCGCGTGAGCGGCGAGTGGGACCGCGCCGAGGGGGCCCAGTCAAGCGGATCCGAGGCGGAGCCTGTGAGAGCGCGGAACTCGGTGAGCGGGAAACGACTGCCGACTTGTTGCCACCATTCGTTCGCGCTGTGCTCCTTGGTAGGGGCGGCGCCCAACTATCTGCACAGGTCCTGGGTATCTTCGAAAGGGCAGTCCTTGGCCAGATCGCAGAGCGTCCCTATGGCGAGCAAGTCGGCGTCGACTTGGCTCAGAAATCCCACGAGCGCATCCAGCGTGTGCTGGAGAGGGGAGCCACGCAACGGGCCTGTGTCATTGGCATGCAGGGCCCACTTATCGCTTAGCTGGTTGCCGGGGGAGTTGACGCAAAGGTGTGCTTGCCGCTCCAGTATAGATCACGGGGACGAAAATCTGGGGGAACCCTGTCGCCGTAGACCAGCTTCAGGAAGGGGAGGAGTGAGCAGGGCGCCCACCTGTCTGGCGCCCCGGCGCCCCGAACGTCTCTGCCGTGCTTGTTAGCGAATTCCTTCAGGAGGTCGCCCAGGGATCACGTTGGGGTTACTTTTTCGTCGCGGCGTCACAAGTCAGCTCGGGCTACGAGCACACAGGCGGCGACGTTGAGGTTACGCGAAGCGTCTAGAATTACGTTGCGTCCGCTCTCCCTGGGCCACAGTCCCTCGTAAATTACGCTGCGTCCGCGCTCCATGGGCGGCGCTCCTTTGTGAATTACGATGTGTCTGCGTTCCCAAGGCCATGTTCCCTGTAAATTACGCTGTGTCCGCTCAAGGGCCAAGATCCATAATAAATTACACTGCGTCCGCGCTCCCAGGGCCACGATCCGTCGCAAATTATTGCGCCCGCGTTCCCAAGGCCACGATCCCTATTAAATTACACTGCGTCCGCTCTCCCTGGGCCACGATCCCTCGTAAACTACGCTGCGTCCGCGTTCCTAGGGCCGCGCTCCCTCGTGAATTGTACCGTGTCCGCGCTCTCAGGGTCACGTTCGTTCCGAAGTAATTACAGTGTGTCCGCCCCCCCCTGGGCCACGATCCCTCACAGATTAGGCTGCGTCCGCGCTCCCAGGGCCACGATCTATTGTGGAATACGCTGCGTCCGCGCTCCAAACGTCCGCGCTCCCAGGGCCACGACCCCTCGTAAATTACACTGCGTCCACGCTCCCAGGGCTGCGCTCCCCTGTGAATTATGCTGCGTCCGCGCTCCCAGGACCACGTTCCTTAGTAAATTACACTGTGTTCGGGCTCCCAGAACCACCTGGGCATCCTGGGGCGCCCAGGCCGCTCGAGTTTTGCAAAACAAGCGTTTCGCTCGAGACATCCTCGAAGCATCTCGCTCGATACATCCTCAAGACCTGGGCACGTGAAAACAAGCATTCCACCTGAGACACCCTCTGAATTCTGGTCCCCAGGAGAGGCACGATCTATAGCACAAAACAAACGTTTCGCGCAAGACATCCACAACAAAATGTCAAAACAATCGTTTCGCTCGAAACATCCACAACACACGAAAATGCTTACTTTACACTGTGCTCTGTCGACCAGAATTTCAAAAACTAGCGTTTCGCTCGGGACATCCTCAAACATGATTCCGCCGGCCCGTCTCGACCTCGATTTTATCTAGAAAAATCAGCCTGCCCTACTCCCGTCGACTTCAAGGGTAAACTCGTAAAAGAGAACCCTGGGCCCACGCCCATTCCGAGAAAGAATAAACATCGTCAGAAATCACGACCAAAGCCCTAGACCCCACCTTTCTGCTTCATTTTTCGATCAGGATCGATCGGTGAGGGTCCTGGGGCCCGAAGGCGAAAACGCCCAGCTCGCAAAAATTGAGTCGCCAGGATCTCCGGGGGAACCCCGGCGGCGCCGACGACGACGACGTCGTCGAAGACGGCCGCGGCCCGAGCGCGGCGGGCGCTGCCTGGATCTGGCTATCGGCGTGCCGCCCGATGCGGATGTCGACGCCAGGCCGCAGGACGAATCTCGGGGGCCGGGGAGGAGGCGGGTTCTCTCCTCCTCCACCTCCTGCTCCTCCTGCTCCTCCTGCTCCTCCTCCTCCTCCTCCTCCTCCTGCTCCTCCTGCTCCTCCTGCTCCTCCTCCTCCTCCTCCTCCCTCCTCCTCCTCCTCCTCTCTCCTCCCCTCACCTCTCCTCCTCCTCCTCATCCTCCTCCTCCTCCTCCTCCTCCTCCTCCTCCCTCCTCCTCCCTCCTCCTCCTCCTCTCCTCCTCCTCCTCCTCTCCTCCTCCTCCTCCTCCTCCTCCTCCTCCTCCTCCTCCTCCTCCCCCCTCCTTCATGCTCCCCTCCTCCTCCTCCATGCTCCTCCTCCTCCTCCTCCTCCCTCCTCCTCCTCCTCCTCCTCCTCCTCCTCCTCCTCCTCCTCTCTTTCCTCCATGATCCTCCTCCTCCTCCATGCTCCTCCCTGGCTCAAGGCACGTTCCGCCAAAGGGCCTGTGCGCGGGGGTCAGGGTGTGCCGATGGGCCAGACTTGAAAGCGGCGATGGCCCTGGGAGCCATGCACACGCATCTTCTTCGGAGGCCAGCGTCCGTGTGCGGGCCCAGTCGCCAGAGAGCCGTCGAGAAGATGGGCTGCCGTCTTCCTGTCCTCCTCTTTCGCCTCTCGATGACCAGCCGAGGACCACGAAGGGTGTGCAGGGAGACGCTGGTGCAGCGCCGCCGTGCGAGAGCAAGTCAGCTACAGCGCTGGGATCAGCTCGTGCGGAAGGGCGGCAGTGAGCAGTCAAGATTAGCTACATCGCCAGAAGTCGTGCATGCGAGGAGGAGCTGTGTAGCTCGTGCCCCAGGCAAGCAGCGGGCGACATATCAGCTACAACGCTGGGAGTACTCCGGGCGAGAAGGCAGGCAGTGAGCGACATATCGGCTACAACGTTGGGAGTAGCTCAAGCGACAAGGGCGGCAGTGAGCATAATCTCAGCTACAATGCTGGAGGTAGGTCATGCACCACGCAATTGCGGATAAGAATGAGGGGGCGTGCGCGGGGCGGGGCGCGGGTGGGTCGCGGGTGGGTGGGTCGCGGGTGGGTCGCGAGTGGGTCGCGGGTGGGTCCCGGATGGGTCGCGGGTGGGTCGCGGGCGAGGCGCGGACTGGGTCGCGGGCCGGGTCGCAAGTGGGACGACGACGACGACGACCACCACCACCACCACCACCGCAACAGAAAGTAGCATTTCAAGACTGCTCGCTCCTCCCTGCTCGCGTGCCAGTCAACACGTATATCCCAAACCCTCGATACCCGCCCTCTTCGTTTTCGATCGTACCACCTTTGGGGTGTCTCTTTCTTACCTGCAAAGTGTATTTCATGAAGCCCCTAAGGCAGGGAAAGAGAG
The DNA here is from genome assembly GCA_963575745.1 of Prorocentrum cordatum. Taxonomy (NCBI): domain Eukaryota; class Dinophyceae; order Prorocentrales; family Prorocentraceae; genus Prorocentrum; species Prorocentrum cordatum. The sequence continues at coordinate 95,748 of CAUYUJ010019674.1, forward strand.
GACGGATGGAAGGAAGGGAAAAGGGGGAGGGAGGAAGATGGAGCACGAGAGTAAGTAGCACAAAGGGGGCTAACAACAGAAAACAAGTGGTAGGACCAGACGGGCAGATCGGGAGGGTAGACCCTAACGGACGGGTCGGGAAGGCGAGCCTAGACGGCCAGGTCAAGCAGGCGGGTTGTTAAAGCGTGCGTCCTGCATGAGTCGCAAGGAAGTCTCGAACGCTAGCGCGATTTCCCAACAAATTTTGAAACAGCACACAGCGAGAGCGTGATTCCTGAGTGTCGAGGGCGTGGCGTCTGAATAAACTGCATCTGAATACGGACGGATGGAAGGATGGGACAAGGGGGAGGGAGGAGGATGTAGCACGACAGAGAGAATAGCAGGAGGGATAAAAGCAAGCGACACGTGGCAGAACAAGGCGGGCAGATTGGGCGGGTAGACCCTAACGGGCGGGTCGGGAAGGCGGGCACAAGTGGCCAGGTCGAGCAGGCGGGTTGCTGAAGCGTGCGTCCTGCATGAGTCGCGACGAAGTCTCGAGCGACAGCGCGATTCCCAAATAAACCGTGAGAAAAGCCAGAGCGAGAGCGTGATTCCTGAGTGTCGAGGGCGCGGCGCCTGAATAACCTGCGAGGATGTCCCACGCGAGAGCGCGATTTCTGCACACATTCGGGGGAACTCCCGCGCGAGAGCGCGACTTCTCCAAACATTGTGCAGACGTATTGGGCGGGAGCCGTGGTTGTAGTTCGGGGCCTCGGCGCCCAGCTGCCCAGTTTGGTGGCACCTCACTTTCCACTGGTAAAAAACAAGGTGCGAGCCCCGCGGGGGGGGCACTTCAATTGAAAAACTAGAATGGCCACCAGAGGGGGTGCTAACAAGAATCATCGTTTCAAAAATCACCATCAACAACAACACCACCACCAACAACAATAACCAAAACAACAACAACAACAACAACAACAACAACAACAACAACAACAACAACAACAACAACAACAACAACAACAACAATAATAATAATAATAATAATAATAACAACAACCACAACCACAACCACAACCACAACCACAACCAAAGCCACAACAACCACAATCACAACAAACACAACCACAACCACAACACGACAAGAAGGACAACAGCAACAGCAGCAACAACAACAATCATGTTGAGACTGTTCGCTCTTATCTGCTCGCGGGCCAATCAACAATATATCCCACGCCAATCATACCCGCCCTCTTCGTCTTCGATCGTCCCGGCTTGGGGGGATATATCTCTTACCTGCCACGTGTATTTCGTGCAGCCCCTAGGGCAGGGGAAGGGAGGACGGATGAAGGAAGGAACCAGGGGGAGGAGGATGGAGCACGAGAGAGAGAGAGAGAGAGTAGCAGGAGGGGGGTTCGGAACAGAAAACACGTGTCAAAACCACACGGGCAGATCGGGCGGGTAGACCCGCACGGGCGGGTCGGGAAGGCGGGCCCAGGCGGCCAGGTCGAGCAGGCGGGTTGCTGAAGCGTGCGTCCTGCATGAATCGCGAGGACGTCGAGCGATAGCACGATTCCCAAGTAAATCGTCGGGAAATCCGCGGCGAGAGCGTGATTCCTGAGTGTCGAGGGCGCAGCGTCTGAATAAATGGCGGGGAAGTCCCACGGGAGAGCGCAATTCCAATATACATTCGGAGGGCGTCCCACGCGAGAGCCTGATATCTCAATAAATTGTGAAGAAGAATCATGCGGGAACCGTTGTTGTTGTAACTCGGGGGCCAGGGGCGCAATTTGACGCTCAAAATGTCCCTGGTAAAAAACCGGGTGCGAGGCCCGGAAGGGGCACTTCAATCGAAAAAAACAATGTGCACCAGGCGGGAGGGATCAACAAGAAAGATACTCCAGGAGTGAGGATTCAAAAACAACACCAACAACAATCAGCATCATCACAATCATCATAATCAATCGCATCATCGTCATCATCAGCGGCATCATCATCACCATCTCATCATCATCATGACAAGACTGTTCGCTCTTACCTAGTCGCGTGCCACTCAACACGTAGATCCCAAACCCTCGGTACCCGCCCTGTACGTATGCGATCGTACCCCCCCTGGGGGTACATCTTCCTTACCTGCCAAGTGCAATTGGTGCAGCTCCTAATCCTACTACAAGGGAAGAGAGGACGGATGGAACAGTGAGGGAGAAGGATGGAGCACAGGATTAACAGGTAGGGGGGGTTAGGAACAGAAAACACACGTGGCAGAACCAGACGGGCACATCGGGCGGGTAGACCCGAACGGGCGGGTCGGGAGGCGGGCCCAGGCGGCCAGGTCGAGCAGGCGGGTTGCTGAAGCGTGAGTACTGCATAAATCGCGATGATATCTCGAGCGACAACGCGATTCCCAAGTAAATCTTGAGAAAATAAGAAGCGAGAGCGTGATTCCTGAGTGTCGAGGGCGCGGCGTCTGAATAAAGTGCGAGGAAGTCCCACGCGAAAGCGCGATTCCTCCATACATTGTGATGAGGTCCCCGCAAAAGCGCGATTTTGAATATAAACTGCTAGGAAGTATTGGGCGGGAGCTGTTGTTGTTGTCATTTGGGTGCCAGGGGCCCAGTTTGGTGAACTCGCACTTTCCCTTGTTACAAACAGGGTGCGAGCCCCGGGAGAAGCACTTGAATTGCAAAAATGCAATGGTTACCGGAGGGGGTATGATTTGGGCATGGGAATTCAACATCAACAACAACAACAACCACAACGACGACAACAATAGCAACAGCAACAACCACAACAACAACAACAACAAAAACAACAACAACAACAACAACAACGACAACAACAACAACAACAACAACAACAACAACAACAACAACAACAACAACAACAACAACAACAACAACAACAACAATTACTAGCACGTGGGGACACTCCGTTCTCACCAGTGCCAGGGTTTTCATAGGAGGCGGGCAATACCCCCACTTTGTGGGGGGGCCGGTTCAAGCTCTACCAAATTTCCAAACGACTCTTCGCCACCACCCACACCCAGCTTCCCGCCCTATGACGTTCGGACACTTCACTTCGTGGCATGCGGACGACCGTGGCTACTATTCAGGGCCCCGCGGCCGACGACGACGGCGTGCGCGCGCGAAGAAAAAACGAATGTGTCCCGCATGGTATTATTTGACAGGGATGATGGCCCTGGCAGGTGCGCAACCGTTGTTGCAGAAGTTCGAAAAAGTTGCTCGCAAAAGCCCTTTTGACAGAAATGTTAAAAAAGTGTTGGGTTTCCTACGAATCCGCAAGAGCGCGCGGGATAGAATTTTCACAACTTTTTTTTGAAAAACCATTGGGTTTTTGATGTTTTTATGTTAAAATCGCTACGAAACCTAAGGTTTTGGAAGGATTTCGTCTTGCGCGCGCGAATGTGCACTGTGTGTCATTTTTTGCAATGGATTCCTGAAGTTTGGTTATGTTAGAACAAGAAATGTCATTTGATATTGTTTTTTGCAAGGGAAAGCGGGGGGGAACAAAACAACCGGACCTGGATCACATCGTTTTGTCAAGGGCTTTCGCTCGAAAATGATGAAAATGTGGCTGCGGCCTAGGCGCGGCGGGGGGGGCGTGCACCAGGGGCCCCAACAATAATTATTCTTTAGAAGTAATAATGTTCAACAACAACAGCAGCAACAGCAACAATGTTAAGACTGTTCGTTCTTATCTGCTCGCGGGCCAGTCAACACGTATATCCCAAACCCTCGATGCCCGCCCTCTTCGTTTTCGATTGTACCCCCTTGGGGGTGTATCTTCCTTTTCTGCAACGTGTATTCCGTGCAGCCCCTGAGGCATGGGGAGAGAGGACATGGAAGGAAGGGACAACGGGGGAAGGAGGAGGATGGAGCACGAGGGATAGTAGCAGGAGGGGGGCTAGGAACAGAAAACACGTGTCAAAACCACACGGGCAGATCGGGCGGGTAGACCCGCACGGGCGGGTCGGGAAGGCGGGCCCAGGCGGCCAGGTCGAGCAGGCGGGTTGCTGAAGCGTGCGTCCTGCAGGAATCGCGAGGAGGTCTTGAGCGATAGCGCGATTCCCAAACAGATCGTGCGGAAATCCACAACGAGAGCGTGATTCCTGAGTGTCGAGGGCGCGGCGTCTGAATAACTTGCGAGAAATACCACGCGAGAGCACGATTCCTGCATAAATTGTGAGGATATCCCACGCGAGAGCGCGATGTTGAAGTAATTTGTCAGGAAGTATCAGGCGGGAGCCGTTGTTGCTGTAACTCGGGGGCCGGGGGCGCAGTTTGACGGTCAAGACTTCTCCTGAGAAAAAGTGCGCGAGCCCCAGGAAGGGCACTTCAATTGAACATGATCGACCCACGAACCCGGAAAGGAATATAGCCATGCAACGCATGGCAACCTTTTCAAAGACACCTGCTTGGGCGACGGGCAAATGTAATGCTGAGTTCATCGATATTGCTGTACCCTGCCGAGGGCTGTGCTGGGCTGCGCCGTGCTAAATTGCGATGTGGCATGCCGAGATTGTGCTCTATAGCGTTGCGGATCGAGTCCTCCTTTGCATCCGAGTCGTGACCGAACTGATCTGGATCTTAAGTTCGAGCTGCCCTAGCACATAGTAGCTGCCCAAAGCCAATTGACAGGGGGACATGCCAGGAGGACGCGCCGCGAAACGTCCCAAGGGACGCGCCAAGCGACGTGCCAGGGGACGTGCCACGGGGACGCACCGCGGGACGTGCCAAAAGGACGCGCTACGGAACGTGCCAATGGAACTGCCGAGGGACGTGACAGGGGACGTGCAGCGCGACGTGCCAAGGGGACTCGCCACGGGGCGCGCCACGGAACGTGCCAAGGAACGTGCCAGGTTGCAATGCTAAGTGTATGGGTATTGATGTACCGTTCCGAGGGCTGTGCTGTGCTGCGCCATGCTGAATTGCGATGTGCCATGCCGCGATTGTGTTCTATAACGTTGTGGATCGAGTCCTCCTTTGCATCCGAGTCCTGACCGAACTGATCTGGATCTTAAGCTCGAGCTGCCTGAACACATAGTAGCTGCCTCAGAGCAAATTGACAAGGGGACATGCCATGGGGACGCGCCGCGGAACGTCCCAAGGGACGCGCCAAGCGACGTGCCAAGGGACGTGCCATGGGACGTAACGTGCTTGGAACAAGCGTTTCGCTGGAGAGATCCCGCCAAAATCCTCATGCTAGACATCCGCCTGACATGAAAACAAGCGTTTCGCTCAACACATCCTCAACAAATTCTCATGCTAGACATCCGCCTGGGCGAACTGGACACGTGAAAACAAGTGGTTCGCTCGAGACATCCTCAATACATCTGCATGTGAGACGTCCACCTGTGTGACCTGGGCACGTGAAAACAAGCGTTTCGCTCGAGACGTTTTCAACACCTCCTCATTCTAGACATCCGCCTGGGCGACCTGTACACGTGAAAGCAAACGTCTCGTTCGATACATCCTCAACACATCTTCATGTTAGACATCCGCCTGGGCGACCTGGACACGAGAAAACAAGCGTATCTCTCGAGACGTTCTCAACACATCCTCATGCTAGGCATCCGCCTGGGCAACCTGGACACGTGCAAACAAGCATCTCGATCGAGACTTCCTGAACACATCCTCATGCTAGACATCCGCCTGGGCGACGAGGACGCGTGAAACCAAGCGTCTCGCTCGAGACATCCTCAACAAATCCTGGCGCTAGACCTCTGCCTGAGCAACCTGGAGGCGTGAAACCAAGCGTCTCGCTCGAGACATCCTCAAGACCTGGGCACATGAAAACAAGCATTTCACTTGAGAGATCCTCTGAATTCTGGTCCCCAGTAACACCCAACAAGCGTTTCGCTCGAGACATCCTCAACAAATTCTGAAAAACAAGCGTTTCGCTCGAGACATCCTCAAACATAATTCCGCCGGCCCTTTTCGACCTCGTTATTCATCGCAAATAATTCCGCCGGCCCCTTTCAAGTCAAAACCGGGGGTAAACCAACTAAAAGAGAACCCTGGGCCGCCGCCCTTTCCGGGGAAAATACAACGTGCACAGGGCGAGGGGGATCAAGCATCATATTCTTCAGGAATGAAAATTTAACAACAACAACAACAACAACAACAACAACAACAATCACTTTACCCGAACGCTCAGTGTTCTCACCAGTGCCAGGGTTTTCATGCGACGCCAGCCAATACCCCCACTTTGTGGGGGGGCAGTGCAAGCTCTACCAAATATCCACACGACTCTTCGCCACCACCCACACCCAGCTTCCCGCCCTATGACGTTCGGACACTTCACTTCGTGGCATGCGGACGACCGTGGCTACTATTCAGGGCCCCGCGGCCGACGACGACGGCGTGCGCGCGCGAAGAAAAAACGAATGTGTCCCGCATGGTATTATTTGACAGGGATGATGGCCCTGGCAGGTGCGCAACCGTTGTCGCAGAAGTTCGAAAAAGTTGCTCGCAAAAGCCCGTTTGACAGAAATGTTTAAAAAGTGTTGGGTTTCCTACGAATCCGCAAGAGCGCGCGGGATGAGATTTTGACATTTTTTTGTTGAAAAACCATTGGTTTTTTGATGTTTTTATGTTAAAATCGCTCCGAACACTAAGCTTTTGGAAGGATTTCGTCTTGCGCGCGCGAATGTCCACTTTACCTTATTTTTGCAAGGGATTCTTGAAATTTGATTATATTAGAACAAGAAATGTCATTTTATAGTGTTTTTTGCAAGGGAAAACGGATTACAACAAAACAACCGGATCTTGATGACATCGTTTACCTGAGGCTTCCTCACGAAAATGATGAAAATGTAGCTGCGGCCTAGGCGGCGCAGGGGGGCGTGCACCAGGGGTCCCAACAATAATTATTCTTTAGAATTAATAATGTTCAACAACAACAACAACAACAACAACAACAACAACAACAACAACAACAATCATTTTACCCGAACGCTCAGTGTTCTCACCAGTGCCAGGGTTTTCATGCGACGCGAGACAATACCCCCACTTCGTGGGGGGGCAGTTCAAGCTCTACCAAATATCCAAACGACTCTTCGCGACCACCCAAACCCAGCTTCCCGCCCTATGACGTTGGGACACTTCACTTCGTGGCGTGCGGACGACCGTGGCTACTACACTGGCGTGGGGTACACACCCACAGAACTTGGTCACTTATTCGGGGCGCGCGTGTGCCCAGCATCCTGCAATTGTGACATACAATACATGACACAGACAGACAGAGAGAGAGACAGAGAGCAGACAGAGAGAGAGACAGAGAGAGCGGAGTTGGTCACATTTTTGGGGCAAGTTCCTGAGATCGTCGTGTTTTTTGTTGGTCTTGCGCGCGCGAATGTCCACTTTACTTTTTTTTGCAAGGGATGTTGAAATTTGATTATGTAAGAACAAGAAAAAGTAGCTCGCGCGAGCTTATGTAACATAAATGTTGAAAAACCATTGGTTTTGTGGGAGTCGGACAGCGCGCGCGGGATGAAATTTGGACATTTTTTTTTGAAAAACCATTGGGTTTTTGATGTTTTTATGTTGAAATCGTTACGAAACCTAAGGTTCTGGAAGGATTTCGTCTTGCGCGCGCGAATGTCCACTTTACCTTATTTTTTGCAAGGGATTATTGAAATTTGATTATGTTAGAACAAGAAAAAGTAGCTCGCGCGAGCTCATGTAACATAAATGTTGAAAAACCATTGGTTTTGTGGGATTCGGACAGCGCGCGCGGAAGGACATTTTGACAATTTTTTCTTAAAAAACCATTGGGTTTTTGATGTTTTTATGTTAAAATCGCTACGAAACCTAAGGTTTTGGAAGGATTTCGTCTTGCGCGCACGAATGTCCACTTTACCTTATTTTTTGCAAGGGATTCTTGCAATTTGATCAAGTAAGAACAAGAATTTTCATTTTATAGTGTTTTTTGCAAGGGAAAACGGAGTACAACAAAAAACCGGATCCGGTAACAATTCACTTTTCTGAAGCTTTCGCTAAAAAATGATGAAAATGTAGCTGCGGCCTAGGTTTTGGAGGGGGGTCGCGCACCAGGGGTCCCAACAATAATTATTCTTTAGAAGTAATAATATTCAACAACAACAATAACAACAACAGCAACAACAACAACAATCAGTTTACCCTCATGCGCGATGTTTCCACACGAAACATGCGACCATCATGATAACCATCCCCAGAATGGGGGATTATTGTTCTATGGCGGGGTCCGTCGTTCCCATTCCCAGATCCCCCACCGAGGTCTTGCAAACACCTCCTCCGAGGAAGTTCAACATATCCCGCTTCGAAAACGCATGTCCGCACCTTGCTGCGCCGATGCGAGACCGCCAGTGGAGCCCCAGCCAAGGGTAAAGCACAAGGAAGTATCGAGCGACAGGATTGCCTTGGTGGAGATGGGGGCTGTCGGCGGCGAGGCAAGGACCTGGCCCTCAATAGCAAGGGAGGAAGTCTCGAGCAGGGCGGCGCCAATGCTGAAGAGAGTAGGGCGCTAGTCCAGCGTAAAACAAAACGAAGTCTCGAGCGGGAACGCTGGTTTTGTTGGGACGGCGGTTGTCGGCGGCGAGCAGGAACACCGACTTGAGTAAGAAGGGAGGAAATCTCGAGCGGGAGCGGAGGTGTTGTCGGGACATGGGCTGCCGGCGGCGAGGAACAGCACCGTCCTGAGGAAACATGATCGACCCACGAACCCGGAAAGGAATATAGAACTGGAACACATGGCAGCGTTTTCAAAGACACCTGATTGGGTGACGGGCAAATGCAATGCTGAGTGTATCGATCTTGATGTACCCTGCCGAGGGCTGTGCTGTGCTGCGCCGTGCTGAATTGCGATGTGCCATGGCGCGACTGTGCTCTATAGCGTCGTGGATCGAGTCCTCCTTTGCATCCGAGTCCTGACCGAACTGATCTGGATCTTAAGCTCGAGCTGCCTGAACACATAGTAGCTGCCCCAGAGCTAATGGACAGGGGAACATGCCAGGAGGACGCGCCGCGAAACGTCCCAAGGGATGCGCCAGGCGACGTGCCAGGGGACGTGCCATGGGGTCGCACCGCGGGACGTGCCAAGGGGACGCGCTACGGAACGTGCCAATGGATGTGCCACGGGATGTGCCAGGGGACGCGCCACGCGACGTGCCAGGGGGACTCGCCAAAGGACGCCCCACGGAACGTGCCAAGGAACGTGCCAAGTTGCAATGCTGAGTGTATCGACCTTGATGTACCGTGCCGAAATCAGTGCTGTGCTGCGCCGTGCTGAATTGCGATGTGCCATGGCGCGATTGTGCTCTATAGCCTCGTGGATCGAGTCCTCCTTTGCATCCGAGTCCTGACCGAACTGATCTGGATCTTAAGCTCGAGCTGCCTGAACACATAGTAGCTGCCCCAGAGCTAATGGACAGGGGAACATGCCAGGAGGACGCGACGCAGAACGTCTCAAGGGACGCGCCAAGCGACGTGCCAAGGGACGTGCCATGGGGACGCACCGCGGGACGTGCCAAGGGGACGCGCTACGGAACGTGCTGGGGACAAGCGTTTCGCTCGAGACATCCTGTCAAAATCATCTGAATTCCTACGCGCGGGACGCTGCACGCGCGAGACATCCTCGGAATTCCTGCGAGCGGGACGTGATAACAAGCATTTCGCCTGAGACATCCTTTGAATTCTGGGCCCCCACAAGGCCACCGCTCGAGACATACTCCAATTTTGCAAAACCAGCGCTCGAGACATCCTCTACAAGTTATGAAAAACAAGCGTTTCGCTCGAGACAGCCTGTCAAAATCCAAAGAAATCCAAATACCCGCGCGCGGGACGCGGCACGCGCGAGACATCTTCAGAAATTCCTGCGCGAGGGGCGCTTTTCCGTGTCGCGGTCGGCTCTGCAAAACCAGCGTGTCGCTCGAGACATCCTCAACAAATACTGAAACCAAGCGTTTCGCTCGAGACATCCCCAACTCTGCAAAACCAGCGTCTCGCTCGAGACATCCTCGACAAATTCTGAAAAACAAGCGTTTCGCTCGAGACATCCTCAAAACAAGCGTGAAAACACGTGGGCCCCTTTCGCCCCTGAGCGGAACAAGCGTGAACACACGTAGGTCCCTTTCGCCCCTGAGCGGAATACGCGTGAAAACACGTGGGTCCCTTTCGCCCCTGAGCGGAACAAGCGTGATGGTGCGATCTATGTGGTACAATCTATGTGGTGCGATGTATGTGGTGCAGCCACAGGGGCCTCCTGTGGCCTCCTGGGGCCTCCTGGGGCCTTCTGGGGCTTCCTGGGGCCTCCTGGGCCTTCCTGGGGCCTCCTCGGGCCTCCTGGGCTTTCCTGGGGCCTCCTGGAGCCTTCTGGGGCCTCCTGAAGCCTTCTGGGACGTCCTGGGACGTCCTGGGGCCTCCTGGGGCCTCCTGGGCTCTCCTGAAGCCTCCTGGGCATTCCCTAAACATCCTGGGGCCTCCTGGGGCTTCCTGGGTCCGTGCCCCTGACCAAAACGTGTCCCGCACCCTGTGATTTATCGATCGCGATTTCAAAAACAATCGTTTCGCTAGGGACATCCTCAAATTTTAATTCGCCGGCCCTCTTCCCACTCGTTATTTATCGCAAAAGAAATTCGCCGGCCCTCTTCCCGTCAAACCCGGGGGGAAACCATCTAAAAGAGAACCCTGGGCTCAAGCCCTTTCCGGGAAAAGGGAGGAAACCTCGAGCAAGAGCGTTGTTCTTGCTGGGAGCGGCGCCAATGCAAACATGATCGACCCACGAACCCGGAGAGGAATAAAGAAATGTAAGGCATGGCAACGTTTCAAAGACACCTGATTGGGCGACGGGCAAATGCAATGCTGAATGTATCGAACTTGATGTACTGTGGCGAGGGCTGTGCTGTGCTGGGCCGTGCTGAACTGCGATGTGCCATGCCGCTATTGTGCTCTATATGTATAGCGTTGTGGATCGAGTCCTCCCTGGCATCCGAGTCCTGACCGAACTGATCTGGATCTTAAGCTCGAGCTGCCTGAGCAGATGGTAGCTGCCCCTGAACTAATCGACAGAGAGGACATGCCAAGAGGACGCGCCGCGGAACGTCCCAAGGGACGCGCCAGGCGACGTGCCAGGGGACGTGCCATGGGCACGCACCGCGGGACGTGCCAAGGGGACGCGCTACGGAACGTGCCGGTGGACGTGCCGCGGGACGTGCCAGGGGACGCGCCGCGCGAAGTGCCAGGTGGACTCGCCACGGAACGCACCAAGGAACGTGCCAAGGTGCAATATTGAGTGTATCGATCTTGATGTACAATGCCGACGGCTGTGCTGTGCTAGGCCGTGCTGAACTGCGATGTGCCATGCCGCGATCGTGCTCTACATAGCGTTGTGAATCGAGTCCTCTTTGCATCCGAGTCCTCACCGAACTGATCTGGATCTTAAGCTCGAGCTGCCTGAGCAGATGGTAGCTGTTCCAGAACTAATCGACAGGGGGACATGCCAGGAGGACGCGCCGCGGAACGTCCCAAGGGACGCGCCAGGCGACGTGCCAGGGGACGTGCCATGGGCACGCACCGCGGGACGTGCCAAGGGGACGCGCTACGGAACGTGCCAATGGACATGCACCGCGCGATGTGCCAGGGGGACTCGCCACGGGACGCTCCGCGGAACGTGCCAGGCAACATGCCAAGCTGCAATGCTAAGGGTATCGATATTGATGTACCGTGCCGAGGGCTGTGCTGTGCCTGGGCGACCTGGACACGTGAAAACACGCGTTTCGCTCAAGACGTTCTCAGCACATCCTCATGCTAGACATCCGCCTGGGCAACCTGGACACGTGCAAACAAGCGTCTCGATCGAGACTTCCTCGACACATCCTCATGCTAGACATCCGCCTGGGCGACCTGGACACGTGAAAACTAGCCTCTGGTTCGAGACATCCTCAACAAATCCTCATGCTAGACATCTAACTGGGCAACCTGGAGGCGTGAAAACCAAGCGTCTCGCTCGAGACATCCTCAAGACCTGGGCACGTGAAAACAAGCATTTCACTTGTTGTTGTCTTGTCTTGTTTTTTGTTTTTTTTTGCCGCACTGTCTGGCAACCAGGGAGCAAATCAGTTACCAGACGGCGAAGCAGTCGACGCGCCAAATGCGCGCCAACCGCGAGCTGCGCCAAACGCGCGTTGAGGATGTAAACGCGGAGTTGTGGATGTTGATGAAGGTACTTGCTCACTCCAGAAGATGGGATGTATGGATATATACGTCTTAGGTGTTATTATTTCGGTTGGAGTTGGAGCAACACGCAGCAGACAATGTCTGCGGTGCGAACGGCAATGGGCCCCCCTGCTGTATGCGGGTGTATCCCACTGTCGCCTCACACTTCTGCAAGCCTACACTCCCTGGGTCGGCTGCCACGGACCGCCGTCACGGCACATTGTCTGCAGTGCGAGCGGGAATCATGCCCCCTGCTATTTGCGGGTGCATGCCGCTCTGCCCTCACAGCTCGCGCAGCAAAGTTACGCGCTAACTCGTTACACCAAATGGCGATGATGAGAAGGCAGCGGAGGCGCAATGCCACGAAAAGAAAGGAGAGAATGTGTAGAATTGTGGGGACTCTGGGGGCATTCATTGCCGTATTGGTGCTATCTTGGGGTGTGTGTGTGTGTGTATTTGGGTGTGTGTGTGTGAACAAAGAAAATGACGCCCGGGCCCCACATTTGCGGTCGAGGCGCCGGCCCCCGGCCCTCGGACCCAGTCCCCCGTTATATGTATAATCCTGCACCACGGCAGGGCACGCGGGCTCAATAGCCGATTGCGGAGGAGCCCTGTCGATGCGGAGCTTGACCATCCGGACCCGCCGATAGGGATATCATCTTCTGGCACCCTGCCTCGAGCGTCGCAGCCTCCGTGTAATCATCCTCACCCAGCAGCCCTCCGACATGAAACCCAGCACGCCGAAGGTTCTTAAGGTAGACGTTCAAATACTGCTGCCCCTCGCCAGTGTGACAGTGGACGATTTTGAGCTCCACCGGCCCGAAGTTCACCCACTTCGGCTTGTTGTCGCGCGCGCCGCGAAAGTTGAAGTGGAAGCCTCCGGGCTGCGCCTTGTCTGCCCACGTCCCTGTGACGTTGACCTCCTGGAAATAAATATCCGAGCATCGTGCGCGTCGGCCTGTACAACAAGCAGCGCGTCCTCGACGGGCTTGCCGCGTGGAATGCTGACCAGGATAGACTTGCCCGGCTTCGCCAAGTCGAACCGCTGACCGAACATATTCTGCAGGTGTGGGTCGCCGACGGCGGCCACCTGCACCTGCGTCGGTGCTGGCGTCGGCGTCGGACCTGGCGTCGGCGCCGGACTTGGCGTCGGGCTCGGCGTCGGGCTCGGCGTCGGCCTCGGCGTCGGGTCGGGCCCTTTCGCCGCCAGAGCCCTGTCCAAGGACTGTTGATCATCTGCGTCCCGGGAGCCCCTGGAGCTCCTGTCCATCAGCACCTTAGCCGCCTTGGAGCTGCTGGGGCTGGCCACCCTGCAGAGGCCACACGTTGCAGGGCAGGTCGCCTGCACAGTGCTGCCATACGCCGCATCTTCGCAATAAGCCTGCACCTCAGCACAACCTCCGATCTTGACGCCGATGCCGTTAGCCAGCGCAATGATTTGGGCGTCGTCATCTGCACACTTCGGCTTGGAACTCACACCGATCGAGGTCGCAGTGGGTACGCTGATGCTGAGGACGACTGCAAACGCGGACCACACGGTCCAAGGTGTCTTCTGGACCGCCATCACACGGAACAGAAAAGAAACGACCTGCAAGCCAAATGTTTTCGCGTATGTAATTTGATTACCGACAAAATGGAACCTGCACCAAGTCTGCCTGAATCTGGATGCCTTGAGCCAAATGGCTACGGCAAGCATTTCACTTGAGAGATCCTCAGAATTCGGGTCCCCAGGAGAAGACAATCTGTAACACGAAACAAGCGTTTCGCTCGAGACATCCTCAACAAGTTCTGAAAAACAAGCGTTTCGCTAGGGACATCCTCAAATTTTAATTCGCCGGCCCACCTCGACCTCGACATTCATCGCAAAAGAAAGTCGCCAGCCCACCTCAAGTCAAGCCCGGGGGTAAACCATCTAAAAGAGAACCTTGGGCTTATGCCCTTCCCAGGAAATGGCACATCTCGCCAGATACCATCTAAACGACCGCCAACTGCGCGTGGCCTAGAAACCTCGACGGCCACTCGCTGCGTTTCGACCTCCGCAGCGGTCGCCGAGAACTTGCACCCAACCAAAGTTCGCAATTCATGCTGCCGGACTCCACGGCCAGCAGAAGAGGTCCCCACCGAAATGGCAAGCATGATCGGCGGCGGTGCTCGTAGGATCTTCCCAGGGAAAAGCACCAATTCCAACGCCCTCCGATTGCGATTGCACGCCGGGCGCCCAAATTCCCTCGAGACGGAAACTCACGATTTCATGGACTATTTCCCCAGCCTGCGCCAAAGAATCCGAGAAGACATCGAGCGTACTCGACAAGATCTGCTGTTTGCTGCACTTTTTCCACACCATCAGGTGACGTACGGGAGTTCTCGATACTTTCGCCTGTGAGCGTCCAAAACTCGGCGCGGGATTCATAGCTACTCCAATATATGCTTCCCTGTGTTTTTGAGATCTACTCGCATGGGGTTCAACGGAGGAGGAACAGTTACAGCAGGCAGCTCCGCAACAGAGAATACTAGAAACTGATCTGGACGTGTGAGCTCGAGACTGTAGCTCAAAATCAACCGTCGATGATCCAAAGGCGTTTTGGCACATCCGCCTACCGTAACCTTGAGTGTAACAATCGCCGTGTGAGGATGAGCTATTGAATTCTCGCCTTGTCGTGCCGCTCAATCGATTTATGTGAAACGCCGCCAACATAGTGTTTGGAGGGTGCACTGTAATGTTGTGGAGAAGGTGGGAACATGCCGCATAGACATGCTCAGACAGTGAGCGTTGAAACATGGAATGTAGAAGTGGCGCGTATCAATACCTATGTAAACGCGATGACAGTTGCAATACATGGCTTGATGAGTCGATTAGAAAGGTTGGAGCAAATCTATGATTTAGTTGATTGATTCAGGATCGAACATGCATGTGGCCAAAACGTGGGGAAAACATGATCGACCCACGAACCCGGAAAGGAATATAGAAATGCAAGGCATTGCAACATTTCAAACACACCTGATTGGGCGACGGGCACATGCAATGCTGAATGTATCGATGATGATGTACTGTGCCGAGAGCTGTGCTGTGCTACGCCGTGCTGAACTGCGATGTGCCATGCCGCGATTGTGCTCTTTTTAGCGTTGCGGATCGAGTCCTCCCTGGCATCCGAGTCCTCACCGAACTGATCTGGAGCGTAAGCTCGAGCTGCCTGAGCAGATGGTAGCTGCCCCAGAACTATTCGACAGATGCCAGGGGACGTGCCATGGGCACGCACCGCGGGACGTGCCAAGGGGACGCGCTACGGAACGTGCCAATGGACGTGCACCGCGCGACGTGCCAGGGGGACTCGCCACGGGACGCTCCGCGGAACGTGCCAGGCAACATGCCAGGCTGCAATGCTAAGGGTATCGATATTGATGTACCGTGCCGAGGGCTGTGCTGTGCCTGAGCGACCTGGACATGTGAAAACACGCGTTTCGCTCAAGACGTTGTCATCACATCCTCATGCTAGACATCCGCCTGGGCAACCTGGACACGTGCAAACAAGCGTCTCGCTCGAGACATCCTCAACAAATGCTCATGCTAGACATCCGCCTGGGCGACCTGGACACGTGAAAACAAGCCTCTGGTTCGAGACATCCTCAACAAATCCTCATGCGAGACATCTGTCTGGGCCATCTGGAAACGTGAAACCAAGCGTCTCGCTCGAGACATCCTCAAGACCTGGGCACGTGAAAACAAGCATTTCACTTGAGAGATCATCTAAATTCTGGCCCGCAGGAGAGGACAATCTATAACACAAAACAAGCGTTTCGCTCAGGACATCCTCAACAAATTCTGAACAACAAGCGTTTCGCTCGGGACTTCCTCAAATGTTAATTCGCCGGCCCTCTTCCCACTCGTTATTTATCGCAAAAAAACATGATGGACCCACGAACCCGGAAAGGGATATAGACATGTGCAGCATGGTCACGTTTTCACGATATCCAACTGGGCGACACCTCACGAAACATCCCACGAGACACCCCGCGAAACATCCCAGGAGACACCTCACGAAACAACCCACGAGACACCTCACGAAACATTCCACGAGACACCCCGTGAAACATTCCACGAGACACCCCACGAACAGGCAACCACTCAACCAGACACCCCACGAAACATTCCACGGGGGTGCGACTGGGTGTGGTCGTGCTGGGGTGTGGTCGTGCGTGTTGGGGTGTGGTCGTGCGTGGTCGTGCTGGGGTGTGGTCGTGCTGGGGGGTGGTCGTGCTGGGGGGTGGTCGTGCTGGGGGGGTGGTCGTGCTGAGGTCGTGCTGGGGCGTGGTCGTGCTGGGGGTGGTGCGTGGTCGTGCTGGGGTGTGGTCGTGCTGGGGTGTGGTCGTGCTGGTCGTGCTGTGGTGGGGTCGTGCTGGGGTGGGGTCGTGCTGGGGTGTGGTCGTGCTGGGGTGTGGTCGTGCTGGGGTGTGGTCGTGCTGTGGTCGTGCTGGGTGGGGTCGTGCTGGGGTGGGGTCGTGCTGGGGTGTGGTCGTGCTGGGGTGTGGTCGTGCTGGGGTGTGGTCGTGCTAGGGTGGGCGTGGTCGTGCTGGGGTGGGGTCGTGCTGGGGTGGGGGTCGTGCTGGGGTGGGGTCGTGCTGGGGTGGGGTCGTGTGGGGTGTGGTCGTGTCGTAGCTGGTGCTGGGGTTGTGGTCGTGCTGGGGTGTGTCGTGCTGGGGTGTGGTCGTGCTGGGGTGTGGTCGTGCTGGGGTGTGGTCGTGCAGGCAACCACTCAACCAAGGCGGTGTGCTCGTGCTGGGGAGTGGTCGTGCTGGGGGGTGGGCGTGCTGGGGGGTGGTCGTGCTGCGGTGTGGTCGTGCTGGGGGGGTGGTCGTGCTGGGGGGGGGTCGTGCTGGGGCGTGGTGGTGCTGGGGCGTGGTCGTGCTGGGGCGTGGTCGTGCTGGGGTGTGGTCGTGCTGTGGTGAGGTCGTGCTGGGGTGTGGTCGTGCTGGGGTGTGGTCTTGCTGCGGTGGGGTCCTGCTGGGATGTGGTCGTGCTGGGGTGTGGTCCTGCTGGGGTGTGGTCGTGCTGGGGTGGGGTCGTGCTTGGGTGGGGTCGGGCTGGGGTGTGGTCGTTCTGGGGTGTGGTCGTGCTGGGGTGTGGTCGGGCTGGGGTGGGGTCGTGCTGGGTCGGGGTCGTGCTGGGGTGTGGTCGTGCTGAAGTGTGGTCGTGTTGGGGTGTGGTCGTGCTGGGGCGTGGTCGTGCTGGGGTGGGGTCGTGCTGGAGTGGGGTCGTGCTGGGGTGTGGTCGTGCTGGGGTGGTCCGCACCCTGTGACTTATCGATCGGGTCGTGCTGGGGTGTGGTCGTGCTGGTGCTGGGGTGTGGTCGTGCTGGGGTGTGGTCGTGCTGGGGTGTGGTCGTGCTGGGGTGTGGTCGTGCTGGGGTGTGGTCGGGCTGCGGTGTGGTCGTGCTGGGGCGTGGTCGTGCTGAGGTGTGGTCGTGCTAGGGTGGGGTCGTGCTGGGGTGTGGTCGTGCTGGGGTGTGGTCTTCCTTGGGGTCGGGGCGTCGCCGTGCTGGGGTGTGGTCTTGCTGGGGGTGTGGTCGTGCTAGAGGGGGTGGTTGTCGTGCTGGGGGTAGTGGTTGTGCTGGGAGGTGGTACTCAGAATTCAGGTCCACAAAACATAGCGTTTCGTCGTGGACATCCTCACCATTTTGAAAAAAACAAGGGTTTCGCTCGAGGACATCCTCAAATTTTAATTCGCCGGCCTCCTTCGACTCGTTTATTTATCAGGGAAAATATTCGCCGGCCTCCTTCAAGCAGGGCAACGGTGACATGTTTACATTACTAAAAGATTAACCCTTAGGCTTAAGCCCTTTCCGGGACATGATGGACCCACGAACCCGGAAAGGGATTAAAGAAATGTGCAGCATGGGTCCGTTTTCACGATACCCCAAACTGGGCGAAATTCTCAGAAAACTCCCTCGAGACACCCGCGAAACATCCCAGAGTCTACCTCACGAAACATTCCACGAGACACCTCACGAAACATTCCACGAGACACCCTTTGAAACATTCCACGAGACACCCCACGAACAGGCAACCACTCAACCAGACACGCCACGTAACATTCCACGGGGGTGCGACTGGGTGTGGTCGTGCTGGGGTGTGGTCGTGCTGGGGTGTGGTCGTGCTGGGGAGTGGTCGTGATGGGGTGTGGTCGTGCTGGGGGGTGGTCGTGCTGGGGGGTGGTCGTGCTGGGGGGGTGGTCGTGCTGGGGGGGTGGTCGTGTGGGGGTGTCGTGCTGGGGGGGTGGTCGTGCTGGGGCGTGGTTGGTCGTGCACCCCGCGAACATCCCACGAGACACCTCACGAATCTTTCACGAGGACCACCTCACGAAACATTCAACGAGACACCCTTTGAAAATTCCACGAGGACACCCCACGAAACAGGCAACCACTCAACCAGACTCGCCACGGAAAACATTCCTACGGGGGTGCGATGGGTGTGGCGTTGCTGGGGTGTGGTCGTGTGGGGTGTGGTCGCTGCTGGGGAGTGGTCGTGCTGGGGTGTGGTCGTGCTGGGTGTGTCGTGCTGGGGGTGGTTCGTGCTGGGGGGGTGGTAGTGCTGCGGGGGGGTGGTTCGTGCTGGGGCGTGGGTCGTGCTGGTGGCTGGTCGTGCTGGGCGTGGTCGTGCTGGGGGCGTGGTTCGTGCTGTGGTGAGTCGTGCTGGGTGTGTTGGTCGTGTGGGGTGTGGGTCTTGCTGGGGGGTCGGAAGTCGTGCTGGGGTCGGACGTAGCTGGGTGCGTGTGGTCGTGCTTGGGGGGGGGGTATGGTCGTGCTGGAGGTGGGTCGTGTTGGGTTGGGTAGTGCTGGGGTATGGTGTGCTGGGGTTTTGTGGTCGTGCTGGGGTATGGGCGTGCTAGGGTTGGTGTCGTTGCATTTTCGCTCTCGAACATCCTGCCAAAAAAAAAAAAAAAAAAAAAAAAAAAAAAAAAAAAAAAAAAATTCCAGGAAATCGTACAACAACAAACGAATTAGTCGAGACATCATCGAAATTCCTTCGCGCGGGGCGCTTTTCGCGTCGCGGTCGGCTCTGCAAAACAAGCGTTTCGCTCGAGACATCCTCGGCAAACTCTGCGGAGCAAGCGTTTCGCTCGAGACATCCTCAACACACGAAAAAGTGGCCCGCACCCTGTGATTATCGATCGGGCGATCGGATTTCCAAAAAAAAACAAGCGTTTCGCTTCGAGCATCTCACATTTTTTAATTCGCGGCAATTCGCGGCCTCCTTCGACCTTCGGTATTTATCAGGGGAAAAAATTCGCCGGTTCGCCGGCCTCTTCAAGCAGCTCCGGGGGAATGTTTACATCACTAAAGAGAAAACCCTGGGCCCGAGCCTTTCCAGGAAAAATCCGCGGACTCTTCCCGTCAGATCGGGGGTAAACCTACTAAATGAGGAACCCTGGGCCTGCGCCCTTTCCGGGGAAAAAAACATGATCGACCCACGGACCCGGTAAGGAATATAGAACTGTAACACATGGCAGCGTTTTCAAAGACACCTGATTGGGTGACGGGCAAATGCAATGCTGAAGGTATCGATCTTGATGTACCTGCCGAGGGCTGTGCTGTGCTGCGCCGTGCTGAATTGCGATGTGCCATGGCGCGATTGTGCTCTATAGCCTCGTGGATCGAGTCCTCCTTTTCATCCGAGTCCTGACCGAACTGATCTGGATCTTAAGCTCGAGCTGCCTGAACACATAATATCTGCCGCAGAGCTAATTGACAGGGGGACATGCCAGGAGGACGCGCCGCGAAACGTCCCAAGGGACGCGCCAGGCGACGTGCCAGGGGACGTGCCATGGGGACGTGCCATGGGGTCGCACCGTAGGACGTGCCAAGGGGACGCGCTACGGAACGTGCCAATGGATGTGCCACGGAATGTGCCAGGGGACGCGCCACGCGACGTGCCAGGGGGACTCGCCAAGGGACGCCCCACGGAACGTGCCAAGGAACGTGCCAGGTTGCAACGCTGATTGTATCGATCTTGATGTACCGTGCCGAAGTCTGTGCTGTGCTGCACCGTGCTGAATTGCGATGTGCCATGCCGCGGTTGTGCTCTATAGCGTCGTGGATCGAGTCCTCCTTTGCATCCGAGTCCTGACCGAACTGATCTGGATCTTAAGCTCGAGCTGCCTGAACACATAGTAGCTGCCCCAAAGCTGATTGACAGGGGGACATGCCAGGAGGACGCGCCGCGAAACGTCTCAAGGGACGCGCCAGGCGAAATGCCAGGGGACGTGCCATGGGGACGCACCGCGGGACGTGCCAAGGGGACGCGCTACGGAACGTGCTGGGGACAAGCGTTTCGCTCGAGACATCCTGTCAAAATCCTCATTCTAGACATCCGCCTGAGCGACCTGGACACGTGAAAACCAACGTTTCGCTCAACACATCCTCAACACATTCTGATGCTAGACATCCGCCTGGGCGAACTGGACACGTGAAAACAAGTGGTTCGCTCGAGACATCCTCAACACATCTTCATGTGAGACGTCCGCCTGGGTGACCTGGGCACGTGGAAACAAGAGTTTCGCTCGAGACAATTTCAACCCCTCCTCATTCTAGACATCCGCCTTGGCGACCTGTACACGTGAAAGCAAAAGTCTCGCTCGAGACATCCTCAACACATCTTCATGTTAGACATCTGCCTGGGCGACCTGGACACGTGAAAACAAGCGTATCTCTCGAGACATTCTCAACACAACCTCATGCTAAGCATCCGCCTGGGCAACCTGGACACGTGCAAACAAGCATCTGGATCGAGACTTCCTCAACACCTCCTCATTCTAGACATCCGCCTGGGCGACGAGGACGCATGAAACCAAGCGTCTCGCTCGAGACATCCTCAACAAATCCTGGCGCTTGACCTCTGCCTGGGCAACCTGGAGGCGTGAAACCAAGCGTCTCGCTCGAGACATCCTCAAGACCTGGGCACGTGAAACCAAGCATTTCACATGAGAGATCCTCTAAATTCTGGTCCCCAGGAGAGGACAATATATAAGACAAAACAAGCGTTTCGCTCGAGAAATCCTCAAACAATTCTGAAAAACAAGCGTTTCGTTCAAGACATCCTCAATTTTGAATTCGCCCGCCCTCTTCCCAACCGTTATTTATCGCAAAAGAAATCCGCCGGCCCTCTTCCCGTCAGATCCGGGGGTAAACCTACTAAAAGAGAACCCTGGGCCTGCGCCCTTTCCGGGAAAAAGACATGATGGACCCACGAACCCGGAAAGGGATATAGACATGTGGAGCATGGGCACGTTTTCACGATACCCAACGGGGCAACACCTCACGAAACATCCCACAAGACACCTCACGAAACATCCCACGAGACACCTCACGAAACATTCCGCGAGACACCTCACGAAACATTCCAGGAGACACCCCGCGAAACATTCCACGAGACACCCCACGAAACATTCCACGACGACAGGCAACCACTCAACCAAGGCGGTGTGGTCGTGCTGGGGAGTGGTCGTGCTGGGTTGTGGTCGTGCTGGGGGGTGGTCGTGCTGGGGGGTGGTCGTGCTGGGGGGGTGGTCGTGCTGGGGGGTGGTTGTGCTGGGGCGTGGTCGTGCTGGGGCGTGGTCGTGCTGGGGCGTGGTCGTGCTGGGGTGTGGTCGTGCTGTGGTGAGGTCGTGCTGGGGTGTGGTCGTGCTGGGGTGTGGTCTTGCTGGGGTAGGGTCGTGCTGGGGTCGGGTCGTGCTGGGGTGTGGTCGTGCTGGGGTATGGTCGTGCTGGGGTGGGGTCGTGCTGGGGTTGGTCGTGCTGGGGTCTGGTCGTGCTGGGTGTGGTCGTGCTGGGGTGTGTCGCGCTGGGGTATGGTCGTGCTAGGGTGGGGTCGTGCTGGGGCTGGGCGGTGGTCGTGCTTGGGGGTGTGAGTGCTGGGGGGTGGTCGTGGCTGGGGCGTGGTCTGTGTGGGGCAGTGTCGTGCTGGGCGTGGTCGTGCTTGGGGTGGGGTCGTGCTGGGGTGTGGTCGAGCTGGGGGTGTGGTCGTGCTGGGGTGTGGGTCTTGCTGGGTAGGGTCGTGCTTTGGGTTCGAGGTCGTCTGGGGTGTGTGTGGTCGGCTGGGGTATGGTCGTGCTGGGGGTGGTTTCGTGGATGGGGTGGGGTTCGTGCTTGGGGTTGGTCGTTTGTGGGTGTGGTTCGTGTGGTGGTATGGTCGTGTGGGTGGGGTGGGGTCGTGCATTTCGCTCGAGACATCCTGCCAAAATTCCAGGAAATCGTACAAAAACAAACGAATTAGTCGAGACATCATCGAAATTCCTTCGCGCGGGGCGCTTTTCCGCGTCGCGGTCGGCTCTGCAAAACATGCGTTTCGCTCGAGACATCCTCGGCAAACTCTGCGGAGCAAGCGTTTCGCTCGAGACATCCTCAACACTCGAAAAAGTGGCCCGCACCCTGTGATTTATCGATCGGGATTTCAAAAACAAGCGTTTCGCTCGAGACATCCTCAAATTTTAATTCGCCGGCCTCCTTCGACCTCGTTATTTATCAGGGAAAAAATTCGCCGGCCTCCCTCAAGCAGGCACCGGGGGATTAGGTTTACCAACTAAAAGAGAACCCTGGGCCCCCGCCCTTTCCGGGAAATAGGGCGCCAGTCCAACGTAACACGGGAGGAAGTCTAGGGCAGGACCGCTGGTTCTGTCGGGACGGCGGTTTTCGGCGGCGAGGAGGAAAACCGCATTGAGTAAAACATGATCGACCCACGAACCCGGAAAGGAATATAGAAATGTAACGCATGGCAACGTTTTCAAAGACACCTGATTGGGTGACGGGCAAGTGCAATGCTGATTGTATCGATCTTGATGTACCGTGCCGAGGGCTGTGCTGTGCTGCACCGTGCTGAATTGCGATGTGCCATGCCGCGGTTGTGCTCTATAGCGTCATGGATCGAGTCCTCCTTTGCATCCGAGTCCTGACCGAACTGATCTGGATCTTAAGCTCGAG
Source organism: Prorocentrum cordatum (assembly GCA_963575745.1). NCBI lineage: Eukaryota > Dinophyceae > Prorocentrales > Prorocentraceae > Prorocentrum > Prorocentrum cordatum. The sequence goes on from CAUYUJ010019674.1 coordinate 118,912, forward strand.
CTGCCTGACACATAGTAGCTGCCCCAGAGCTAATTGACAGGAGGACATGCCAGGAGGACGCGCCGCGAAACGTCCCAAGGGACGCGCCAGGCGACGTGCCAGGGGACGTGCCATGGGATCGCACCGTAGGACGTGCCAAGGGGACGCGCTACGGAACGTGCCAATGGATGTGCCACGGAATGTGCCAGGGGACGCGACGTGCCAGGGGGACTCGCCAAGGGACGCCCCACGGAACGTGCCAAGGAACGTGCCAGGTTGCAATGCTGATTGTATCGATCTTGATGTACCTTGCCGAAGTCTGTGCTGTGCTGCACCGTGCTGAATTGCGATGTGCCATGCCGCGGTTGTGCTCTATAGCGTCGTGGATCGAGTCCTCCTTTGCATCCGAGTCCTGACCGAACTGATCTGGATCTTAAGCTCGAGCTGCCTGAACACATAGTATCTGCCGCAGAGCTAATTGACAGGGGGACATGCCAGGAGGACGCGCCGCGGAACGTCTCAAGGGACGCGCCAGGCGACGTGCCAGGGGACGTGCCATGGGGACGCACCGCGGGACGTGCCAAGGGGACGCGCTACGGAACGTGCTGGGGACAAGCGTTTCGCTCGAGACATCCTGTCAAAATCCTCATTCTAGACATCCGCCTGAGCGACCTGGACACGTGAAAACAAACGTTTCGCTCAACACATCCTGAACACATTCTGATGCTAGACATCCGCCTGGGCGAACTGGACACGTGAAAACAAGTAGTTCACTCGAGACATCCTCAACACATCTTCATGTGAGACGTCCGCCTGGGTGACCTGGGCACGTGAAAACAAGCGTTTCGCTCGAGACGTTTTCAGCACCTCCTCATTCTAGACATCCGCCTTGGCGACCTGTACGCGTGAAAGCAAACGTCTCGCTCGAGACATCCTCATCACATCTTCATGTTAGACATCCGCCTGGGCGACCTGGACACGTGAAAACAAGCGAATCTCTCGAGACATTCTCAACACATCCTCATGCTAGGCATCCGCCTGGGCAACCTGGACACGTGCAAACAAGCATCTCGATCGAGACTTCCTCAACACCTCCTCATTCTAGACATCCGCCTGGGCGACGAGGACGCGTGAAACCAAGCGTCTCGCTCGAGACATCCTCAACAAATCCTGGCGCTTGACCTCTGCCTGGGCAACCTGGAGGCGTGAAACCAAGCGTCTCGCTCGAGACATCCTCAAGACCTGGGCACGTGAAACCAAGCATTTCACTTGAGAGATCCCCTTTCTGGTCCCCAGGAGAAGACAATCTATAACACAAAACAAGCGTTTCGCTCGAGACATCCTCAACAAATTCTGAAAAAACAAGCGTTTCGCTAGGGACATCCTGAAATTTTAATTCGCCGGCCCTCTTCCCACTCGTTATTTATCGCAAAAGAAATCCGCCGGCCCTCTTCCCGTCAAAACCGGGGGGAAACCTACTAAAAGAGAACCCTGGGCCTGAAGCCCTGTCCGGGAAAAGGGGGGTAGCCTCGGGCGGGAGCGTTGTTGTTGCTGGGGGCGGCGCCGATGAGAGAAAGAGTAGCGCGCCAGTCCGAGGTAAAACGGGAGGACGTCCCGAGCGGTAGCGCTGGTTTTGTTGGGACGGCGGTTTTCGGCGGCGAGGAGGAGCACCGCCTCGAGTACAAAAGGGAGGAAGCCTCGAGCGGGAGCGTTGTTGTTGCTGGGGGCGGCACCGATGAGCGGGAGCGTTGTTGTTGCTGGGGGCGGCACCGATGAGCGAAAGAGTAGCGCGCCAAGCCGAGGTGAAACGGGAGGAAGTCCCGAGCGGTAGCACTGGTCTTGTTGGGACGGAAGCTTTTGGCGACGAGCAAGAGCACTAGCTCTGAATAAAGAATGAGGAAAGCTCGAGCGGGAGCGTTGTTGTTTTTGTTGCGGGGCCGGCTCTGGCGCCCCCCCAAGCCGCCCGAGCGTGAACCGACGAGCAAAAGCACCAGCTCTGAATAAAGAATGCGGAAGTCTCGAGCGGGAGCGCTGTTGTTGTTGTTGGCGTTGTTGTTGCGGGGCCGGCTTTGGCGCCCCCCCAAACCGCTCGAGCGTGAGCCTCGTGTTCAATGAAAATGTAGCAGGCGCCGAGGCGAGAGCTTCAAGGCGCCTTGGGGGGGTCCAACAACACTCATTGTTCAGTAATTAACATTCAACAACAAGATCAACAACAACAACAACAACAACAACAACCTTAACAACAACAGCAACATCGACAACAACAACAACAACAACAACAACAACAACAACAACAACAACAACAACAACAACAACAACAACAACAACAACAACAACAACAACCAACAACAACAACAACAACAACCACAACCACAACCACAACCACAACCACAACCACAACCACAACCACAACCACAACCACAATAACAACCGCCACAACAACAACTGCAACAGCTATCACTTTCAAACTGTTCGCCCTTATCTGCTCGAGTGTCATTCAACACGTATATCCCAAACCAGCGATAACCAACATCTTCGTCTTTGATCGTACCCCCTTCGAGGTCTACATCTTTCGTACCTGCAACGTGTATTCCGTGCAGCCCCTGAGACAGAGGAAGAGAGGGCGGATGGAAGGAGGGGACGACGGGGGAAGGAGGATGGAGCACGAGAGAGTGTAGCAGAGGGGGGGTAGGAACAGAAAACACGTGTCAGAACCACACGGGCAGATCGGGCGGATAGACCCGAACGGGCGGGTCGGGAAGGCGGGCCCAGGCGGCCAGGTCGAGCAGGCGGGTTGCTGAAGAGTGCGTCCTGCATGAATCGCGAGGAGGTCGTGAACGATAGCGCGAATAGATCGTGCGGAAATCCACAGCGAGAGCGTGATTCCTGAGTGTTGAGGGCGCGGCCTCTGAACAAATGGCGAGGAAACCCCACGCGAGAGCGCGATTTCTGCATACATTGTGAAGAAATCCCGCGCGAGAGCGCGATTTCGGAATAGAGTGTGAGGAAGTATCCGGCGGGAGCCGCTTTTGCTGTAAACCAGGGGCCGAAGACACAATTCTGAGGCTCAAGACTTTCCCTGATATAAACGTGCACGCCCCGGGAAGGGCACTTCAATTGAAAACATGATCGACCCACGAACCCGGAAAGGAATATAGAAATGTAAAGCATGGCAACGTTTTCAAAGACACCTGATTGGGTGACGGGCAAGTGCAATGCTGATTGTATCGATCTTGATGTACCGTGCCGAGGCCTGTGCTGTGCTGCACCGTGCTGAATTGTGCCATGCCGCGGTTGTGCTCTATAGCGTCATGGATCGAGTCCTCCTTTGCATCCGAGCCCTGACCGAACTGATCTGGATCTTAAGCTTGAGCTGCCTGAACACATAGTAGCTGCCCCAGAGCTGATGGACAGGGGGACATGCCAGGAGGACGCGCCGCGAAACGTCCCAAGGGACGCGCCAGGCGACGTGCCAAGGGACGTGCCATCGGGTCGCACCGTAGGACGTGCCAAGGGGACGCGCTACGGGACATCCTCAAAATTCCTGCGCGCGGGACGTGGCACGCGCGAGACATCCCCGGAATTCCTGCGAGCGGGACGTGAAAACAAACATTTCGCCTGAGACATCCTCTGAATTCTGGCCCCCCACGAGGCCCCCGCTCGAGACATCCCCCAAGTTTGCAAAACCAGCGTTTCGCTGGAGACATCCTCAACAAATTATGAAAAACAAGCGTTTCGCTCGAGACATCCGATCAAAATCCAAGGACATCCTGGCAAAACAAACGAATTAGTCAAGACTTCCTCAAAATTCTTGCGCGCGGGACGCGGCACGCGCGAGACATCCTTGGAATTCCTGCGAGCGGGACACGAGCCACGGGATGTGCCAGGGGACGCGCCACGCGACGTGCCAGGGGGACTCGCCAAGGGACGCCCCACGGAACGTGCCAAGGAACGTGCCAAATTGCAATGCTGAGTGTATCGATCTTGACGTACCGTGCCGAAATCTGTGCTGTGCTGTGCCGTGCTGAACTGCGATGTGCCATGGCGCGATTGTGCTCTATAGCCTCGTGGATCGAGTCCTCCTTTGCATCCGAGTCCTGACCGAACTGATCTGGATCTTAAGCTCGAGCTGCCTGAACACATAGTAGCTGCCCCAGAGCTAATGGACAGGGGAACATGCCAGGAGGACGCGACGCGGAACGTCTCAAGGGACGCGCCAAGCGACGTGCCAAGGGACGTGCCATGGGGTCGCACCGCGGGACGTGCCAAGGGGACGCGCTACGGAACGTGCCAATGGATGTGCCACGGGATGTGCCAGGGGACGCGCCACGCGACGTGCCAAGGGGACTCGCCAAGGGACGCCCCACGGAACGTGCCAAGCGAGCGTGACGTGAATCCTCTGAATTCCTGCGAGCGGGACGTGAAAACAAGCATTTCGCCTGAGATATCCTCTGAATTCTGGCACCCCACGAGACCCCCGCTCGAGACATCCCCCCAATTTTGCAAAGCCAGCGCTTCGCTCGAGACATCCTCAACACATTATGAAAAACAAGCGTTTCGCTCGAGAAATCCTGTCAAAATCCAAAGAAATCCTCGCCAAACAAACAAATTTGTCGAGACATCCTCAACATTCCTGCGCGCGGGACGCGGCACGCGCGAGACATCCTCGGAATTCCTGCGAGCGGGACGTGAAAACAAGCATTTCGCTGAGACATCCTCTGAATTCTGGCACCCCACGAGACCCCCGCTCGAGACATCCCCCCAATTTTGCAAAGCCAGCGTTTCGCTCGAGACATCCTCAACAAATTCTGAAAAACAAGCGTTTCGCTCGAGACATCCTGTCAAAATCCAAAGAAATCCTCGCTAAACAAACAAATTAGTCGAGACATCCTCAACATTCCTGCGCGCGGGACGCGGCACGCGCGAGACATCCTCGGAATTCCTGCGAGCGGGACGTGAAAACAAGCATTTCGCTTGAGACATCCTCTCAATTCTGGCCACCCACGAGGCTCCCGCTCGAGACATCCCCCCAATTTTGCAAAACCAGCGTTTCGCTCGAGACATCCTCAACACATTCTGGAAAACAAGCGTTTCGCTCGAGACATCCTGTCAAAATCCAAAGAAATGATAGCAAAACAAGCGAATTAGTCGAGACATCCTCGAAATTCCTGCGCGCGGGACGCGGCCCGCGCGATACATCCTCGGAATTCCTACGCGCGGGGCGCTTTTCTGCGTCGCGGTCGGGGCTCCAGACCCCGTTATTTGTCGAGGATTCTGCGAAAAACGCTCCGCACCCTTTTTTACAAAGGAAAACGAGGGTCTGCGAACCCCGTTTTTTATCGAGGATCCGAGATGGGGGGCGCACTTTCCTCGAGCGGGCACGCACGAAACGCACTTGTTCAAAAAAAAAAAAAAAAAAAAAAAAAAAAAAAAAAAAAAAAAAACTTTACCTCGTTATTTATCGCACAGAAATTCGCCGGCAAAAACCGGGGGGGTCCTTTAAACCTACTAAGAGAGAACCCTGGGCTCAGGCCCTTTCCGGGAAAAACACCATGTACCCTGGACGGGGGAATCAACAATCAATATTTTTTGGAATGAGATCCCACAACAACGACAACAAACATTTTAAGACTGCTCGCTCTTATCTGCTCGCGTGCCACTCAGCACGTATATCCCAAACCCTGGATACCCGCCCTCTTCGTCTTCAATCGTGCCCCCTTGGGGGGATATCTTTCTTACCTGCAACGCGTGTTTCGTGTAGCCCCTGAGGCAGGGGAAGAGAGAACGGATGGAAGGAAGGGACAACGGGGAAGGAGGAGGATGGAGCACGAGAGAGAGTAGCAGGATGGGGGCTAGAAGCAGAAAACACGCGTGGCTGAACCAGACGGGCAGATCGGGCGGATAGACCCTAACAGGCGGGTCGGGAAGGCGGGCCCAGGCGGCCCGGTCCAGCAGGCGGGTTGCTGAGGGGTGCGTCCTGCATGAATCGCGAGAAGGTCTCGAGCGATAGCGCGATTCCCAAATAAATCGTGCGGAAATCCTCTGCGAGAGCGTGATTCCTGAGTGTCGAGGGCGCGGCGTCTGAATAAATCGAGAGTGCGATCCCTTCAAAATTGTGAGAAGATCCCGCGCGAGAACGCGATTTCGCAACAAACTGTGAGGGAAGTATCAGGCGGGAGCCGCTGTCGTTGTAAACTGGGGTCAGACAACACAATTTAGCAACATGTCCTTGTAAAAAATAGGGGCCGAGCCCCAGGAGAAACACATTAATTGAAAAATATAATGGTTACTGGAGGTGGGGGGCTCAAAAATCATTATTCCTCAGAAATGGAATTCAACAGCAACAGCAACAACAATCCGCACCGCGGAACCCACCTTAAGTCGCATACCCATGAACAGTGAATGACCGTTCCGTCCCCTCACACTGACAACGCTGGGAGTAGTTCATGGAAGAAGGCAAGACAACGCTGGGAATAGTTCATTCGAGAAAGCGGCCAGCGAGCGGCTCCTCCTCCTCCTCCTCCTCCTCCTCCTCCTCCTCCTCCTGCTCCGCCTCCTCCTCCTCCTCCTCCTCGCCCACCCCTCCTCCACTCTCCTCCTCTTGTTTCTCGGGGGCTCGGGGGCCTCTTCTCGCCGTCGGGGCCGTCCCGGCTGATGACCAGCTCCACCTAGGGAGCGAGGGAGACAAGGAGTAGGAGGAGGAGGAGGCGGAGGAGGAGGAGCAGGAGGAGGAGGAAGGGCTCTGAGATCCGTGCGTCTCCATTTGTTTCCACCTGTTCTCGACAATTTTCGGGCGTTCTCATAGGTTCTCGGGGCTCTCCAACAACTGCGCCTCACCAAAGAGAGTTCTGCGAGTGCCCGGATCGTCCCGAAAGGCCGCTGGAGAGCTGGGCTATGGTCCGAAAGCTTAGGGCCAGGGAGGAGGGGATGGGAAGGAGGCGGAGGAGGAAGAGAGGAAGGAGGAAGAGGAGGAGGAAAGAGGAAGAGGGGCAGGAGGAGGAAGAGTAGAAGGACAGAGGGGGAGGAGGAGGAGGGCCAGACTAAACCCAAGATACGTCAGCGATGCTGCAGCACACCCTTCCGTCCCAAGCCCCCTCCTCATACGTCCCTACGATCGTTCCTTTACGCTACAAGCAGCGCCACCCATGAAAGACCAGCACCATGTGGGCATGCCCTTTCCAAGATGGTCCCACTTTGAAAAAGGAACTGTGCATCATTCGAACGCAAAACCAAGGAAGCAACAAAACCATGACCATACGGTTCAACGAGGTGTCCAAGGAGATCCACTTTCAACACATCCACACAACGTTTGCACATAGTTGTGATTGTGGCCATGAAATCCGAAGAATAACAAGCGAGAACGCAATCTTGAACAGGAGCCGACCTTGTTCCGTTTAGTGCTGCATGTGTTGCAACGCCGGGTCTTGCAATGTAATGAAGCCTAAAGCGAACGCCGTTTTCGGGGGGGGGCATCCTGTATCCATCTGATTGCGGCACGCTTTTGTCATTTTTCTTTGTTTTCCCCCCCCCAATCAGAGCTTGCCTCTGTAGGGGTCCTAATGGATTCATATGGTTAGGTTAGGTTTGCCGCCGATTTTCGCTGCACGCCCGGGTGCCCGGGTGCCCGGGGGTGCCCGGGAGGTGCCCGGGGGTGCCCGGGTGCCCGGGTGGTGCCCCGGTGCCCGGGCGTGCCCGGGGGTGCCAGGAGTGCCCGGGGGTGCCCTATAGCCGTAAGCCATATAGCCCTATAGCCCTATAGCCCTATAGCTCAATAGCCACATACCCCAATATCCCTACAACCCTATAGCCCTATAGCTCTATAGCCCTATAGCTGAATAGCCTTATAGCCCCTTGCCCTGATTGTTTTTTGTCTCCGGCATCCTATTTTTATGTTTAAAAATTGTGCGCGCGCATATATATATAGTATTCGTATTATTTCCTCGTGGCGCTGAGGCGATAAACACATGTACATGTTGAAAGCGACCTGTGGTCTGTCCATGTAGTTGTTGCATTATTCACAAAGGGATGCACGTACGAATGTGCATGGCGATGAAACGAGATCCCAATGTTGACCACGCATCCCCCCCCCCTTCACTCCTCCCCGAACGCCCCGTTTAGAAAACGGTCCCCTCACACTCCTCGGAAAAACTGACACATCTTGACACGAATGTGCGCGCCGCTCTTGCGCGAACCCCATCCTGTAGACGAACCGCCTTCCATCGTTGAACTTGTTGCGTAGACTTGGGGCGAGAGCCCCATTGTGAATACGATCCCCCTCCAGCCATGAAGCTCCTGCACGCTCTTGAGACGGCTGTGCGCGGCGCTACGGCGAGAGCCCCAGTTCGAAAACCATGAACACTGCATCCCCGAAAATACTGCGCAAGCAGCGGCGACAGCCTCATTCCAAAAGCGATCCCCTTCCATCCGAAGTTGTTGTAAGTTCAAGCTCTAGAATCAAAAACGGCGAGGACGTCTAAGGCGAAGCGCCTGGCCCGCCGACACGTCCAGGAGTTGCGACGGGGTGAGCGGACTGCGTCACGACAGCTCCAAGGCTGCCCCAAGAGCGCTGAAAAGCGCTCCGAGAGCGCCCAACAAGCGCCCCGAGAGGTAATTAGCTTCGGCCACAACAAGGACCTCAAGGATCCCAAAGAGACCCCAAGAGGGAGCAAAGAGGGCCACCAGGGGGCCCAAGGCCTCCGAATTTGCCTCGAGAGCGATCAATTTCCACGTCGAATAATCTGAGAACGCATTCAATATTGACTTCTGGATCTGCTCAGGCTGCGCTTCAGTTTGACGGCCGCCCCCCTTTTTGTCCCACCGGTTGCTCCTGCACTTGCCTGGTCAATGGATGCACCGGCGGGGGCGCTTTTTGGGCACGCGGGCGCGCGAAACGGGTCGAACGCCAGGCGAGCAGGGCCGGCGGGGGCGCTTTTTGGCACGCGGGCGCACGAAACGGGTCGAACGCCAGGCGAGCAAAGGCAGGCCACGCCACTGGCTGCGGAAAACAAGCAACGGACAACGCCAGCCGGACGGAACTCTGGCGGCCAAAAGGGCGCGAAGGCGACGCAGAGCAGCACCAGGAACGCGAGGAAGGTGCCGAGGAAGATGCCAAAGCGAGTGTACTCGAAAGCGGCGAAGGAGAACCCGAGCGCCACACTTACCCAGGAAGGCGGTGACGAAGGTAGGAAATCCAGCTCCCCAAGAAAGCTTGTCGAACACGTGGTCGCTGCTCAAGAAGAGCACAACGATGCCGAGAGGAAAAAGACCTCCAGGCCCCGCGTGGACGAGTGACCACCTCCACGTAGAAGAGGACAAGGAAGGACACCACGACCTCCAGGCTGCGGCCTCACCAGGACCTCCCCCAAGCAGTGCGAGGGCTCCCGGTGGCAAGGGCGGCGTAGACCGTCACGGAGAATGCGACCTCCAGGTACCGCGGAAAGTGCAACCACCTTCGCGTAGATAAGGGCCGCGCGGAAGACCCGGAAAGCGGACGGGCTGCGGCCGCGCCAGCCGGTGGAGATACGCGAAACGTCCACAATGTTGCAAGCATATCGCGCCCGATGGCTGCTTTAATCTTTTGTCCTAAAAATATCCAGACTAGAACGAAACACATTGACGGGCGACCTGGGAGAAGTGAGAGGTGTCTGGCCTTCTCAGAATGCGGCTGGGCTTCTCAGAAGCGCTCTGGCCTTCTGAGAAGCCCCCTCTGCCTTCTGAGAAGCGCTCTGGCCTTCTGAGAAGCGCTCTGGCCCAGAAAGCTTCGCACAAAGCCTTCGACCGCCCCCTCTGCCTTCCCCCTGGACTCGCTGGCGACACATCGTTAGGGCTGTCCGGGCGCCTCGGCTGATCTGTCTTCAGGGGACGTCTCGACACGCGATTGCCTGATAGGACGACCGAGTGTGATGCGACGGCCAGCACGCCTTCTGTCAGTCACTGCGGGCGCGGCCCCAAAAGGGAGCCCCGCCTGGGACCGCCACGGCCCCGGGAGGCCCCCCAAGGCGGCCCCGAGGAGCCCAAGGTGGCCCGAGCAGGGCCCCCCCAAAAGAGAGGCCCGGGGGGGAGCCCCGCCGTGACGACGGGGCCCCCCCGGGAAGCCCAGCGGAGCAGACAGATCGGCAAGCCTCGGCACGCGATCCGCGATGCTCTGCTCCCTCCTCCCGCGCCTCCCGCAGCCCCTCCTCTTCCTCGCCCCTCCCTCTTGCTTTTCCTCGCCCCTCCTCGTCCTCGCCCCTCCTCTTCCTCGCCCCCTCCTCTTCCCCGCCTTCCCGCAGCGCCTCCCTTTTGCTTTTCCGCGCCCCTCCTCTTCCTCCCGCGCCTCCCGCGGCCCCAAAATCCCCCAAGCCCCCCCGAACTTTCGAAGCCAGCGGCGACGACGTTGACGGAAACGAAAACGGCGACGACGACAGCGACGGCGATGACGACGGCGGCAGCGAAAGAAATCACGGTGATGTGGAGTCCCGAAGTGATGCGCGTAGTAGAATACCCGACGCAACAGCAGGAACAAATCTTGAGGGCAGAACGAAAACAACAAACCTAGCTACAGACTCCACCAATGCACATTGTCACGCGAAGTCTGCGAAGGCAACCGAAGACCCGGAAGGACCCGCGCCGCTCGCCTCCAGAGAATCACCCAAGACAACCACATGGTCGGCACAACCCGCTAGAGGAGTCATTGCGTCTTTGTGATCGTCCTCCCCCAGCAGACCCCTGACCACAAGCCCCGCCCGCCCCAGATGCTTCGCGTACACGTTCAAGTAGTTGATGCCACTGTGCGTGTGCCCTTGAACGACTTTGAGCTCAACCTTGTCACATGCAACCCATTCTGGAGTCTCCACTGCACGTTTCGACACGACACGACGATATCCTCCATCTTGCTTTGCCTCTGCCCAAGGCCCCGTCACATTAATATCGACGACGTGCATATCCGCACATGGGCCACACACTCGGCGCGCATCGGCCTGCACGCGAAGTAATGCCGTTTCAACGCGCACTCCTTTGGGGATGTTCGTCAGAACATGATTGCCCAGCTTCGTCAGATCGAACCAATCACCGTGGACGATCTGCAGGTGGTGGTCGCCAGTGGCAGCCACACCGTCGGCTCCGCCCGCCATGGGAGCCCCAAGAAGAAAGTCGGGTGCGGCGTCGGCCAACCCGGAGGAAAAGTCGGGCTGGGCGTCGGGCTGGGCGTCGGGAAGGCCGTGGGAAAGGCTGTCGGGAAGGGCGTCGGGAAGGGCGTCGGAAAGGACGTGGGGAAGGCTGTCGGGGAAGGCTGTCGGGAAGGGCGTCGGGAAGGGCGTCGGGCAGGGCGTCGGGCTGGGCGTCGGGCTGGGCGTCGGGCTGGGCGTCGGGCTGGGCGTCGGGTTGGGCGTCGGGTTGGACGTCGGGTTGGGCGTCGGGTTGGGTGTCGACGTCGGGTAGGGCGTCGGGTAGGGCGTCGGGCTGGGAGTCGGGCTATTCGTCGTTGGACACGGCACACTTCCCGACAACGTCGCCTGGTACAGATTGGAGCAGCCTTCCATCAAGGTCCAGCTGTTGCCTGTCAGGAGAGTGAAACTGGACGACGCGCCGCAGCCCTCCACCGTGAACTCGAAGACCGCCCAGTCATTCTAACTGTTTTTTTACCTGAACAAACCGAACTCAAGCTTGTCGACAAGCCATTCGCGCACTGCGTGTCCAGGTAGGCGACGGACTGGTCCCCTATCATCCAATCTGGATTCCTGGTGGACTGGGCGCCCGTTGCGTCGTTGCTCAAGGTAGTAGTGCCTGCACCACTGGTGGTTTCCGTGCCCCCGTGCCAGTGCTGTACGAGCGTGAGCATAGTTTGGGCTGTCTGGGCGCATCGGCTGATCTGTCTACAGGGTTTGTCTAGACACGCGACTGTCTAACAGGTCGACCGACCGTGATCCGCATCATTTGTTATACAAAATCGGATGCGCAGGCCAACACGTCTTCTGAAAGTCACGGCGGCGACGGCGACGGCGGAGACGACGACGACGACGGCGACGGCGACGACGGCGGCGACGACGGCGACGGCGACGGCGACGGCGACGGCGACGGCGACGACGATGGCGGCGGCGACGGCGACGACGACGACGCCGACGACGCCGCAGACGGCGGAGGGCCCAGGCCACCCCCTGCACCATCGCCGTGCACTCCGCAGCGCGCGCCCGGCTGGGCCCGGCCCGTCTGCAGCGCGCGCCCTCCGCCCGGGAGCCGCGACCGCGCCCGAGGGGCCGGCGGCAGGCGGCCCTCGGCCGGCGCCTGCCGCGCGACGACGCCGCCGACGGCGACGACGGCAGCGACGGCGACGACGACGACGACGAGGACGACGACGGCAACGACAGCTACGACGACGACGACGACGACGACGAGGACGACGACGACGACGACGAGGACGACGACGGCAACGACAGCTACGACGACGACGACGACGACGACGACGACGACGACGACGACGACGACGACGACGACGACGACGACGGCAACGACGACGAGGACGACGAGGACGACGGCGACGGCGACGGCGACGACGGCAGCGACGACGGCAGCGACGAGGACGACGGCAACGGACGACGGCGACGACGGCGACGACGGCGACGACAACGACGGCGGCGACGGCGACGACACTGAGATCCTGGCATCGCCATTGCTGCATGGCGGCGAGTCTGCCCTGCTTTTCTAGCCCTGGGGCCCTCACTCATCGATCTGGCTCGAGCAACGCCGCAGAGAGAGGGGTCAGGGGCTCTGGTCGAGTTGTTGTTCGCGCAATCGGCGGCAACGACCCCGAGATCCGGCGTCACCAAAAAATACGAAATCGTAGAACAACTCGACCAAAGCCTGGACCCCATTTCACTCGGTTCGCGTTTCGAACCGGCTCGACCCGTGAGGGTTCCCCAGAGCCTGAAACGAGGCAAAGACGCCCAGCTCGACAAAAATGCGACGCCAGGATCTCAAGGTCGGCCCAACCCTCTGAAGCTTTCAAATCATGACTCGGCTCTCCAGAAGCCGTTCGAGACGATCTGGGCACCCCCAGAAAGCTCTCGGCGAGGCGCAGCCGACGACCATCGAAAACATCCGAAAACCTCAAAGAGCCACCAAGATCTCAAGGAACAGCGGTGGCGGCTGTTCAACGATTTCTGCCGTCTTGTGGCCCACGGGGGCCCTCCAGGGGAGGGGCCGGGCAACCACACGACGGCATTCGACCCTGATGACAGCCATTTGGACATAACCGGCAACTGTGTGACTAACAAGTTCGTGAAATCTAAACTGCAGGTGGGGCCATCAAACGCGATTATCCGGGCGTGCGTCCCGGAACTTGGGGATTCACAACAAACATGGAACCTCTCGCGTGCCAGACCTGGTCAAGATCTGCTTCCCACCTCCGATCGGCCGCCAGCGAGATGTAACCTCAAGGCTGGGGAGCAACTTCTCTTGCAGGCGGGCATACTGGGATCAATTGGGTCTGTTGCGTTCTGATCGTATACAGTGTTTCTTGATGTAATGTCTGGAATTACATGTGCTGGGTTGTCCGTTTAACTGCATACGTCAAGCTGCATTGTCAACGAAAGAGTCCAGCAACAGAGAGCTCGCCCGTGCAATACTGTCGGCAGTGCGGGGCGTCTGGCCCAGCACGGACGCACTCGGGAACGCCCGCCGACCTGCTTTGGGACAGCAACTTCGTGGCCCGCGCTGAAGCTGTGTTCGGAACTAGTGGGTTCTCAATGCCAGTGGTACATGCCCCAGCATGGCTCTGTTGACCCACCCACCTGATTGTCTTGGGATGTGTGTATGCGCGTGCGACTGCGACGTCCCATGGACATGCCCGGGCGCCCTGGGGGCCGTTACGACGAGGGGGCGCTGTTACGACAAGGGTGTGTATTGCATGTGTTGCAGACAATGCCGAAGCGTTTCTCCGTAAGCGTTATGGCTCAAACGCTGGTTTCACGTTTCATGTTCTTTCCCGATTCCTGCCCAGTGATAGCTGGAGATCTTAGCAGCGGACGCTTAAACGTTGCAAGACACGGGTCCGGCAGGCGGAGTGGAGGATGATACGTCAGGTTGCGAGTAGAAGTCCATGCTTTCAAACTTTTACGTACGATCACCATCAACAAGGAGGTGGAGGGGAAACACGTTTCTACTTAACAATGAGTCTTCTTGCTTTATTAAAACTCATGTTCAAAAGGTTGTGCTAGTGGTCAATGCTTTGAAGTTTCCTCAATGAAAGCCCAGCGATTCGAACCACAAATTCGATCGAAGTCTTCCGAACTGGGGGCATGCTCCAATCTAACTGGCTGTCTTTGGGTTCAGATTCAAATCAACGTGAAATATCATGAATCTGCAGCCTCTGTCCAATCCTATTGAATTCTTGTCGAACTCTTATACCAATCGACTGAGAATCCCTTGAATATGGAGTGTGCTCCATCCTTAGCGAACTCATATTGGATCCCACTTCAAATCAAATTGAAGTCATCTGAAGCTGGTTATTGCTTCAGTCCTATTGAATCCATATTGGGGTCCCATTCAAATCCAATTGGAATCATCTGACCCAGCGGCCTGCTCCAATCATATCAACCCAATCGAATAATTCCTTTAGATCCTGCCGATTTTTGAGCCTGGGGTCATGTTCATTGAACTTCCGATTGGATGAGTATTCGAATCCAGTTAAACTCCTCTCATTCGCGGGCCTGCCCGCAGCGGGCTGGCTTGGCCGAGTGCCTGGGGGCTCCCAGATGCATCGCCGACAGCTCGGCGACGTTGCCCCGGCTGTGAGTCCGCATGTTCCCGTGCGAGGTGGGCGCTGCGATCGGTGGGCGATTGGTCGAAAAGAGAATCGACTACAGAATTAATTTACCCCAGAAGTGTGCTTCCCCATCGAATCTTCGAAAATACATAGGATGCCCCGTAGATATACGGAGCATTCTACGAATTGCTCGTAGATCCAACGGGAAAATGACTTGCAAGACAAATCAATTATGTAGTCGATCTCCTACTCGAAGTTGGGGTCGATGGATCCCCCGCTGAGCCTACGGCAGGTTCGTATCGTGACGACCCCCGCGTCGAGTTCTGACACCGCGTGGATCGTTCAATCTCGAAAGATTCGCGGCTTGTCAATCGCCAGACCGTTCCAAATCGGCCGATTCTGGCGGCGCTCAACCTTGAACGCACGACGCCGAGTCGGCACGACACGGCCCCAACGTTACCCCTGACTTCCCTCGCAGGCCTTCTGAGAAGGCTCAGAAGTCCCCCGGCCTTCTGAGAAGAGAAAACCTCTCAGAAGGCACGAGGGCTTCTGAGAAGCCGCGCCGCCTTCTGAGAAAGCCTCCTCCTTCTCACTTCCCCCCCTTGCTCGCAGCCGAATCAAGCGCACCATTGAACACTAAACCAATCACGTCTGGAAGCAGGCAATCAAAGCACTGGCGGAAGGTCACTATCGAAGGCCAAACCTTATGTATGCTCCACATCTCCCTCCCACTCTTGCGCCTGATTGTCCATCGCCGGCCATCCTGGCTTCGCATGTCTTTCCCGACCGGTGTCGGGCCCCAAGGGACCTCATAAATCGATCCGGCTCGCAAAATGCTGCGGCAAGACGGGGTCCGGATCTCTGGTCGAGTTTTGCACACTGTTACAAATGCTTGGCGACTTCGAATATCAGGTGAGAATCGAGCTCCCGAAATGTCCGACGATGTGATGTTTCAATCCCGGCGTTTCTCCTCGAAACCGGCAACTTGGGCCCGCTATCAGGCCCGGCCCAGGACCATCAACAAAGGATCCGGATGCGGCGGTCGGGACTCCCCTGAGACCGAACGCCACAAACCAACAAAAAACATCGTAACCAATTCGACTGGGGTCCAGAACAAGAACATCGCGAGTGGAGCCCTGTACGCAGGCCCCATCTTTCTTCACCATTTTGCCAACTGGATCCATCAGTGAGAGCCCTGGGGTCCGAGACAGGGCAAACCTGCTCGGAGCGGAAAAGTTCTGACGCCGGGATCTGAGGGCTCCAGGTACCACACCTCGTCCGGGGCCCGAAAACCAAGGCAGACCTGTCCGCTGTGAAAAAAAGGCGACGCCAGGCTCTCCCGCCTGCACCCGCGCCCGGGCCCGCACCAGGGCACCTCCCGAGCCGTGTCGGCGCACCAAAAAAACAGACCCCCTCGCGTCGCGACTCGGGGCCACATGCGAACCCTACCCCTACCCCCCACGACTTCTGAGGGGGAGGGTAGGGTTCTCCTCCGACTCCGCCTCCTCCTCCTCCTCCTCCTCCTCCTCCTCCTCCTCCTCCTCCTCCTCCTCCTCCTCCTCCTCCTCCTCCGCCTCCTCCTCCTTCGCCTCCTCCTCCTCCTCCTCCTCCTCCTCCTCCTCCTCCTCCT
>CAUYUJ010019674.1:135360-172860 GCA_963575745.1 Prorocentrum cordatum
GCCGCGGGCCGGGCGCCGCTCCTCCCTTCGCCCCCAGCCCGTCCGCCGCCGCCGCTGGAGCCGCCCCGCCGCCGCCCCCAGCCGCCGCTACCGCCGCCCGCCCCCGTCGCTCCTCCTCGGCGTTCCTCCTCCTTGGCCTCGCCGCTCCTCCTCGGCGCCCCTTCCCCTCCTCGTGCTAGTGCTGTCCTCGTGCCAGTGCTGTCCTCGTGCTAGTGCTGTCCTCGTGCTAGTGCTGTCCTCGCGCTGTCCTCGTGCTAGTGCTGTCCTCGCGTCCTCCTGCAGCGGCGCTGTCCTCGCGCTGGTGCCGTCGTCGTGCTAGGCCGCCGGTTCCAGGCCCAGGGGTGTGAGCCACCAGACCTCTGCGTTAGGCGCGCTGGCTGGCCCGACGACCACCTCGGGCAGCGCTGATGAGCGTGCGCGCCACCTGCCGGACCACGCAGGTGGCGATGGACCGGTGGAGAGTGCTGAGAGTCTCCTGTCGCCCAGTGCCCTCATGCACTTGCTGCGCGAGCCATTTCCTGGCGGACTCGCCCATGGCACCCGAAACTTCGAAGCCGAGGGGCTGGAAACCAGCGATTCCGTTGTATTTGCGGCGCTTGGCCTCTTCGGCCAGTCTCGCAGCGGTGCCTTGGGCGTGGGCCCCTCCGGCCTGCAGGCTCTGTTGCGAGGCGGGATGCACGATCGCTAGGTCAAGATAACCCCACTGGCCGTCACTGTCGGTGCACCCGAGGTCCGCGCGGAGACCCAGATTGCCCGGCCTGGTGGGCGGGCGAATCCACGATTCGACTGCGACGTCGCAAATGCCGGCTTCACGCAGGGCTCGCGCGATGGCGTCGCGCAGGTTGTTGTGCCTCTTAACCATGAAGCCGCCGCAGGAGCAGCAAAGCGCGTGGCGTCCGTGAGTGTCGACGGAGCCGGCGCAGAGGGTTCCGTCCTCCTTTCTGAAGGGGCAGGGGCCGTCAGCTGCGCGTGCAAGACCTCCGAGTCTGTGTCTCACGACCATCCTGAAGTGGGCGTCATCGAGGTGGTGGTCGGGCCGCGTGGGCGGCCCGGGCCACGCGCCTGCCCCCTTGCCTGTCGTGCTAAGAGCCCAGGCCCGTTGGTGCGGTTCCGTCTGGGTGCGTCGTAACCACTGCGTCCACTCTGCGCGCCGCCTGTGCCTGGTAAAGCGCCGCTGGGTGGTGTCGGGCGGCTCCGTGTCGGGCGCCTGTTGCGCTGCCTCTTCCTGTGTCAGCGCTTTGACAGTGCTCCGGGGGCGGTGGAGCGCCGGTCGCAAGCCCGGGCAATAATGGAGAAGGTCATCTCTGTCGCGGAGGCCCAGTCGCTGGAGCACTGGCTTCTCGCAGAGTGCCCACGAGGCCGCCTGAGCATCCAGGCGCGCTGCGCTCACGCCCTGGAATCCCATGCCGCCCAAAACGACAGGGTGCCAGTATTTCTCTTTCTGCTCCGCTGTGAGGTCGTGCGTTTGCACTAGCTGCTCCAGTGTGCTGAGTAGGTCGGCGTCGAGCTGGGTCGCCGTTTGGGCGGGAACCCCGGTGGTGTGCATGTGCCACGTCATGCCACCTGCAGTGAGGGTTCGTAATAGTACCAGAGACGTCTGAACGTCTAGGACGGCTTTGTGAAGGTCCATGAGTCTGGCCATGGCAGTCGTCCTCCTGGTTCGTTGGCGTTGTAATCGCGGCGAGGGGGGTGAGTGCAGGCTGCCCTCCTCGGCGTGCTGGTCGGCGGTTACTGGCGTCGGTGCCAGGCCGGAGTAGTCGTCGGCGTGTTGTCGTAAGATCGTGGGCTGCTCTACTCGCGGCGCGGGTAGGCCAGCTGGTATCGCGGCAGGATTCCTCGCCCACGCCTCACATGGCTTGGCTCAGTGCGTCGGTGTAGGCTGCGTATATGGTGGGCGGGTCTTCAGGGTTCGCAAGGATGGTGAGGTCGTCGATGTAGCCGAAAAGCTCGTGCTGTATACCTGCTGCGTCAAGTTGGTGCTTCGCCCTCTCGAGGGCTCGGTCGAGTCCGAGGCAGGAGAGCGCGGTGGCCATGCCGCACCCCTGGAAGATACCCGTCGTTTGGTTCCACATGTGTCTTCTGCCCCCGGTGTCGTGGTAGACTACCTGCCCGGCGTCCGGCAGGAAGCCTCTTGCCCATCGGCGGAGTTTTGGGCGGTGAGCATCGATGCCTTCGTTGATGTACACCCTGCCCAGGTACTGGAAGGCGTCTGCAGCGCCCAAAGAGAGCGCAGCGTAGTCCGGGCGGACGCGGAAGGCAGTGGACACGTGCTCGTGGACCAGCCCCGCCCCAGCCGTGTGCTTGCACCCGAACTGCTTGACGCGAAGCCCCTCGGCGACCTCGTCCGCCGCCATTTTGTTGACCGCCTTGGACGCGAGACGGCGGAGCGGGCTGGCGAGGATGATGGGGCGGATTCGGGCGGGGCTCTTGGTGAGTGGGAGGAGGCGGGCGGCCGTCGCCAGTTCCTGCGCTGCCTGCGGGGGGGCGCCGCGGGCAAGTGCTGCGGCTGCTGTGGCCAGGGCGCACAGAGCGGACAGGTCAGTTTGGACGAATTGAAAGTGCTCGTACCGCCGCCCGTCGGGCCCAGCTGCGCTTCGTTTTGGTGCGGCCCGCAAGGCTTTGGCGAGATGTTGCTCGAACTGTTGCTGCTCGTCGTCCTGTTCGTCGTGAGCGGCTGGTGGCTGTGGTTGACGGTGTGGGAAGAGCTGCGGTGCGGCTTGAAGGGTCAACTGGTCTCTGGCAATTTCGAATGCTTCGCGGGGGGCTCTCGTAGCTTTGCCCGCGGCGCCTGCCTCCGCGAGTTTGCGCGCCGTCATAACGTCGTGCTCTGCGGTAGTCTTCCGCCTGGCGCGCAAAGGAGGTGGGGCGGAGTCAAGGGCGGCGCCCCGAAGCTGCGCTTCGCGGTGCCCCCTGATCTCCGAGGCCCGGCGGAACAGCGCAGCGGTGAGCTGAGCGTTGACTCTCTTGCCGCCTCGGAGGTTGGCGCGCCCGAGCGGCAGCTGAGGGGGCATGAACCAACGCTTGGCCGCCTCGGTGATGGACTCCGGGGTGCCGCGGTGGATCTCGCGGACGAAAGCCTTCGTGTGCTCCGTTATGATGGCGCCCACCGCCCCGCCAGCGCGCGGCGGTATATGGGCGGCCGCGGGCGCTGGTTGTTGTTGGGCCATTTCGGACGTGATGGCGCCCGCCCATTCGGCGTTGGCGTCGCTGCTGGCGCGCCTGGCCGCGTCGAGTTGGAGTTGCGCGTCGGCCGGCGCAGGCGGCGCCGGCGCGGTGACGACGGCGGCCCATTTGTGTTCAACTTCTCTTTTGAATGCAAAAGGTAGGTCGTCGGCCAGTTCCAGGGCAGCGTTGCTGGTCTGGGCGCAGACAGGAGCGCGCTCCAAGCAGGCGACGGGGCTCTGCGGCGCAATGCTTGTGCGACAACGGATCACCGGCGGCTGTATAATGGAAGCACACATCGCGCGCGTAGCTGCTCTGCCCGCCCGGGGCAGCGCGGCGTTCCACGTCGCGGCGTCCTCTCGCGGCCGTCGCCGCGACCGTTGCCCGGCAGCGTCGTCTGGTAGGGCGCCAGGCCCAGCGGCAGCTGCAGTGCCAGAGCGGGAGGCTTCACCAGTTCGTTGCGCCCGAATCCGCCCGTGTCTTGCCTCGAGGGGCCCGTCGTCGGTTGGCGCATTCGTGTCCATATCGTGCGCTGTGGCGGCCGCGGCCGCGCCAGGGCCTTCCCCAGGGTGCCTCAGCGTGCAGTCGAAGCCCAGCTCGCTCCGCGTCGCGGCAATTGCAGCTGGCGCCGTCCCGTAAGCTCGGTTCTTCCTGGCCAGGTTTTCGAGCTGCGTCCAGCCGTGGTGACGAGGAGCCCGAGGCGTCGGGGCACTCAATGTCGCCGTGGCCAATGTCATCGTGTAGCTGGCGGCACCGACAGCAGCTCCCGTAAGTGCAGCGGCCAGCAGGCAACTAACGAGCAGGACGATCGCGAGAGCGTACTTCTTGCCATACTTCTGCACGAGTCCGCACGCCTTGGAGGGCCTGGCCATTAGGCGCCGCCCGATCATTAGCACGGCAAGCAGCAGGTCCACAGAGAGACAGGTGAGCACCGCGAGAACGCACGTGAGATGGCCTGCGGGGCACAGCATTGTGAGGGGGATTGGCAGCTGCCGAGTCGGCTCCGGCTGACATCCTGCGCTCCCCCGATGGCCGGCGGCATTCCACGCCGAGAGCGCCCAGAACAGCAAGGCCGCAAGCACCTGCGACCGTCCGCGGGCGTGCCAGAAGAGGCGCAACGCCCTCTCGGGGACGGTGCAGCAAGTTCCCCTGGTCCCACCAGTGATTGTGCTGCTGAACGTGGCGCTGCTGGTGTCCGTCTTGCTGGTCAATGTGGCGCCGCTAGTTGCAATGTTGCTGTGAAGCATGATGATGCTGGTATTGGTCGTGCTCGTGATGCTTATCGACGTGCTGGGCGTAGTGGTGTTGTTGGTACCAGTCGCACTCTGAACACTCGCGTTGCTGCTCTCACCGCTGCTGCTCGACGATGTGTTGGGCGTGGTGGTGTTGCTGGTACTGGGCTCGCCCGGAACACTCATGGTTATACCTGTATCCGTGCTGCTCGCCGACGTGCTGAACGTAATGGTGCTAGTGGTGCTGCCGGTACCGGTCGTGCTCGTCATACTCGTGGCACTGCTCTCCGTCGTACCGCTCGCCGACGTGTTCGGCGTAGTGGTGCTGCTGAAATCGGTCGTGCTCGTCACACTCGCGGTGCTGCTCTCGGTCGCACTGCTCACCGATGTGCTGGGCGTGCCCGCGCTGCTGGTAACAGTCGTGCTTTTCACACTCGTGGTGCTGCTCTCGGTCGTACTGCTCGCTGTCGTGCTGGGCGTAGCGTTGCTGCTCGTATCGGTCGAGCTGGTCATACTCCTGGTGCTGCTCTCGGTTGTACTGCTCGCCGACGTGCTGGGCGTAGTGGTGCTGCTGGTACGTTTCGTGCTCGTCCCACTCGTGGTGTAGCTCTCGGTCGTACTGCTCGCCGACGTGCTGGGCGTGGTGGTGCTGCTGGTACCTGTCGTGCTCGTCGCCCTCGTGGTGTTGCTCTCGGTCGTACTGCTCGCCAACGTGCTCGGCGTAGTGGTGCTGCTGGTCTCGGTCGTGCTCGTCATTCTCGTGGTGTTGCTCTCGGTCGTACTGTTCGCCGCCGTGATGGGCATAGTGGTGCTGCTGGTCTCGGTCGTGCTCGTTATCCTCGTGGTGTTGCTCTCGGTCGTACTGCTCGCCGACGTGCTGGGCGTAGTGGTGCTGCTGAAGTCGGTCGTGCTCGTCACACTCGCGGTGCTGCTCTCGGTCGCACTGCTCACCGACGTGCTGAGCGTAGTGGTGCTGCTGGTCTCGTTCGCGCTCGTGGCCCTGGTGGTGCTGCTCTCGGTCGTACTGCTCGCCGACGTGCTGGGCGTGGTGGCGCTGCCAGTCTCGGTCGTGCTCGTCACCCTCGTGGTGCTGCTCCCTGTCGCACTGCTCGCCGACGTGCTGGGCGTAGTGGTGCTGCTGGTCTCGGTCGTGCTCGTCACCCTCGTGGTGTTGCTCTCGGTCGTACTTCTCGCCGGCTTGCTGGGCGTAGCGGTGCTGCTGGTCTCGGTCGTGCTCGTTGCCCTCGTGGTGCTGCTCTCGGTCGTACTGCTCGCTGACGTGCTGGGCGTAGTGGTGCTGATGGTACTAGTCGTGCTCGTCACCCTCGCGGTGCTGCTCTCGGTCATACTGCTCGCCGACGTGCTGGGCGTGGTGGTGCTGCTGGTCTCGGTCGTGCTGGTCATCCTGGTGGTGCTGCTCTCGGTCGTACCACCTCGTCCTCGGAGGCACTGCTACTACAACTACTCCTCCTTCCTCCCCCTCCCCCTCCCCCTCCTCCTCCTCCTCCTCCCCCTCCTCCTCCTCCATCCTCCTCCTCCTCACCCTCTTCTTCTCCCTCATCTTCCCTCCCCTCCTCGTCCTCTTCCTTTTCCTCCGAAATGTGGGGCGTGCGCAAGGCGATTGCGATGGCGATGTGCCATCCGAGCTGTGGATGTCGTAGTTCCTCGGAAGAGGTGGTGGCAATACTTTCTTGGGCGGGAGGCCTGGGTGAATGAATGTCGGATCTGCATGCCAGAAACATCACCCATGATGGGGCGTGGTACCCAGAAGGATGCATGTGACATGTGGAAGCATGGCGCATGATGGTAAAATGATTGTTGTTGCTGCTGCGGTTGTTGCTGTTGTTTTTATTTGTTTGTTTGTTTGTTTGTTTGTTTGTTTGTTTGTTTGTTTGTTTGTTTGTTGTCGTCGCCCCCCCCCCCGCGACCCACCCCACGACCCACCCCACGGCCCACCCCGCGCCCCACCCCGCAACCCACCCCGCGACCCACCCCGCGACCCACCCGCGACCCCCGCGACCCACCCCACGACTCACCCGACGGCCCACGCCGCGACCCACCCCGCGACCCACGCCGCGACCCACCCCGCGACCCACCCGCGACCCACCCCGCGACCCACGCGCGATCCACCCCGCGACCCATTCAGCATACAAAATGCGAGCGTCGTATACGAGAATTCTGCTTGTTTTGTTGCGTAATCCACAACGTGACCCCACCCGCGACCAAGCCGGGGACCCCACCCGCGACCCACACGCGACCCACCCAGCGACCCACTGGCGACCCACCCGCGACCGACCCCGCGACCCGCCCGCGACCCAAACGCGACTCACCCTCGACCCAGCCCCAACCCACCCACGACCCACCGTCGACCCACCCGCGACACACCTGCTACCCAATCCGCGACCCACCAACACTGTTTCAACAAAAAACGGTGCCTGCGGCAGGCTTCTTCAGAGCCTCGCAGACTGCAGACGTCCCCGCCGCCCCGTCACTCTTATCCGCAACCGCGGGGTGCCACGGTATATGTATACATATGTGTGTATATATACATATATATATATATATATATATATATATTTGTGTGTATATATATATATATATATATATATATATAGATACACACATACATACACTAGAACCATCGCGCGCGCTTCGCGCGCTTAAGATCTAGCAAGGCTGGATGGTCGAACCCTTGGGGATCTCTATTCCATGACACTTCTTCTCCGGGGCTTCTTGGAGAGGGTGGAAGAGGCCGCAGAGGAGGTGGAACCGGAGGAGGAGATAGAGGAGGAGGAGGAGGAGGAGGAGGAGGAGGAGGAGGAGGAGGAGGAGGATGGAATCTGATATTTCCATTTTGACAAGCGTAGCGAACCTGCAAGGCGAACTTTGAAAAACATGTCGGACATCCCGTTTTCTCAAGTGCCCTCGGGGCCTGACTCGAGGCTCTTTTGGACCTCTTTGGGGCTTCTCGGGGACCTCTTAGAGCCTCCTGGGGGTCTCCTGTGGCGAAGATCTCGGGCTCTCGGTTCACATTCCCGGTCCTGGGCCGCGGTCGGGGCCCTCTCGGGCCGTCTTGGACGTCTCTTCGGCGCCTTTGAAGCCTATTGGGCCGTCTTGGGGCGCTTTTGAAACCTATTGGGCCATCTTGGGGCGATCCTCGGAGCCTCACGGGGCGTTTTGCAGCGTCGGGAAGCGGAACAGACGGAAACGCCAAAATTGTTCAAAAACATATGCGACACACATGTGTTTTGGCATCTTCGAGCTCTGTTGGGAGACATCTTGGAAGCCTCTTGGGTATCTTGGGGGCCTCTTGGGCCGTCTGGAGGCCGTCTTGGGGCCGTCTTGGGCCTGTTTTGGGCTTATTGGGGGCCTTTTGGGGCCTCTTGGGGGCCTCTTGGGGCCTCTTGGGGGCTTCCTGGGGGCCTCGTTGGTCCTCTTGGGGCATCTTGGGGAGGAGAGGTTGATTTTTCAGTTCGCGTTCCCTCTCTTGAGCCCCTCTCGGGGCCTTCTTGGGACCCTCTTGCGCCGTTTTGGGCGGCTCTGGGGCCGTCTCGGGGCTCTCTTGGGCCATCTCGAGCCATCTTGGTGGCCTCTTGGGACGTCTTGGAGCGGTTTGGGGAACCTTTTGGGCGGTGCGTTAGCGCCGGAAACACGAAACAGCGAGAATACTAAAAACATGACTTTCAAAACGAATGGAAATCTGCGACTTTGCCCTCTCGGGGCGCTATTGGGCGGCATCTGAAAGGCCTCTTGGGGCGTCTTGGGGACCTTCAGGGCAGTTTGAAACGCATCGTTGGGCGCCCGAGTTATCCGGGGTAACTCGGGTCCGGGGTAACTCGGGTTCGGATTCCCGAAAAAGGAACCCGAGTTAGCCCTGACCCGAGTTACCCCTGATGATGTGGGGCTCTGGATGCCCGAGTTATCCGGGGTAACTCGGGTCCGGGTAACTCGGGTTCGGATTCCCGAAAAAGGAACCCGAGTTAGCCCTGACCCGAGTTACCCCTGATGATTCGGGGCTCTGACATCGTGCGTCGCCGGAGACCTCCTGGATGGTGTCGTGGGGGTGTCTGGAGGCCGTCTGGGGCCGCCGTGATTGCTGTCTGAGGGCTCCCCATAGGGCGATTTTCGGCCTGGGGCGGGCCGGGGCCCCGGGGCCCACATTTGTGGTCCAGGTTCCGGCCCTCGGCCCCCGAGCCCGGTGCGCCGCTATATATATATATATATATATATATATATATATATACATATATATACATATATATATATATGTATATACATACACACACACACTAGAACCATCGCGCGTGCTTCGCACGCGCTCAGGCTCTAGCAGGCCCCAGGCTTGACGAATTCGCTGCTCCGCTGAAGTAGCGGACCACGGTCCACGCATGCCAATCCGCATTCAGAAAGGCTTTCGGGGAAAATGCTTGCGTACGGCGTAGGGGGGCGGAGGCCGGATGAATCGGGTTCCCAGAAGGCCGTCTGGGAGCATGGGTTTGGGGGGCGTCCTGGGGAGCCTGTTGGGGCGTGCCGTCGACGTCGTCGTCGTAATATTATCGTCGCCTCTTGGGGCGCGCCGCCGTCGTCGTCGTCGTCGTCGTCGTCGTCGTCGTCGTCGTCGTCGTCGTCGTCGTCGTCGTCGTCGTCGTCTTCGTCGTTTCGTTTCGTCGACGTCGTCGTCGTCGTCGTCGTCGGTTTAGGAGGTCACTTGGGGCAACTTTGTGCGAAACGATCTGCGGAGGGCCGCGAGAAGGCGATCAGTCATGTTCCCAATCAACTTCCCAAACAACTCTCCTGTACCATGATGGTACTTCGAAGCCTCCGGAAACTCGCGGGCCCATGATGAACCATGTCCCCGGAAGGGTTTCTGGGGACATGGTTTGTTGGGGTGTGTTGGGGGGCCTCTTGGGCGTTCCTTAGGGGTCCCTTGGGGGCCTCCAGGAACTCTCGGGCCCATGATGAATCATGTCCCCGGAAGACTTTCTGGGGACATGATTTCTTGAGGTGTGTTGGGGGGCCTCTTGGGCATTCCCTGGGAGCCCTTTGGGGGTCTCTTGGGGCTTCCTGGGGGCCTCTTGGGAAACTCACGGGGCTTCGTGGGAGCCTCTTGGGGGCCTTCAGGGGCCTACTGGCGGCCTCTAGGGCCAGAGACCTCGAAATATCGGTTGGCGGTCCCCCTCTCCTCTTGGGGAGCTCTTGGGGCACACTTGGGTTGCCTTGGGAGCCTCCTGGGCCGTCTTGGGGCCCTCTTCGGGGCCTCGGGGGCCGTCTTGGAGCGATCTGAAGGGCCTCCGAGCGAGGCCGTGAGGGAGCGCTGGGAAGCGGGGAAAGCGAGAACGCCAAAATCCTTCAAAACCCATCGTAAGAGAAGGGGATATTGCCTCCCAGGGCCCTCTTGGGGAGCCTCTTGAGTCCGTCCTGGAGCGTGTATTGAGGGCATCTTGGGCGCCTTCGGGGCCTCTTGGGACCGTCTTGGGCCCTCTCGGGACCTCCGTTAGCCTGTCGTGACCTGCTTCGGGGCGGGCCCGGGCCGCCTCGGGATCCCTCTGGTCTTTCTCTTGGGGCGCTCTTGGGGCACACTTGGGTTGTCTCGGCAGCCTCCTGGGCCTTCTTGGGGCCCTCTTCGGGGCCTCGTAGGCCGTCTTGGAGCGATCTGAAGGACCTCCGAGGCCGTGAGGGAGCGCTGGAAAGCGGGAAAAGCGAGAACGCCAAAATCCAAAACACTCGGAAAGTGGGTGAATCTTGCCTCCCAGTGCCCTCCTGGGGAGCCTCTTGAGTCCGTCCTGGAGCGTGTAGGAGTCCTCGTCGGCTGTCTCGAGGGCAGCTTGGGCGTCTTCGGGGCCTCTTGGGACCGTCTTGGGCCCTCGGGACCCCCTTAGCCTGTCGTGGCCTGCTTCGGGGCGGGGGCCGGCCGCCTCCAGAACTCTGGACCCCCCCCACAACAGCACGGCCCCCATGACAATAAGACACTTGGTAAATGAATTCCATGTTTCATCGGTGCCCTCGTGCTCTTCACCCCATCCCCTCCTTCTTTGTTCTGGGGGTCGACGGAATGGCGCGAACCTGAAGAATCCACGTCCGGAAGTGACGTGTTGCCGGAGGCAGGTCGCGCAGCGGAGCGGAAGCCCCGGCGGGCACCGATGGGGTGAACAGGCAGCGGCCCGCCCCCCCCTGGGCCTACTCCGAGATAGAGAATCATGCTCCCGGGAAGCTTTCTGGGAGCACGATTTGTTCGGCTCTCTTAAGAGGGGGGCCTCTGGGGGCTTACAGAGGGGCCCCTTGTGGCCTTGTCGGCAAGCCTATTGGAAACATGGTTGGGGCGGTGGGCGGAAGCCCCAGGAAGCATGTTCCCGGAAAGCTGTCTGGGAAATACGATTTACCGATGTGTCTTGGGGGCCCGCAAGGGCCTTCCCTGGGGGCCCCTTGGGGGCCTATTGGGGCTTCCGGGGGGCCTCTTGGAAGCCTCACGGGGCTTCTAGGGAGCCTCTTGATGGCCTCCAGGGGCGTCCTAGGAGCCTCTCAGGCCGGAGACGTTGAAATGTCTCGCTCTTCGGGCCCTCTTGGGTCGTTCTTGGGCCTCTCTTGGGGCGCTCTCGAGGCCCTCTTGAATTATCTGGGGAGCCTCCTGGACCGTCTCTGGGTTTTCTTGGGAGCCTCTTCGGCCGTCTTGGAGCGATCTGAGGGCCTCTGACGCCGTCCGGGACCGTGGAGAGGCGGAACATGCGAGAGAGCAAATATGCTTCAAAAACCATCGAACAATTAGTGATGTTCGGCTTCTGGGGCCCTTTGGAGGGGCCTCTGGAGGTGCTCTTGGGGCGTTTTGGCGGCGTCACCGGCCGTCCTGAGGCCATCTCCTGCGTGTTCGGGGCCCCTTTGGGGCTGCACTGGCAGTGTTTAGGGCCCTCTTGGCGTGTCGTGGCGTGTTTGGGAGCGGGCCTGGGCAGTCCCAGGAGCCCTGGGACCCCCGATCCCCCCACGGGGGGGTACGGCACCGGCCCGGCCCCCCCTGGCCTACTCCGGTATATATATATATATATATATATATATATACATGTGTAGATGTATCACTGTATATGTATATGGTCGCTTGTAACCAGATCGCTCCAGTACGTGTGTATATATATACATATATATACCGGTACCGAGAGATACAGCATCAAGATAGAGAGGTATAACACAACAACAACAACAACAACAACAACAATCATTTTACCCGAACGCGTGGTGTTCTCCCCAGTGCCAGGGCTTTCATACGACACCAGGCAATACCCCCACTTCGTGGGGGGGCATTACAAGCTCTACCAAATATCCAAACGACTCTTCGCGACCACCCAAACCCAGCTTCCCGCCCTATGACGTTGGGACACTTCACTTCGTGGCGTGCGGACGACCGTGGCTACTACACTGGCGTGGGGTACACACCCACAGAACCCAATGGTTTTTGGAGATTTCGGCGTGCGCGCGCGAAGAAAAAACGAATGTGTCCCGCATGGTATTATTTGACAGGGATGATGGCCCTGGCAGGTGCGCAACCGTTGTCGCAGAAGTTCGAAAAAGTTGCTCGCAAAAGCCCGTTTGACAGAAATGTTTAAAAAGTGTTGGGTTTCCTACGAATCCGCAAGAGCGCGCGGGATGAGATTTTGACATTTTTTTGTTGAAAAACCATTGGTTTTTTGATGTTTTTATGTTAAAATCGCTCCGAACACTAAGCTTTTGGAAGGATTTCGTCTTGCGCGCGCGAATGTCCACTTTACCTTATTTTTTGCAAGGGATTCTTGAAATTTGATTATATTAGAACAAGAAATGTCATTTTATAGTGTTTTTTGCAAGGGAAAACGGATTACAACAAAACAACCGGATCTTGATCAACTCGAATTACCTGAGGCTTCCTCACGAAAATGATGAAAACGTGGCTGCGGCCTAGGCGCGGCGGGGGGGGCGCGCACCAGGGGGCCCAACAATAATTATTCTTTAGAATTAATAATGTTCAACAACAACAACAACAATTACTAGCACGTGGGGACACTCCGTTCTCACCAGTGCCAGGGTTTTCATAGGAGGCGGGCAATACCCCCACTTTGTGGGGGGGCCGGTTCAAGCTCTACCAAATTTCCAAACGACTCTTCGCCACCACCCACACCCAGCTTCCCGCCCTATGACGTTCGGACACTTCACTTCGTGGCATGCGGACGACCGTGGCTACTATTCAGGGCCCCGCGGCCGACGACGACGGCGTGCGCGCGCGAAGAAAAAACGAATGTGTCCCGCATGGTATTATTTGACAGGGATGATGGCCCTGGCAGGTGCGCAACCGTTGTCGCAGAAGTTCGAAAAAGTTGCTCGCAAAAGCCCGTTTGACAGAAATGTTTAAAAAGTGTTGGGTTTCCTACGAATCCGCAAGAGCGCGCGGGATGAGATTTTGACATTTTTTTGTTGAAAAACCATTGGTTTTTTGATGTTTTTATGTTAAAATCGCTCCGAACACTAAGCTTTTGGAAGGATTTCGTCTTGCGCGCGCGAATGTCCACTTTACCTTATTTTTTGCAAGGGATTCTTGAAATTTGATTATATTAGAACAAGAAATGTCATTTTATAGTGTTTTTTGCAAGGGAAAACGGATTACAACAAAACACCGGATCTGGATCACATCGTTTTACCTGAGGCTTCCTCACGAAAATGATGAAAATGTAGCTGCGGCCTAGGCGGCGCAGGGGGGGCGTGCACCAGGGGGCCCAACAATAATTATTCTTTAGAATTAATAATGTTCAACAACAACAACAACAGCCGCAGCAGCAGCAACAACAACAGCAACAACACAAACAACATCAACATCATCATCAACGACAACAACACACACAGCAACAACAACAACGACAGCATCAACGACAACAACAACAGCAACAACAACAGCAACAACAACAACAACAACAAGTACACCACCAACAACAACAACAACACCAACAGCAACGGCAACACTACCAACAACCCAAACAACAACACCAACAACAACAACAGCCGCAGCAACAGCAACAGCAACAAACACAACAAGCAGACCAACACCAACACCAACCCCAACCCCAACAACAACAACGAGAGAGAGAGAGAGATAGCAACCATAACAAATAACAAAACGAGCGAGAGAGCAAGAATGCAGCAGAGGCGTGACGGCTTCTCCTGCCCGAACACAAGCCTGAAATAGGGCAAACAAGGCGAGCTGAGACAACGCCAACTCAACATCGGTCCCTGGACCCCTCCCGAGGTCTGGACGCACCAGTTTCCCGAGCCGCTTCCAGCCGCAGCGACGAGGGGCCCCCTGAAGCCCCGAAGGCCGACTACCGTTGTCTCACCTGGCCCTCCTCTGATGGAGGCCTCCCTCATGGGGGTCCAACAAGACGGGGTCGGAGGATCGCGCCGTCGGCGTGGAGAACATCGGGCTCCACATCGAGCCGCTTCGCCGATACACGGCGCCATCTTCCGACCCCATCTGCTCGGACCCCATGCAGGAAGCCTGGAACTGAATTTTGGATGCCCGAAAGGAGTACGGAAAGAATGAGTACAATGCCCAACAACAAATGTTGTCCCAAACCAACAGCGGCCGCTGTTGGGCAGGCGGCCTCCTGTCTCGAATGGACACAGGCCGCGGCGGCGTGGACAGCGAGTCCTGTTCAAAATGAACCACATCCGCCGTTGGGCATTGTACCCATTCTTTCCGTGCCCATTTCGTTCGTGCAGATGCATTGCGCAGACGTGGGAGGCTCTCTCCGGCCCGAAGCGCGACCTAAAACAGGGCGGCGTTCAGGTCATCCAGCGAGACCCTGTCGTCATCCGCCCGGGGCGCCGGAGGCCGCCTCTTGGGTGCCCTCTTGGCCCTGGGCGCGGCTCTGCGGCGGCCCTTCGTCCGGTCCCGCTTGAAGAAGACGCTGCCGACGAGGCCGAGGTCGCGGTCCTCGCACCTGTCGGAGGCGGGCCGCAGGTCCCCGAGGCAGCGCTGGCCCCTCGCTGCCGCGCCTCGCCTTCCGATCGGAGCCTCCCTGGGGTCGGGAGCGGCGAAGAGGGGGGTGTCCAGGGGGGGGGGGGTGCAAAGCATGACCAGCGGCATGACATAAGAAGAGGCGCCATGAAATCTGGGGAGATATCATGGCCCCCTCCATGACATCTACCCCCCACTCGTCATCACCCCCCTCTTTACCGCCCCCGATGGCTCCTCGTCGCCACGGCCGGGCTCGCCTCGAGGAGCAGAGAGGTCCCCGGGGGAGGGGCCCGGGAGAGCCGATAGCTCGAGGGGCTCTCTCGGCCAGGGCGCGAGGGCCGCCGCGCTGTCTCGACGGGCCCTCCCCTCCGAGCCTGTCGGCCGTGGACTCCTCGAAGAACTCCGTGGCGGTCGGCGGCAGGACCTCGTAGCTCTCCCGCACGACGACGGCCGGGCGTCGCCGGGGGGGCGGGAGGTCATCGCACGGGGCGCGGTCGGGGCCCCCTCGGCTCAGCGAGAGCGGTCATCCTAAGCAGAGCGTAGAGCCACCCCGGAGCCCCTCTCTGCAGCTCCCCCAACCCAGCGACCTGGCGTGCAACCATCCCTCGCCGAGGCGCGGCCCCGGCCCAAGGTGCCCCTGGCTTGCCGCGCCGCTTCGGACCCCCTGGGGTCCTATGGGACTCGTGGGGGGTGTTCTGGATGCCACCCGCGCCTCTCTGGAATAGCTCTAGGGCCTTCTGAAACGCTGTCTTAGTCTTCCACCGAAGACACAGGAAACTTCTCAGAAGGCGCGAGAGCTTCTGAGAAGTCCCGCCACCTTCTGAGAAGGCCTTCTCCTTCTCACCTCCCCCCCCCGCTCGCCGCCGACTTTGTCCAAGTGGATCAGGTTGGGTGCAAAGTGCCCGTGTCCAGGGCTCTTTTCGATTTCTCTGACTCGGCTCGGTTCGATTTCGAGGGCTCCTGGTTCTGGTTCGATTCGACTTGGGATTCTCCGATCTGAATCCCGATTTCTCAACGGAGGCTTGCTATGGCCTGCCGATCCACGCCAATGCGACTTCTCCTTCGACTCGGCTGCCGCCTTCCGCCGACCCGATTCATTCCGATCGTCGAGTGTGGCCACGGCTCGCATCTCGGCACGCCCAAAGACGGGCAGGGACAACGTTGGCCAACAGCAGATGCTGTCCAACACGGACTGCGGGCCCCCGTCCGGCACGCGATTGCTCGCCTCCGGTGGTCGACGCTCGCAGCAACACCGACAGCGCATACCGTCCAATACGGGCTGGGAGCACCAGGGGGTCTGGGACGGTCGCGCATCTCATGTTTGGTCACCAGCCGAGGGCCTCACAGGAGCAACACTGCCGTGGAGGCCAACGCGTTGCGATGGGGAACGCGCCGCCGAAGCAGCTCCTCACCTCGCAACAAGCTGGTTGCCGAAGCAAGCGCGTCGCCAAAGTGAATGAGACGTCTGCCGCCTGCCTTCGAACTGCTTCGGCCAGAATGCCAGGGCTCCCTTTAGTGCGGCAAACATGCAGACCCCTCCAGGGCTTGCAGAGAACGGACAGCAACGGCTGCCAGTCTTCGCCACAATTCTGACCGTGCCCATGTCGACCCTCCAGAGCTTCGAGATCCGATGCCGCGAAGAGATTGCAACATCGCGAGCACCCACAACAAGAGCTGGGGAACCGCTATTCCACGGACCTCTCCTGGGGTGCGTCCTGGCCAGGAGGTTTCGAGGCGCATCCAGTGATGGCGACGAGGGCCTCTCAGGACGCCCGAAGAGGCGAAAACGCCGTGAGGGTAGCGTATCGGTACCTGTTCCTTGGGCCTCCACCGTCCCCCTGAGGTCCTCCCTGAGATCCGACGTCGGGGGGGAAAGCGCAACATCGCAAGAAATCACGACCGGAGCCCTGGACCACATCTGTCGGCAGCACCACTCGAGCCGGATCGCTCTGTGATGGCCCCGGGCCCCGAGACCCGGCGCGAGCGCAGCGCTGGGCTCTCGGGGGGGTCACCCGCCTCGAACTGAGACTGACAAGCCGAAAGGCGATGCCTACCTCGGGGAGGACGGACGGGTAGGACAGCCAAGGGTAGGGCAAGTAATCAGCTCACGTAGCTGGTTTTTCTGGCGCCTCCTGGCGCCGGGGGACACCCACGTATCGAGGAATGAGCCTGGCAGCGGGGCCCGAAACCAGCTGCACGCAGCAGATTGTTCGTACCCCCCCTTTGCCCTATCCTGCCCTTCGTTCGCCCTCCTATCCCTATGCCGTGCATCTAGGGGCAGGGGTAGGCGTATGTCCCAGGCTGGTACAAGGGGGGGGGGTCACCTCTGGCAACGCCCGGGATGAAGGGACTCTGCGGCCGGAGCACGCGGGCGGTCTCCACGAACACGCGCAGGTGGCCCTTCGCGCCCATCGACACCGCCCGGTCCCCCGCCTGCAGCAGCGCGACGTCGACGGAGTCGGCTGGCACCGCGGCCCACTGCTTCTCACACCGATCCATTGCGGCCGGTGTCGGGCCCTGGGGCCATCACAGGCCGATCTGGCTCGAGAGATGCCGCAGAAAGACCAAACCCCGGTCTCCAGAAGTGGTTTTTCGCGATGTTGCATCTCTAGGGCGACGAGATCTGTACATATCCACTGCTCCCTGGCCAGGCCTATCCTGAACCCGCCAGCGGTGTATACGCCACGCGCTCCTGGCTTGGCCAGGAGGGCGGATACACAGCTGCTGGTTTCAGGATGGGCCTGGCCAGGGAGCAGTGGATATGTATAGATCTCGTCGCCCAAATCTCTGTGCTGCAACGTCGGATCTCCGGGTGCCTCCTGGAGCTTGAACGCAGATTCAGGACCGCAGCGGCGGTTCCTGGCCCCTGCGAGCCTCGGCCACTGAGAGAACGGGCCGAGAAGCATGGCCCCTCCCGCACACAGAAGCTGGTCCTCCTGTCAGCGTCTTGACTGCAAGTCTGGCTGCGGCCCGCCCCCCAAAAGAAGGAAGGCAACAGGACGGCCCATTGCTGAGGTAGGGAGGCGCCTCAAGTTGAAATCAGGCGATCCACGAGTGTGAAAGGGAATACGTCGACCCCTATGCCAGGCTTTGTGGTGGGGGTTTTGGAATGGACCAGAAGTTGTGGGCCCAGCCCTAGGATATACGATGGGGGGGCGTCCATCCTCGATAGGGGGGCGTCCGAATAGCCCCCTTGGGATGTCCCAGGGATCTCCCTTTTTCTGGGCGGCCAAACTTTTCGAGCAGAACTCGAGGCGGGGGAGAAACATTGCCTGCGACAATCCGCCGCCTTCAGCGAGCGGCCCGTGAGGGGCGTGGGCCAAGCGACCATCCGAGCAGACCCTCCACGGGCTCCCAAACCGTCAACCTCGGTCGCTTCTGAGCCCTCGTGGGTGTCTGCGGCACCTCTAGAGTTGTGTCTCCCCTGTCCTCTACAGGGAAGAAATTCAGAATACCCAACAAATATATACGTATGTTAGTTTTTGAATGCCCGCGCGATGCTGTTGAAATACTCTTGCGATAGTGCTTCAATACTTAAGGGTTATGTAGGGGACAGGGGAGACACAGCTCTAAAGGGACGAGGGTCTCTTCGGTCGTCCGTTCGGCCCCTGCCCTCTGGGGGGGTGAAGGTGGGCCGCGGCGTGGCTGGCAGGTCGAGCAGCCGCTCGCCCAGGTCGGGGTCGCACTCGAACCACTCGATCTCTACCTCCTCTGGGCGTCCTCTTCCTCCCTCCTCCTCCTCCCCCCTCCTCCTCCTCCTCTCCTCCTCCTCCCCTCCTCCTCCTCCTCCTCCTCCTCCTTCCCTCCTCCTCCTCCTCCTCCTCCTCCTCCTCCTCCTCCTCCTCCTGGTGCTGTGACAGACTGCGCGGCGGCCCTGGAATCACGAACGACTCCACCGCATGGCCCGTCGCCGCATAGATTCTGGGACCTCCGAGGCCCCCGCCACCCGAGGCGTCCGCAGAGACCCTGAAGCCCGACTGCTGTGCGGTGACCCCGAAACCCAACCGGGACACCACATGGTATGGTCACCGCTCCATTTGGGAGGGAGGGAGGGAGGGAGGGAGGGAGGGATCGAGGGAGGGAGGGAGGGAGGGAGGGAGGGAGGGAGGAAGAGGAGGAGGAGGAGGAGGAGGAGGAGGGGGAGAGGGAGGAGGAGCTCCCTCTTCGAGCTCCCGCCCCCGATTCCTTCTTCTTGAAAGCGCTGGCTGCCGCTCTCGCCGCCGCGGTAGCCTGCGGGATGCTGACCAGGTAGCGCTCCAGCGTGTGGGTGCTCAAGCTGCCGAAGTGCTCCGTGGCCATGCCGTCGGGCGGCCACCAGTCCAGCGCCGTGAAAGCCTTGGGCCCGTAGTTCCTCACCACCTTTCCAGACATGAGCGATCGCGTCAGTCGGCGGCGAGCGCGAGGGGGAAGTGAGAAGGGGCGGGCCTTCTCAGAAGGCTCGGGCTGATGCCCAAGCCCTGGACGGCTGTACCCACTCCACCCGAGGTAGCTGACTTCCGTAGGCTGGGTGGTGAGCTCGGCGAGGCGGTTGTCAACGGGTTCGTGTTTGGAGGCGGGGATGCCAGTGGAGGGACGGACACGCAGGATCCAGTGTTGCGCAGAGTAGCCTCGTCGTGGGTTGTCACGAGACGCCTGGATAGTGAGGAATGCTAAACAGTCGAAGGGCTTAGCACCCATTCTGCAAGCTTCGGGAATGTCCCTGGCGAGAGGCAGTCGGTAAGTAGGGGAGAGACCCTGTGCCTGCTAGAGTTCGCACGTGCGGTCTTTCCTGTTGCCTCTGCTTATTTTGTGACAGATTCATCGTATGATGTCAATAATCTGGCCAAGCTCAGGGCTGGCATCAATCCTGACTCACACCTCGACGTTTAACACCAGTTGCGCGATCTGTTACGGCAGCGCACAGAGAGGGGGCTGGTTTTAGTGAAAGTCGAGAGCCACCGCGATGAACAGAGTGTCTCAGCTGCTGGGGCAGACCAGCTCCATGTCTTGATCAACGAAGTTGCAGACAGCATCACCAGCTCGTGGGCGGACCATCTTCGAGTGCCAGAGCGCGAGAGGGACAGTCGTTCCTTCGCACAAGTAATAGCGTACCAAAACCGCAACCATCTAGGCCAGTCTCCGCTTGCCAATATAGAAGCGGATGGGGATAGGGTTCCGCGAGAGAAAGATTTGAGGAAGCAGCTGCGAGAGTATAAGCCGCAGCTAGATCTAACGGCCCACACGCCAGAGGACGGACTGCGCTCCAGAATCCAATGTAAAGTCTGTGGAGGCTTGGTCCCGCGTTCTCTGGCGAACCAGTTTCTGAAGACACTCTGCCACCCTGGGCTTTTCAATGGGGTTGTCATGATTCCGAGAGCGCCCCTTGTCAATGGGCACAAGTTGCATGAGTCCAACCAGCTTGGCGTTTGCAAAGAGTGGGGCGCCACTGTTTGTTTTGGTTGCGGTTTCATCTCGGCGCTCGCCGTTAGGAACCTGAAGCTTAAGTGCCGTGGCCCGCTGAGTGACTACGGCAAGCGAATGCTTAAGAAGGTTGCCACGGGGCAACCTCCAGGCCGCAGTCAGTGGGCCAGACAGCAGGTAGCGACGAAGCTACTCAAGTGATGTACACACATGGCTTAGCCAAGAGAGAACAAAGTCCCTGGGACTTATGCCAATTTCTAAGCCATCCCCGAAGACACAGACAACCTCTCAGAATGCCAGAAGCCTTCCGAGAAGCCCCGCAGCCTTCTGAGAAGAGCTTCTCCTTCTGACTTCCTCCCCCCTCGCTCGTCGGAGAGTCGCAACAACGTCACAACGGGAATCTCTTGGCCGTGTTCGGCCTCCCGGGGGCCTCCTCAAAAAGGCGGCTCGGGATGAAACGCCGGCCCTGGGGAGATGGTCGGAACTCTCGGGGACTCCGTATGGAACATATCAAGAGGTCGCACGTCTGGCTCAGTAGGGCGCCGACTATACTTAGGTCGGGCGTGTCCTCCTACAGGCGGCTTTTTGGGCGAAACATAAAAAAGAGTCAACAATGTTTCAAACATAGCCAAAATTAGTCAAACAATCGGCCCAAGACTATCTCCTGACTATTCTTGAATTTTTCCCTCTGTAGAGGGACAGGCCCGACTTGCGACTATATACACACAGACCCATCCTGGCCAG
This sequence comes from Prorocentrum cordatum, assembly GCA_963575745.1. NCBI lineage: Eukaryota > Dinophyceae > Prorocentrales > Prorocentraceae > Prorocentrum > Prorocentrum cordatum. The sequence goes on from CAUYUJ010019674.1 coordinate 155,869, forward strand.
GCCCCCCCTGGGCCCAGGATCGGGACTGGCCAGGATCGGCGCATGTGCACAGCTTTAGGTCGGACATGTCCTTCTACATGCGGATTTTGGACGAAAAATAGCCAAACATAATCAAACCATGTTCAGAAATACTAGAAACATCGTTCCCAGACTATTTGCTGACTGTTCTTGAATATTCCTCCTGTAGCGGGACACGCCCGACTGAAACACAGCTGTTGCCTCCGACGGTGCGCCTTGGTGATGATCTCCTGGAGGAAGGTGTCCTTCCTCATGTCGTTGACTATGCTGAAGCTCGGCGGCGAGCCAAGGGGGGAAACGAGGAGGAGACGGCCTTCCCAGAAGGCGGCGGGGCTTCTCAGAAGCCCTCGCGCCTTCTGATAGGTTTTCCGTGTCTTCGGGGACGGCGGAGAGCATTTTGCGGGCGGCCCGCGGACGTCCGAGCCTTCCGAGAAGGCCCGCCCCTTCTCGCTTCCCTCCCGCGCTCGCCGCCGAGAAGAGCATGTGCCCGTTCGCGACCCCCAGACCGCAGCGCCCGCGCCCGCGCCCGCCCCCGCCCGCACGCGCCGCGCCGTCGGAGGGCATCTGCCGTGGCGCGCGGGGGCTTCTGCCGGGTGCTGCCAGGGGTGGCCTCCTGGCCCAGGGAGGGGGCCCCGCGTCTCCCTGGGGAAGCCCATGGGACGCACAGAGACATACTAATACTATATGTCCTCCTTGGAGGCGCGCGTCCGACCCAAGCATATAGTATACCCATCTTGAAGTCTATCGTTTCCCGAGCGGTGTGGCCAGAAAGCGCACGCCGCGACGCATATACTATAAGATTTCTCCGTGCGCGCGTCGCCCCTGGGGGGGCGACGCACATACAGTATAAGTATGTTGGGGTGATGCCGAGCCCAGGGGAACGCCGCCAAGAAGCGGGCCCTGCGCAAGAGGGCATGCGGCGACCTTGCGCCGCGGCTCACGCGGGCCGCCCGCGAGCGTGGAGAAGAGGGCGCGCACGCGCGACCTTACGCAAGAGGCTCACCCATCGGTCGGAAGGAGCGAGTAGAACCATGAAGTAGGAAGGCGTTGAAAGCAGATCGGGTTTCAGCGCACCCCCGAAAGAGTAAGGAGAAGCTGGAACCACTCGACCATCGAAGAAGGCGCCTGAAGCAGATTGAGACTGGGCCATCAAAAAATACCTACAGCCGAACATCTGATCCAGAACATCATGGTTTAAGAAACCGAGGCCAGCTTCCCGCACGTCTCTTCAAACAGACCTGGACCAACTTCTGTTGTTAACGCAGGAGGGGCGAACGTGCTCAAGAGCCTGGGCCAGCTTTGCGGCAGGTCGGTGAAGAAACGCTGGTCCAGCTTTTCGCGGTGAGATTTCTAAATCAGACTGGGGAAGCTAAAAGGCACCGATACCGCTACTCCCTGGACCACTCCTGAGTGCGTTCTGACCAGAATTTCGATGCGAATCCAGCGGTGGCGACGAGGGCCGCCCTGGAGGCCCAACAAGGGGGAAACGAGGCACGGATAGAGGTATGGGTACCTTTTCCTCCCCCGACAGACGCTCGACGGTACCTTCAACGACCGGCGTCTGCGCGCGACTGTCCGCACAGTCCGCTCCGTTCTCTTCCGTCGCTCCAGTGGCCCCTCCAGCCTTGCCCGGGAGGCCCAGGTGGCCTCGAGGCCCTCGAGGTCCTCGAGGCCACCTGGGCCTCCCGAGGGGTGCCCTCGAGGCCACCTGGCCCTCCTCGAGGCCCTCGAGGCCACCTGGACCTCGCGAGGGGTGCCCTCGAGTCGACGGCACCCCTCGCGAGGCCCCGAGGAGGGCCCCTCGGCGCTCCACAACGTTGCGGAGAGACCGAAGCCTCTCAGAAGTGGGTCCTGGCACCTGGGGCCGGAGGATCGCGCCGGCGCGTCGGCGTCGTCGGCGCGGCGAGAAGGTCGGGCTCAACATCCAGCCGCATCGGCGATGCATCGGCGAGGCGGCGCGGTCCTCCGACGCCACCTGCTCGGACCCCGTCTGGAAGGCCTGAAGAGCCGATGGGGCACCTGGGCCAGCACTGCCTCTGGCAGCCTCCGGTTCCGGCCACGAGCGCGGCCTGGGCCGGCCGCTCTCCGGGGACGCGCAGCGGCGCGCAGGAAGGCGCGGGGCGAAGGCCATCAACGACGGCAGGGGCCTTCTGGAAGTGGGAACCGCGAGTATCTGCACGAAGGTCTGTGGGTCCTGGTCCATGGGGCTTCGTAGAAGCGCCACAGGACAACATGTAGCGTATGCTTTTCCGGCCAGATCTCCTGTCGACAGGTGTGAACACACACACACACACATATATATATATATATATATATGTGTATACACACACTAGGTTTAGGCCGCCATTTGCCACTGAGTGGTGGGCAAACCAAACACAGTTACAGGGTCTCCCAGATGGGGTCGGAGTAGATGGGGCATCGCCGATACATCGGCGGTATCGGCGACGTATTGGTAATGCACTGGCGATGCATCGTCGACGCCAGCGATGCATCGGCGACGTCGACGTGAAGGCAATCGGGCCCCACATCGAACCGCATCGGCGATGCATCGGCAATGCGGCACGATCCTCCGACCCCATCTACTCGGACCCCATCTAGGAAGCCTGGAACAATATACTGGACATGTTCCTGGCCCCGGTAGAAGTAGGCAGCCACGTGCGAGACCTCCCCCTGCATGTCCATTTTCTGACAAACGCTGGCGTCGTTCAAAAGTCGAAGGATGTCTGCAGCTAGGTTAACTCCGAGGAGGAAGAGGAGGAGGAGGAGGAGGAGGAGGAGGAGGAGGAGGAGGAGGAGCAGGATGAGGAGGAGGAGGAGGAGGAGGGAGAGGAGGAGGAGGAGGAGGAGGAGGAGGAGGAGGAGGGAGGGAGGAGGAGGAGGAGGAGGAGGAGGAGAGGAGGAGGAAGGGAGGAGGAGGGAGGAGGAGGAGGAGGAGGGAAGGGAGGAGGAGGAGGAGGAGGAGGAGGAGGGGAGGAGGAGGAGGAGGAGGAGGAGGAGGAGGAGGAGGAGGAGGAGGAGGAGGAGGAGGAGGAGGAGGAGGAGGAGGAGGAGGAGGAGGAGGAGGAGGGAGGAGGGGAAGGAGGAGGAGGAGGAGGAGGAGGAGGAGGAGGAGGACCCGTAGCCATTTTGGCTCAAGTCTCACGGAGCTAACCTCCCGTGGGTCCCGACTCCAGAGGCTCGAGGTCGCGGTGGAAGGGCAGCCCCTTCCATAGGCCTGGCTGCCGCGGCCCAGGTACCGAGCGCTCGGGGGAGCGCGCCTCTCGACCCTCTGCAGTCGTTTTCAGCCCCAGTTGCCCGCGGCACATGTCCCATGGGCGCCCTGGCGATCGGTGGAAGTGCAGCCTCTGTGGATGCGGGCAGAACCTCCTACATTGGACCTGGTGCAAGCACTGCCGCAAAGGACGCACTGAAAAACCAGCGCCAGCTCCGTGGACTAGTGACGCAGGAGCTGGGCGCGGCACCAACAGGTGGACTCGCTCGGCCAGCCGCGGGCGGGGCGCAAGCACCGCAGCGGCGCAGGTCTCGGCAGCCGATCTCCAGAAGTTGGTGGACGTGGCCACCCAGATGGGCGACACAGCCACAGCCAACAGATACGCAGCGGAGCTGGCCAAGGCGAGCGTGGTCCGCCCCGTCCACCAGCGTGCCGCCGCCGCCCAGCGCAAGGCCTCGGCGACTGAGAAGAAGCTCACAAACGCCACAGACCTCCTGGCCAAGCTGCAGCAGCAGACTACTGATCAAGCTGAGCTCGTTCGCAAGCTGGTGGGTGACCCCGAGGCCGCGGAGCTTGAGTACAAGACAGTCTTGGAGGAAGAATACCACACCAAGCTCGGCCCCAAGGAAGCCAACCCATCCAAGCTCGACTTGCAGTCCCTGCCCGAAGGCAAGCTCAGCGCCGACGACCTCATTGACTGCGGGGACATGTTCGACCTTGGAGAAGAGTGCGAGCTGGGCACCGAGGACGAGGCCGAGATCGCGAAGCGCAAGGAGGAGCTCAAGACCGCCATGCAGGCCGCTGCTGCTGAGCTCTTCAAATCGGCCAAAGAGAAGTGCGATGCCACCCGCAGAGCCCGCGAGGAGCAGAAGAGGCGCCTCAAGACCAAGCGGCCTAGGGCGGAGTCTGCTCATCCTCCTGGGGACAACGGCGGCGGCGCTACAACGGAGCCTGCCGCTGCCGGCGCCGCTAGCGCTGGAGGCGCAGCACCTGGCAGCGCAGCCCCAGGCAGTGAGGTGGGCGCCTCACAGCAGCCCGCCCAGACAGCCAAGGAGCGCGCTGCTGCAGTGCTGGCGGGCAAGGGTGCCAGCAAAGGGGGCGCCAGCCAGACGCGGGGGTAGCCCAGGGCCGCAGGGCGCGGCTCGGGTGCGCTTCGCGGAGCGCCCCGCGTACCACTATTCCCAAGCTGATGCCAATGATGTGCAGTGTCCAGGGGATCGACACTACCGATCACATGATCAGCCACCAGAACCAGAAGACCAGCTACATTCAGTGGGGAATGAAGCACTACAATTACGACAACCAACAGCAGCTCATCGGCGGCGACGATGGGGAGCAGCTGCCTGTACCTCTCTCCAGATGGCCAGGGATGTGCATTCCTCTGGGCTGGAGACACGAGCGACGCATATGACGACAACAGGTGGGCTTTCCTTGTCGACTGCATCCACGGCAACCCCGTCTCCCTCAGTAGCTTTGTCGACTGGGTCATCGGCAGAGTCATCACAGGAGTGGGCCCTCTCTCCCTCGGTGGCCCCATCGTCTACTTCGTCCAAAGGATGCCCCGCTTCGGCGGGGGCCCACGCCGACCTGCCTGAGTCAGCCACGTTCGCCAGATCCTCGTCGGCAGGGGACTTTAATGCTCTGGGCTTCGGCCTTGCACATTCGAGGCTGGCCGAGAGTGATGGCTCAGGCAGGGGCGGCACAAGTACCCCTTCTTCTACGGCAGCCGATAACACCCAGCGCGGGCGAGTGGACACGGAGGACGATAAGCAGAAGGGCACTGGGCCGAACACGGACAACAGCAGCCATAGAAGGACCAGTATGGACGGGGACTGGGGCCCCTTCGACCAGCTGGACTGGGACGCAGACGCCTTCGCGACAGCTGGCCACGATGGCGACCCAGAACCCGACACCGTACACATCGCCACGGATGAGGCAGAGGGGCAGCAGCCTGCCGCTCCTCCTCCTGGCGCAGGCTGTCCGTCTGAGGCCCTGGAGGTGAAGCCCTACGCTCAGGCACCCCAGGAGCATGTGAAAACCAGTCGTGACAAGATGAAGCGGTATCACAAACACGACCTTCAAGCAGTGCGTTTCTACTTCGCCAACTACACCAAGTGGAACCAGACTGGGCTCGACTACGTGAATAAGATTCGCGATGACGAAGGGTGCCATGTCCAGCTTGGTGCAGAGACTCACCTACGAGGGCCACCGTTGCATGCAGCGATCAAGAAGCTCAGCAAGGCGCACTGGAAGGTGGAGGCCAGGCCCGCCAACGAGACCCAGGTGCAAGCGGAGCTCGGCCGCGGAGGTGCATGGGTCGCCGTCGGCGCACACCTGAGCTCCAGGGCCATCCGACTGCGACGAGCGGAGTGGTCTCAGCCAGCTGCTGGGCAAGGCATGTGGGCCGCGCGTGAGGTCCGCCTGCGTGGCCACACCCTCCTTTTCCTCTCCGCCTACTTCGCTTGCGGGGAGGGCCTCTCGGGGGACAACATGCAGATGCTAGAGGAGATGGTTAGCAAAATCCAGGCAACGGGGGTCCCCTTCATCCTCCCAGCCGACTGGAATATGGAAGTATCGGAGGTTCGGCAGTCTGGGATTGAGGACTACCTTGACGCCAGGTTTGTGCTTCCAGAAGGGGCCTCTCGGGAGATCGGCAAGCGGGTGATCGACTTCGGACTGGTCTCCTCCCACCTCGTCCCTGACCTCACCTTGGAATATGACCTAGAGGGGCCATGGGCCCATCCACATCTTGGCATTCGCGGCAGCTTGGCAGGAACTTTCAGGGAACGGCAGATGCAAGTCCTCACTCAGCCAGTACCGCTTCCCCTGGACGTGCAAGGGCCTACGCTGGCCTGGGAAGTCTTCCTGGAGATAGCTCGTGCTCGACTTCCAAGCCGGCCCCGAACAGAGTATTTCACTGCCGAACCCTGTACCGATCCAGCTCTTACTGACAGGTATGCTCTCTTTTCAGGTGCAGCTGAGGAGCTGCACAAGTCCAAGCTTGTTGGCGTGCGCGACCTTGCGCGCCACCGCGGCTGCTCTCCAGGCCTGGCGATGAGACCTGCCATGCCACCAGCCAAACAAAGCGGACAACATGGGGGCACGCATAAGCTCGCCTTTTGGAAATGTATGGTTGCGCGGCTTCAGGACTTTCATGGACTCCGTATCGGTAAGGAGTGCCCAGGGAAGACTACAAAACGCCAACACATTGGGAAGCTCATCCAGGCCAAACTCGGAAGTATCCAGGAGCATCATGTCCCCACGGGATCTCAGGAGGACCTCATCCAGATCACCTCAGACATTCAGGACATCCAGATGCAGGCCCAGCAGATGCCCTAACTGTCCCAGGACGGCATTAAAGACTTGGCCAAGAAGTGTACGGCTATCCGAGACCGTGCCGATCATGAAGTTTATCGGGATAAACAAGCTGGTTTCCAGGAGTGGCTCTCCCAGAGCCTCCGAGGGGGGGCCAAGTGGGCTCATCGGCATACCACCACATGGGGCCACCCCGAGGCCATACCAGCCCAAGAGCTGGGCGCGGAAGGGGACCCACTATGGGACCCCTCGGAGGCTCAAGACCAAACAGACTCGGTGGCAGACACTCTGGAAGGACCCGGAGGCCAAGGGCATCCCTCTACGCAGAGCTGGTGGCAAGCTTTTCGGCAGGTAGCGCAGGCCCAGGTACCTGAACTGTCTGAACTTCCCGCCCCACAGGTCTTGGCAGCGTGCCATGCCCTCCTGAGTTCTATGGGCATGGGGGCCGACCAGTGGAACCCCAAGCTCTGGGCCGCTCTACCCGAGGAGGCGCACGGTGAATTAGTCGGTCTCTTGCAGGACATCGAGCGCACCTGCGCATGGCCAGAGCAGATCCTGTTGAATGAAGTTGGCATGCATCCCAAACCCACAGGGGGAGGGGGCAGACCCATCACCCGGACCCATGGGTTGCACCGCACCTGGCCCCGACTCAGTCAGGAAAGAAGCTGTCACCACCTGGGAGAAATAGAAAGCAGGATTCTGGGATGCAGCCGCACGAGGTTCTGACCCTTCGAAGGCGGCCCTTCTCAGGCACGCCAAGGCCGAAGCTGCGAGCTGGATCTCGGTCGACTGGGCCGTCCTGCTCCTAGATGCGGAAACGTTTTTCGACGCGCTCAGCCCTTTCTGGATACATACCTAGGCAAAGCACTCGATTACCCACTACACGCCATGTACATGGGCATGTGCGTGCACAACGCAGATAGGGCACTCATCTTAGGGCGCGAGGCTTCAGACTTTATCTCGGTCGAGCGCTCCATCCACCAGGGGTGCATGCAGAGTGAGCTGGACGCGTGCGTACCTACATGATATGCTAGACGCGGCACATGCACGATACAGGCCCATGGAGATCAGCACCTGGGTCGACGATATCTCCCTGTCCTCCAGAGGTCCCAAGGCCATCGTGCATCGGCTCACCACCCAGGGCGCCATCGACTTGGTTTACCACATGAGGGCCCGAGGTCTCCGTCTCTCAGGAAAGTCCCAGCTCCTTGGTAGCAGTAAGGCCCTGGCCCAAGGGATCCACAAGGCCCTCCAGAAGGCTGAAATCCATATCCAGCTGACCACCAAGACGAGAGACCTCGGACTTGACTTTGCTTCAGGACGGCGATCTACGAAGGTTGCCAAAGGTAGATTGAAGAAGGCCGTCGCCAGGGCCGAGCGGGTCAAGAAGCTCCTGAAAGCTAACAGCCAAGCCAGCAAGCTCAACCTCACGGGGGTTAAGCCACAAGCTTCCTGGGGAATGACGGCCCAAGGGGCCTCGCCTACGGCGCTGAAGCAGCTTCGGTCCAAGATGGCCGCACTCACGGGGAAGCAGAGAGCTGGTGGCTGTGCGACAGTAGCTATCCGACTTGGCCCTGGAAAGAAAGGCGACCCTCTGTTCTTTGCGCGGCACGACATGGTCAAGACATGGCTGCACATTCTCCCTGCTCTCATGCGTGAGCGGATTGCTGTCCAAGCTGCCTGGGCCAAGTACGTCGAGGCCATGCGCGCTGCAGTTCACCCGTGGGGCAAAATCAGAGGTCCCATAGCCGCTCTTGTGACCGCGTTGCTTCAGAGTGGATGGGGCCCCCAGCTCCCCTGGCAGTGGAAGGACCCCTATGGAGATACCTACTACTTGGTCCCCGACGAGGCCCCACCTGATAGAGCCCAGTACTACTTGGAGGCGGCTTCGGGATCTAAACCAGGATGGCAGCAGTGTGCTGGCCGAGGTTGAGGGCACTTTCGGGCAGCAGGTTTGGCGAGACTTTGCAGCCCAGCACTTTTGTGGGAAGGGCCTCGAGCATGGGGCCGATCTCACAGTTATCTTGAAGCTCAACCGTGCCCATCGGCGTGCGCAGCGGCATGGGCACGCTGCGCTGCTCGAACGTATCGCTACGAGCGCGCTGTGGCCAGGTGATCGTCGGCACCCTGCCGAGCCTGATCGACACAAATGCCCTCGGTGCGCTGCTGCACGCCACTACCCGCTCCCCGTCGAGGATATCCTGCACCAGCAGTGGTTGTGCCCATGCCTGGCGCCCACAGGGCATGCGGCTTTCGACCTCCTACCCCAGGTCCAAGGCGAGCACTGGGAGTGGGCCTGTTTCTGGCACCGTGGAATAGTTCCGATTCTCTGGGTTTACCCACACATCGACCTGTTCCCCGAATGAAAATTCGAATGTTCAGGAGGTTTTGCCCAGGACCAGCGAATGGAGCTCCCCCCCAGATGCCTTTGTGGGTACCGACGGCAGTAGCGGCGACTACACCAGTGAACCGAGGCTCCGTAGGTGCGGCTGGGGTTTTGCTGTCTGGGCCCAGGGTGCCATCCAAGGGGAAGCCTGGGGCCCGCTCCTGGGAAGGCACCAGACGGTGCCCCTCGCGGAACTTGAGGGCCCCACGCAGGCCCTGAAACACACGGCTGACCCAGCAACTTTCGTTGTAGACTGTGCTTATCTTCTAAAAGCGATTCACGAGGGTCCCAGCCAGGTGCAGCCTCTGCACGCGGCTGCCTGGGCCCGCTTTTGGCATGAATTCTATTCCAGGCCAGGAACCCAGTTTCAGAAAATTAAGAGTCACCTCGCGGAGGCTGACATAGGCAGGCAAGTTTCAGAAGCTGAATTCAGATGTAATGAGGCCGCTGACGAGGCGGCAAAGAGAGGAGCCGCCCTCGCCCAGTTGCCCCCTGCCTCGCTCGCCGAAGTCGCTCGAATCGATTCCCTGACCAAAAGAGTCCTGGAACACCTGCTCGAGGTAGGACTGGCTGAGGTCCTGGCCAGGCAGGCTGACGCAAAGGCTCCAGGAGCCCCGACCCCAGCCGACCTGGTCGCAGCCCACAGGGCGCGACGAGATGAACGAATCGCAGCTCGAATGGACGCCCGCCAAGCTACCACCCACCAGGTGGTTCCAAGGCGAGGCTCCTCTTTCTGTATTGTCTGCCTGACGGCACCGACCCGCCAACTTCCCACCAACGAGTGGCTAGCTGCCCCGTGTCGAGGCCTTCCCCATCAGATTCACAGCTCTCACAGAATTCGGTGCCTGCGCGGGCTGTGGTGGTGTGAAGTGTGTGGTTGTTCGGGGCACACCCGCTTCAACATTTTGGGGAAGGCCTGCCAGCGCCCGACTGGAGCTGGCAAGAAAGCATGGGATAAGCTCGCCAGAGGACTCCTCCCGCCCAATCGGGATGCCTGGCCAGACGAGTCTAGGCCCAGTCCAGAGTGAGCTATCCTGCCCCTTTTCCTCTTTTGAGTGCCCTGGCATCGGTACCAGACTCAGGCCCTCGTGTAGTCGTTCCCAGGAGGAGGAGGAGGAGGAGGAGGACGAGGAGGAGGAGGAGGAAGAGGAGGAGGAGGAGGAGGAGGAGGAGGAGGAGGGAGGAGAGGAGGAGGAGGAGGAGGAGGAGGAGGAGGAGGGAGGAGGAGGAGGAGGAGGGGAGGGAGGAGGAGGAGGAGGAGGAGGAGGAGGAGGAGGAGCACCCCAGCATCGACCAGGCCTGGAGGCGCAGGGTTCGCAGGTCGCCGAGAAGAGGGGCCCAAGGAGGGCCTCGCGGACGCAGCCTCTGGGCGTGCCTCCTCCCTCCTCCCTCCCTCCTCCTCCCCTCCTCTCCTCCCTCCCTCCTCCCTCCTCCCTCCTCCTCCTCCTCCTCCTCCCCTCCTCCCCTCCTCCCTCCTCCCTCCCTCCTCCCTCCTCCCTCCTCCCGCCCCTTGCCTCCTTGCGGAAGGCCGACCCCCGTCACCGGGGGAAGATGAAGCTGCATAAGCACGTCGCAGCGCGGTCTGTGTTCGGAATGCGCCCCGGGCAGACGGAGCCGGCACCGCGGCAGACCAGCGGCGAGCCTTGCGTCTGAGGCGGAGTTCACCCTGGTGGCCGGGGCGCCCTCCCCAAGACGCAAGGCCGCGCGTCGGGACAAACGACGCGGTGGAACGAACATTTTCTGAAGTCCGAGCGGGTTGCTTGGATCGGCGCTGGGGCCCCCTCCCGGGCGCGCGGAGCGCGCCAGGGGCGGTGCTGGAGGCGTCGCCAGGGGGCCTACGCAGACCCAAGAAGTCCGCGCGGACATCCGACAATGCATGTTTATGCCATGTTTTGGGCTCCTCTTTGAATAGCACCGACCCTCCCTTTGCCTCGTCGGCTGACCCCCCCCCATATCCATGGCTTCCCTGCCTCCTTGGAGACGGCGCCTCCTTGCCTCATCGCCTCCCTGCCTGAGAAGAGAAGCTCTCCCCCGATGCCGGGGAGGAGCAAAAGGTACCGATACTGCATATGTTTCTCCTGAGGCCGCTGACCCCCCCCCCTGCCTGCTACTCCGACGTCGCTTCCGAAGTCTAGACCCTTGCCCCGGGACGGGCGTGTCATCCCGAAACGGTTTGCTGACGGCCCCAAGGCCTGGTGTGAAGGCCTCCGGGACCTGAGAAATGCCGCCCCCCCCCCTCGGCCTCCCCCTCCGTCCCCCTGGGGCTGGTGGAGCCCCCCCGCGGGTTTGTGGACCCCCCTGCGGGGGTTGTGAAACTCCCCCCGCGGTCGTGGAACTCCCCGATGCGCTTGTGGATCCCCCGCGGGTCTGCGGACCTTCCCTGGGGTTGCCGTCTTGGGGCGGTCTGGGGCCGTCACGGGGCCCTCTTGGGCAGCGTCGGGACTCTCTGGGGGCCTGCTGGGCCGTCTTGGGGCGATTCTCAGGGACTCTTTGGGGCGAACCGTCCTGGGCCGTCTGAAAACCAGAAATGGCACCTTCTTAGACCACCTTCGGCTCGCGGGCCGTCTTGGGCCCTCTCGGGGGCCCGGTGGCCCGTCTGGGAACCATCTTGCGGGCCTCTTGTGAAGGGGCCCCAAGACACACAAATAAATACACACAAATAACAATATTCCTAATATTTTCCCATATTTTCTAGGTTTTTGTCTTCCCCCCCACTTCCCATATTTTCCTATATTTTCGTGGGAATCGACGATTAATTGTGTCTGCGTGTTTTTTCCCCTCCTGATCTTGGGGAGCCCGACACCCTCGCCGATCCTGGAAGCCGGCCGGCCAAGCCCCTCGAGCGCTGCGCGCGCTCTCCGTCGTCCGCGCCCGCTCGGACTTGAGAGAACCCCATCACGACCGAGCAGCTTCCGAATTCTGCCCCAATGCGGCATGTAAGAAGACCAGGAATTCCAAAAATACTCCAGAAAAGGACGTCAGCCCCACACAAAAAAAACAAGACTCCCCGAACGACCCGCGGACGGAAGATTGTAGGGCCGTGTGCCCCGCGAAGCGGCGCGTGTAACGTCGTTGGCCTCGGCCAGTGATATCCCAGCAGCCCCTTCGCGCGTGAGGTGGTCTTGAGAAGTTTCCCTTCCAACCCCCGTTTCCCTTCGGGGGGGGGGGCGGGCATCCTCCCCCCCGAAGGGAGGAGGAGGTTGCCCAGGTCTTGGCGGCGCGCACAAGGGGGTGGAGGGAGGGAGGACGGCTTCTTCCGAGGAGGCTGCTTCTCAGAGGGCGCCGGCCCTACATCTGCGGAGGAGGCCCGCGCCTTCTAAGGAGCAGGGGTACTTCTAAGGAGCCCTCCCCCCTCCCCCCTCTGCGCGTGGCCGGGGCTGCCCAGGCCCGCGCAGGTCCGCGCAGGTCGGCGCAGGTCGGCGCAGATCCGCGCGGGCCCGCGAGGGGCCGCGCGGGCCAGCGCGTGCCCGAGCGGGCGCGGGCCCGCGAGCCGACCCGCGCGGACCTGTGCGGACCTGCGCAGCGCGCTCCGGTCAGCGTGCGCGGGTTGACGATGTGATGATCTGACCTGAGGAGGAGGAGGAGGAGGAGGAGGAGGAGGAGGAGGAGGCAGTGTGATACAGATCGGGGGGAACGAGAGGGGGGATAGCAAAGGGCAGGGTAGAGAATCGGCTCACGCAGCTGATTTTCCCAGCGCCTCCCGGCGCCGGGCGGCGCACATCTATCGAGGAATGGGCCCGGCGGCGGGGCCGAAACCAGCTGCATGCAGCAGATTTCGAACCCCCCCTTTCCCTATCCCCCCTTTTCGTTCGGCCCGAATACAGCCCTCCCACATTGGGTCCCAGAAGATGGGGTCGACGGATCGCGACGCATCGCAATGCATCGGCGATGCATCGATGACGTCGGCGTGGAGGAAATCGGGCTCCACATCGAGCCGCATCGCCGATGCATCGTGGAACGGTCCTTCGACTCCTAGGAGGACGACGAGAGGGAAGAAGAGGAGGGCCAGGAGCATGAGGAATCGCGAATCTCGCGAGCTGCGAACAGGCAGCTTCGTGCCCCCAGGGGGGGGGGCCTCCCAGAAGAAGGCCGCCCGGCCCGCCCCTCTGCGCGCCGCCGAGGACGGCCAGGAGCGCGAGGCCCGCCACGGAAGGAGCAAAACCGGCATACACTTGGGCGGCGCTTCACGGGGGGGGGCGAGAAACCCAGACCCCCTCGAGTCTTCAAAACATCACGGCGCGAGGCTTTTCGACATTTTGGGCCTCTGGGGGCCCTGACCGGGCCGCGGGGCCGTCGAAAAACGACGCAGGACGAGAAACCGGTCCTGGGGAATGTCGAGACTTCGAGGGGTCGACGTCGCGAAATAATCATCTCGTCGGGGGTCTGGAAAGGTGGGCCCCCCTTGTGCCCCTTTCATTCTCAAGAGTTCCTGCTCCTCTGACGCGATGAACTACAATCGGACCTGGGCCAGAAGGGCATCCCTCGAGAACACGAGACCCTCCGCCGGCCAAAACACAAACAGCACATCCAAGGGTACCCTCCCCAGGGTGCACAAGAGCATCCAACAAACACGAAGAGCACTACGATACCCTCCACGAACAGACCTCGACCTTATACATCGGTCCGACTGTGTGGGGGCCTCTCGTGCCCCCCCTTCAGCCAATCACATGTTCCGACGCTTCACGACGTGAACATGTCTGGGAACATTTGTGCTCGCTGGGGAGACCGCTGCTTCCCGGACCTCTCGCGGGGTGCGTTCTGACCAGGGTTTCGAGGCGAATCCAGCGGTGGCGACGCAGGCCCCCTGGAGGCCCGAAAAGGGCGAACACGGGTAAGGGTACAGTAGGAACTCGACCACAAAAACTTTCGACAAGAAACCCAAACCCTGAAACCCCAGGACGTCCATTGATTTTTGGTGTGGGAACGTCACGCTTCCCATAGCAAAACCATCGATATCAAAAAAACCCAGGGCACCCTGCAGGCAAGCAGGGTGCTCCTTGGCATGGGTTTCCACTGCAGCGGCCTGGCCGCCTTTTCCTCCTCTGAATGTTTGGGAAAGTGTGCCCCCGCTCCTCCTCTTGCATGGTTGCACAACTCGCTCTCGCGGCACCCCCCTTCAGGCATCCCATCGCCAGCGAAGACTTCTCCCCTGCCTCGCCACCGACGCAAAAAGTTCGGGAAACATTGTGCTCGTTAGAAGAAGAAGAAGCAGATTAATACATAAACTCAACTTTTGGCGCTCCGCGAGGATTTCTTGGATTCGTGCGCCAGGGGCGGCGCTAGAGGCGCCGCCGGGGGGACCAGGCGCGGATCCAAGAAATCCGCGCGGAGCGCCAAACGTTTCTATGTCTGCGGTTCTGTCTTCTTCGGCTCGTGCTGGTTTGGCTCCTTCGACGCCAGCAGCCGCCGCGCCCACCGCGCCAGCGGACGCGCCCCGCCCCGGCCGCGGCGCGGGCCGCGGCGGCCCCGGCCGAGCAGCCTCTCGGGAGCGGCCATGTGCGGGGCCCCGCCTCCGCGGCGCGCGCCCCGGGGGGGGGGAGGCCCAGGAGGGAGAAGACCTTCCATGGAGGGCCAGGCAGCAGCACCCCCAGACATGTCCCCAGGCATTGGCGGTGCGCACAAGGGGGTGGGGGGAGGGCTTCTAAGAAGCAGGGGTGCTTCTAAGCAGCCCTCCCCCCTCCCCCAGCCCCCTCGGCGCGTGGCTGAAGACATGCTTGCATGGTAACAAAATCAAGGGACGGGAGGTTTTCCCTATTTTCGGCCCCGGGGGGGGGGGCCCTCGCCGGGCCCCAGGGCCGTCAAAAAGCGACTCGAGACGAAAAGCTGGTCTTGGGGAAAGGGTCGGGACTTCGGGGACGCCGTCCTGAAAGAATCAAGACGTCGCATGTCTGGGCTCGCGTCGTGAAACAAATCAGACGGGAGGTTCTTGGCCGTTTTCGGCCTCCCAGGACCCTCGCTGGGCCCGTAGGGCTGTCAACAAAACAGTGCGGGATGAGAAACCAGCTCTGGGGAACGGGTCGGGGCACTCCAAACCTGCAGACCTTTCTGGACTGCTGAAAACATCGCCTGGAATCTGCGTGTCGAGGTCCTTGTACTATGTTGTGGCCCTCCTGGAATCGGGGAGCAAACAATGACATAAGCATAAGACTCGGAGGTCTGCGCGGATTCCTCGGCTCGGTGCTGGAACCCCCTAACAGCGCCTCCAGCGCCGCCCCTGGCGCGCTGCGCGCGCCAGGGAGGGGTCCAGCGCCGATCCGAGGCACCCGCGCAGACCTCCGAGTGCTTCTGCTTCTGCCATTGCTTGCTCCCCGATTCCAGGAGGGCCAAAAACTGGCACGGACCCTTGAGATTTGAATTCCAGGCGAGGCTTTGTAAGCAGCCCAGGATGCAGGTCTGGAGCGCTACTTTTTGGCACTCTGGAAGGTCAGGGTCAGATGGCCCGGGCCTCTTCGGAATGCTCGGACGCCTGGCCAACCGGGCGCTGCAACTTCTTCGTGCACCCGGCGTTCTCGCCCGGCCTTGGGCCCCGGAGCCATGACGGACCGATCCCGGCCCTGGACATGCCGCGGCACGGTGAGGTCTGGGGATCGGGCCCTGGCTTCTCGCGATGCCACACGTTGTCCTCACCGCCGGACCTCAGGGGAGGAGCTCCGGCCCTCCGAGAAGCTCTCCAGGCCTTCCCCGCAGGCCGTCGGGGCCTCCCTGGGAGTGAGCCGGAGGCCGCACGGACCCGCCCCGAAGAGCTGGGGCCACCTCGGGCCGGGGCCGCCTCTGGCAGCACGGCAGCACCCGACCTGCGGAGGATCTCGGCCATCCGGCCGGGTGCTGCCAGAAGAGCCCACGCAGATCCGACGCTCGAACTGAAAGATTGGAGCGGTGGGGTGTCGTCAGTCTTCGGCCTCCAGGGGCCCTCGCCAGGCCTCGGGAGCGGCAAAACATGGCTCAGGACGAAAAACTGTTCCTGGGGAAGTGGTCCAGATCTCTGGGGTTAGGTCGGGCGTGTCCCCCTACAGGCGAATTTTGAACGAAAAATGCAAAATATTCAAACAATATTCAAAAGTAGAAAAAAATACTCCAAACAACGTCCCCAGACCCTGTCGGCGTGTGTGAGGGGCTTTTCCGTTCGAGACGTCATCCCCGTTGTTTGTTGGTCGTCGTCTCTGTCGTCCCCCTTCCTTGCGCCTCCCTTTCCGTGGGACCGTCGCCACTCCCGTCCTCTTTCCCAGCAGGGGCCCCTGCTCAAGCGCGCCAGCCCAAATGAACTTCAGCAACGTCGTATTTGAGTCGAAGGGAAGCCCCTTCCCTTTGATCCCTCCCCCGCCGGGAGGGGGGGGGGGTAGCGGGGGGGTCCCCGGGGGGGGTCCCGGGGGGGGGGCGCCACTCAGATACGACGCCCCCCCCGCAAGTACTGCACGTCCTCCAGGGTCGGCGGCACCGGCCGTAAGGCCTTCGCAATACTCTCAACAACGTCCCCAGATTATTTTTTACTAGTTTTGCAAATTCCCCTCCCCCTGTAGAGGGACAGGCCCGACTTATCTCTGGGGCCCACGCATAGAAAAAGTTGGAGCGGCCAGATATCTGGGCCTGGTCCAGGAGGAGCACCGCTCACGAGGCCCGGAGTGAGAAAGACAACCGCCGTGCTGAGAGAAAGGGGTTGGGAAAATAAAAGGCACCGCTGTGTTATCCAGGGTCGGAAATACGCCCCTACCTTGGGTTAAAAGTGCTTGGTATGTCAATCTCCTGGGAGCTCCGAAAGGCCAGACAACCGCCAGGTCGCCGCGCGACGCGCGCGATACGCAGGGTTTACCCTGCCAGCTCACAAGACATTGAGCGCACAACGCCTCGTAAACCAGGCTGGGGGCGTTTCTTGTGCCTATGATGGTTTTAGCCCGCTCATCATACGCGGTAGCATGGATGATCAGGTCACGTCTCCCCATCCCATCCTCGGCTACGGGCAGAAGTGACCGTGGGCAAGATTGACCTTTGGTGCGCAACTTTCTGGGGGCCGCGCGGAGGCCAAACACAAGCGCGCAAGCCGCTGCTGCTGCGCCGCGTTCGGCGA
>CAUYUJ010019675.1:0-10000 GCA_963575745.1 Prorocentrum cordatum
ATGTTGTCGTCTCATCGCCACCATGTCGCCGCCCCGTTGCCGACTCGTCGCTGCCTGTCACCGCCGTTGGATGGCATCACGCAGATGTCACGCACCAAATCGCGCCTGCGGCGCGCTCTTAGATCGCTCGCAGCATAGACTGCACCACATGTTGTGCACAACATAGTCTGCACTACATCGATTGAGCAACCACAGGTATCGCTCCACATAGAGTACACAAGATAGGTTGCACAACACATGTTGCACACCCTAGATTGCACCCCACATATTGCACCACATAGATGGCCCGACTTCTTTCGCGTCTGCGGTGCGAGTAACATTGATAGCACTACACATCCTGCCACCACATATATTGCACTATGAGCTTACACGATTGCAATCGAAACGATTCCAAGCCAACCTATTGCAGTCCAATCGATTGCGCTTCAATCGGTTGCAATCCACTGCACCGCGTAACTTGTACCATATAGCTCACACCAAACAGATGAGTACTTTAGCTCCTACCACAGAGTTCACCACACAGCTTGCACCACATAGATCGATCCACATACGTGCGTACGCTAGCTCTTGCCACATGCATCGCACCACACACACATATATATATATACATATATATATATATTGCAACACATAGCTTGCACAACCTCGTATACTGCACCACATCGATTGCAGCACACAAATGACACTCTTTCGTGTTCGCGCTTGCATCGCGCTTTTTGCTCGTTCACAACAGTGCTCAAACAGTGCTTGCACTTGGGGGTCTGTCTTCTTACTTCTAGTCTAAGGAAATGGGGCGTGGAGGACAAGGAGAAGAACGACCAGGCCGAACAGGACGGGGGCAAGGCCAACAGCGGCAATGGAGCGAACCACCCCAATCTTGTGAGCACCATGGCACCCCTCATCGTGTCGCTGGGGCTGGACTTGGCCGAGTTGAAGTCGGCGGACGGTCTTCGAGTGCGCGCTGCTTTCAGCCGGCAACCCGCTCGTGGACGCTTGCGTTCGCGCGGGCAAGGGGTACAACAACGACAGCAAAGACATGAAGAAATTGCAGTCTCATGGCACGGCTCAGGATTGGAAAGGACGCGGGAGCCCGCACTTGCACGTCTTCTTGGCGTTCTTGATCGCGGCGTGCGTTCACTTCACCGGAAAAAACGAGGAGATGACGTGATCAAGGCCTTCGGCGAACATCCCCTTTCGCGATCTGGGCTCCTCATCCGTGTCTTCCGCGTGCGCTTGCACAAGGCTCGGGAGGGGAGGGATCCCCGGGCCACTTCGAGTGGGCGATGGACGCAAAGACCGCAGCGGGGCAGAACCACTGCGAGCCCGTGGGGAAGATCATGCAGAACCTGTCGGCGGAGAGGCTGTCGGGTCCTGCCCCGCGGGGGCCGTTGGCGAGGGAGATCGTGAGCCTCACCACCAAGGCGGCCCGAGTCTGCCCCGCCTCCGAGCGCTGCTCGGAAGCAGAAGGCCAGCAGAGTTGATGCGCCGAGGCCTGGTCTCGGCTGGGGCAGTGCAGCGAGCCACTCAGGCCTCGCTGCCCACATCTTCTCACGCTCCGCGCCCGTCTGTTCACGTCGCCACCCTCTCCCCTGCTCGTCCCGCTCGTCTCGGGTCCCGTCCACCCCGCTCTCAGATGGGTGGTGCTCGGGGCTCACGCCCTGCGGGCGGCGCTGTATAAAGGGGAAGCTGTGCCCATGGGGTTGCGGAGTGGACCCGTGCCCCATCTGGGGAGGGCGCGGCCGTCGCCCGTGCTCAGGTTGGTGAAGCCCTCAGAAGAGCCCTAGGTAGGCCCTCATGGCGCTGCTCGCCGCGAAGTGGGTCTACTGCAGGACTCTGCAGGCTTTGCTTGCTTGCCTGCCTGCTTGCGTGCGTGCGTACGTGCGTGCTTGCTTGCTTGTTTTCTTGCTTGCTTGCTCCTCCTCCGCCTCCTTCCTTCACCTCTTCCCCCTTCCTCCGCCCCCTCCCCTGTCCTCCTCCTCCTCCTCCTCCTCCTCCTCCACCTCCTGCTCCTCCTCCTCCTCCTCCTCCTCCTCCTCTCCCCTTCCTCCTCCTCCTCCTCCTCCTCCTCCTCCTCCTTCTCCTCCTCCTCCTGCTCCGGCTCCTGCTCCTGCTCCTTGCTCCTCCTCCTCCACCTCCCTCCTCCCCTCCTCCTCCTCCTCCTCCTCCTCCCCCTCCCCTCTCCTCTCCCTCCACCCTCCCTCACCCCACTCCCTCTCCTCCTTCTCCGCCTCCCTGCTCTTCCTTCTCCCCCCCCTCCTCTCCTCCTGCTCCCTCTCCTAGCCTCGTCCCTCCTCCTCCTGCTCCTCCTCCTCGTCCCTCCTCCTCGTCCTCCTCCTTCCTCCTCCTTCCTCCCTCCGCCTCCCCCCCCCGCCTCCTCTCTCCTGCGCCTCCCCTTCTCTTCTTCTCCTCTTACCGCCTCCACCTCACTCCTCCTCCTCCTTTTCTCCTCCTCCTCCTCCTCACCCTCCCCCTCCCCTCCCCCTCCCCCTCCCACCTTATCCTCCTGCTCCTCCTCCTCGTCCTCCTCCTTCTCCTTCTCCTCCTCCTCCTCCCTCCTGCCTCCCTCCTCCTCCTCCTCCTCCTCCTCTTCCCCCCCTACTCCTCGTCCTCGCCTTCTCCTCCTCCTTCTCCTTCTCCTCCTCCTCCTCCTCTCCTCCTCCTCCTCCTCTCCTCCTCCTCCTCCTCCTCCTCCTCCTCCTCTCCTCCCCCCCGCCTCCTCCTCCTCCTCCTCACTCCTCCTCCTCTTCTCGTCCCGTTTCCTCTTCTCGCCCCCCTCCTCCTCCTCCTCCCTTGCTCCTCCTCCTGCTCCTCCTCCTCCTCCTCCTCCTCCTCCTCCTCTCCCCCCGCCATCCTCCTCCTCCTTCCTCTCCTCCTCCTCCCCTCCTCCTCCTCTCCTCCCTCCTCCTCCTCCTCCTCCTCCTCCTCCTCCTCCTCCTCCTGCTCCCCCCCTGGCCGAGCCAGGCGCTGCAGCGCCACCTGGCCGCCCGCGGGCAGGAGCTGGGCCAGCGGGCCCCCGAGCTCGGCCTGGAGGTGCGGCAGACGCTGCACAAGGTCTCGCAGCCGCCCGCCGTTGGTGATCGTTTGGTGTTGGTGACCGTTGCTGTTGTTGTTGAATATTATTACTTCTAAAGAATAATTATTGTTGGGCCCCCTGGTGCACGCCCCCCCCGCCGCGCCTAGGCCGCAGCCACGTTTTCATCATTCTCGTGAGGAAGCCTCAGGTAAAACGATGTCATCCAGATCCGGTTGTTTTGTTGACGCCCGCTTTCCCTTGCAAAAAAACACTATAAAATGAAATTTCTTGTTCTAACATATCCAAACTTCAAGAATCCCTTGCAAAAAATAAGGTAAAGTGGACATTCGCGCGCGCAAGACGAAATCCTTCCAAAACCTTAGTTTTCGTAGCGATTTTAACATAAAAACATTAAAAAAACCAATGGTTTTCCAAAAACAAATTGTCGAAATTTCATCCCGCGCGCTCTTGCGGATTCGTAGGAAACCCAACACTTTTTAAACATTTCTGTCAAACGGGCTTTTGCGAGCAACTTTTTCGAACTTCTGCAACAACGGTTGCGCACCTGCCAGGGCCATCATCCCTGTCAAATAATACCATGCTGGACACATTCGTTTTTTCTTCGCGCGCGCACGCCGTCGTCGTCGGCCGCGGGGCCCTGAATAGTAGCCACGGTCGTCCGCATGCCACGAAGTGAAAGTGTCCGAACGTCATAGGGCGGGAAGCTGGGTGTGGGTGGTGGCGAAGAGTCGTTGGGAAATTTGGTAGAGCTTGAACCGGCCCCCCCACAAAGTGGGGGTATTGCCCGCCTCCTATGAAAACCCTGGCACTGGTGAGAACGGAGTGTCCCCACGTGCTAGTCATTGTTGTTGTTGTTGTTGTTGTTGTTGTTGTTGTTGTTGTTGTTGTTGAACATTATTTATTCTAAAGAATAATTATTGTTGGGCCCCCTGGTGCGCGCCCCCCCTGCGCCGCCTAGGCCGCAGCTACAATTTCATCATTTTCGTGAGGAAGCCTCAGAAAAGAGGGTGTGTACAGGATCCGGTTGTTTTGTTGTAATCCGCTTTCCCTTGCAAAAAACAATAGAAAATGACATTTCTTGTTCTAATATAATCAAATTTCAAGAATTCCTTGCAAAAAATAAGGTAAAGTGGACATTCGCGCGCGCAAGACGAAATCCTTCCAAAAGCTTATTGTTCGGAGCGATTTTAACATAAAAACATCAAAAAACCAATGGTTTTTCAACAAAAAAATGTCAAAATCTCATCCCGCGCGCTCTTGCGGATTCGTAGGAAAACCAACACTTTTTAAACATTTCTGTCCAACGGGCTTTTGCGAGCAACTTTTTCGAACTTCTGCGACAACGGTGCGCACCTGCCAGGGCCATCATCCCTGTCAAATAATACCATGCGGGACACATTCGTTTTTTCTTCGCGCGCGCACGCCGTCGTCGTCGGCCGCGGGGCCCTGAATAGTAGCCACGGTCGTCCGCATGCCACGAAGTGAAGTGTCCGAACGTCATAGGTCGGGAAGCTGGGTGTGGGTGGTGGCGAAGAGTCGTTTGGAAATTTGGTAGAGCTTGAACCGGCCCCCCCCACAAAGTGGGGGTATTGCCCGCCTCCTATGAAAACCCTGGCGCTGGTGAGAACGGAGTGTCCCCACGTGCTAGTAATTGTTGTTGTTGTTGTTGTTGTTGTTGTTGTTGTTGTTGTTGTTGTTGTTGTTGTTGTTGAACATTATTAATTCTAAAGAATAATTATTGTTGGGCCCCCTGGTGCGCGCCCCCCCCGCCGCGCCTAGGCCGCAGCCACATTTTCATCATTTTCGTGAGGAAGTCTCAGGCAAAACGGGGTATACCAGATCCGGTTGTTTTGTTGACGCCCGCTTTCCCTTGCAAAAAACACTATAAAATGAAATTTCTTGTTCTAACATAACCAAACTTCAAGAATCCTTTGAAAAAAATGACACGAAGTGCACACTCGCGCGCGCAATATGAAATCCTTCCAAAACCTTAGTTTTCGTAGCGATTTTAACATAAGAACATGAAAAACCCAATGGTTTTTCAAAACAAAAGTTTCAAAAATTCATCTTGCGCGCTCTTGCGGATTTCTGAGGAAACCCAATATTTTTTCAACATTTCTGTCAAACGGGCTCTTGCGAGCAACTTTTTCACGTGCTTCGAACTTCTGCAACAACGGTTGCGCGCATGGCAGGGCCATCATCCCTGTCAAATAATACCATATGGGACACATTCGTTTGTTTGCTTCGAACACGGCGCGCACGCCGTCGTCGTCGGCGCGGGGCCTCGAATATTAGCCAAGGTCGTCCGCAGGCCACGAAGTGAAGTGTCCGAACGTCATAGGGCGGGAAGCTGGGTGTGGGTGGTGGCGAAGAGTCGTTGGAAACTTGGTAGAGCTTGAACCGGCCCCCCCACAAAGTGGGGGTATTGCCCGCCTCCTATGAAAACCCTGGCACTGGTGAGAACGGAGTGTCCCCAGTCTTAAATGATTGTTGTTGTTGTTGTTGTTGCTGTTGTTATTGTTGCTGTTGTTGTTGTTGTTGGTGGTGTTGGTGCTGTTGTTGTTGTAGTTGTTGCTGTTGCTGTGGTTGTTGTTGTTGTTGCTGCTGATGTCATTGCCGTTGTTGTTGTTGAACCCTCATTCTTGAAGAATAATTATTGTTGATCCCCCCACCGGTGCACATTGTTTTTTCGATTGAAGTGCCACCCCCGGGGCTCGCACCTTGTTTTTTCTCAAGGAAAGTCTTCCTGCTCAAACTGTGCCCCTGCCCCCCGGGCTACAACAACAACGGCTCCCGCCTGAGACTTCCTCGATTTTTACTCAGGACCCCCGCTCCCGCCTGAGACTTCCGCGCAATTTACTCAGGAAAGGCGCTCCCGTCTGAGACTTCCTCGCAATGTAATCAAGACCCCCGCTCCCGCCTGAGACTTCCGTGCAATTTACGTGGGAACGGCGCTCCCGCCTGAGACTTCTTCGAATTTTACTCAGGACCCCCGCTCCTGCCTGACATTTCCACGCAATTGACTCAGGAACGGCGCTCCCGCCTGAGACTTCCTCGCAATTTAGTCAGGACCCCCGCTCCCGCCTGAGACTTCCGTGCAATTTGCTCAGGAACGGCGCTCCCGCTTGAGACTCCCTCGCAACTTAGTCAGGGCCCCCGCTTCCGCCTGAGATTTCCTCACAATGTACTCAGGACTGCGCTCTCGCGTGCGACGTCCTCACAAATTATTCTGGAATTGCGTTTCGGCGCTCAGGAACCACGCGCGCGCCAAGGACGCCTTCACAACGTGATATCTTCCCTCTTCCTTCGTCCTTCCCCCTCCCCTTCCTCCCACTCTCCCTCGTTCTTCCCCTCCTCCTCTTGCAGGGCCCGCGCCAATTCCAATGGCGGGCAGAGAGATGTACGCCCCCGAAGGATTGTCCGCCCGTTCCGGTTTGCCCGTACGTCTAAGCCCGCCGGCCCCAGCAAAGAGAATTAATCCCCCCGAAAGGGGTGTGATCGAAGACGAAGAGGGCGGGTATCGAGGGTGTAGGGTATACGTGTTGAATGATTCGCGGGCAAGTAAGAGCGTACAGCCTTAAAATGGTTGTTGTTGTTGTTGTTGGTGTTGGTGTTGGTGTTGGTGTTGTTGTTGTTGCTGCTGTTGTTGTGGTTGTTGTTGTTGTTGGTGTTGGTGTTGTTGTTGTTACTGCTGACGTCGGTGCCGTTGCTGTTAGTGTTGTTGTGGTTGTTGTTGTTGTTGTTGGTGTTGTTGTTGTTGTTCTTGTTGTTGTTGTTGTCGTCATTGTTGTTGTTGTTGTTGTTGTTGTTGTTGTTGTTGTTGTTCGTGTTGTTGCTGTTTTTGTTGCTGTTGTTGTTGTTGCTGCTGTTGTTGTTGTTGTGGTTGTTGCTGTTGCTGCTGCTGTTGCTGTTGTTGTTGTTGTTGTTGTTGTTGTTGTTGTTGTTTTTGGCGTTGTAGCTGTTATTATTCTTGTTGTTGCTGTTGTTTCTGCTGCTGCTGTTGGTACTGCCGTGTGTATGTTGTTCCAGATGACGGTAGCATTGTGATGTTGCAAATGCTGATGGTGGCGGTATTGATGAAGCGGATGATGTTAATGCCGATGGTTCTGACGATGATGCTGATGCTGATGCTGCTGATAATGATGGTGCTGCTGATTATGATGTTGGTGAAGGAGCTGATGATGATGATGATGATGATGTTGATGATGATGCTCGTGGTGATGCTGTTGACGCTGATTGTAATGGTGATGCTGGTGATGATGATGTTGATGAGGATGAGGCTGACGATGCTGATGCTGCTGATGACGATGGCGATGATGATGCTGACGATGATGGAGATGACGATGCTGATGTGGATGTTGTCGATGATGCTGCTGCTGCTGCTGCTGCTGATGATGATGATGATGATGATGATGATGATGATGATGATGATGATGATGATGATGATCATGGTGATGCTCCTGATGCTTCTGCTGCTGCTGCTGCTGATGATGATGATGATGATAGTGATGTTGGTGATGCTGATGATGATGGTGATGATGATGATGGTTTGCCGTCGGCGAGCGGGGGGGGGGAGGCCGATGCCCCCTCCCGCTCGCCAGCGCGCCGGCGCCAGGTGGGCCGCCGCCGCCGCCGCTGGCGCCGTCGTCCTCTTCGGCGTCGTCGGTCGTCGTCGCAAGTGTTCTCTGTCAGATGGGGGGGGCGAGGGGGTGGGTGGTTCAGGGCCGGGCGGGCGCTCTGGGGGGGGAGGTCCCCCTGGTCTTCCGGGCGCGCTCCATGTCTTCTTTTCGGGCGGGGAGGGTTCCCAGGTTCCGACGCGTGGCGGGGTGTTTCCCGAGCAACCGTCCTCGAAGCGCGTTGTTTCGGAGGGCGAGAGCGATAAGCGACGGGGGGGGGGATGAGGAGGGGAGGGCGACGACGACGATGGAAGGGGATGACGCGAAGGTGAAGGCGTAGGAAGACCGGGGGGGGGGCGTGACTCCGCCCCTGCGGCCAGTGCACGTGCCTGCGGAACGAGATGCACCACTTCGCGCAGAATATTTACTCGTACGTGATGTGCGAGGTGCCGGCCTCCCACCAATTGCGCGCAGCTTCCTGCGCTCTTCCTTTGCCGGCCGCCTTTCCTCATGCCTGCTCTTGCTGCTGCGTTTGCCCCGCCTGCTCAAGCTCCCTCTCCTGATTCTTCGTTGCCGTGCATGAGGAGGAGGAGGCGGAGCAGGAGGAGGAGGAGGAGGAGGTGGAGGAGGAGGAGGAGAAGTTGGAGGAGGAAAAGGTGGAGGAGGAGGAGGAGGAGGGGGAGGAGAAGAATAAGGAGAATGA
Organism: Prorocentrum cordatum; assembly: GCA_963575745.1. Classification (NCBI taxonomy): domain Eukaryota; class Dinophyceae; order Prorocentrales; family Prorocentraceae; genus Prorocentrum; species Prorocentrum cordatum. The sequence goes on from CAUYUJ010019675.1 coordinate 8,354, forward strand.
GGAGGAGGAGGATGAACAGGAGGTGGAGTGGAGGGTGGAGTCGTGTGTGGGGGGTGGGGGGGGGCCGGGTGTCGTTCTTTCTCTCTCTCTCTCTAACTGTCTCTGTCTCTCTCTCGATCTCGCGCATCTCTCTCCAACTCTCTGCTCTTCCTGAAAATGGACTGTAGGAATCCAGGGAAGTGCGCACCACCTGGGCCGCTTCCTGGCACCCGCCCGCGCGCTCCGCGCCTTCCTGTGGCGCGCGGCGCGACGCCATTCAGCCACGCGCAGAGGGGAGTGGGGGGAGGGGGGAGGGCTTCTTAGAAGCACCCCTGCTTCTCAGAAGGCGCGGGCCTTGTCTATAGATGTAAGGCCGGCGCCTTCTAAGAAGCAGCCTCCGTCTAAGAAGCCCTGCCCCTCCTCCTCCTCCTCCTCCTCGTCCTCCTCCTCCTCCTCCTCCTCCTCCTCCTCCTCGCTCCTCCTCCTCCCCCTCCTCCTCCTCCTCCTCCTCCTCCTCCTCCTCCTCCTCCTCCTCCCTCCTCCTCCTCCTCCTCCTTCCTCCCCCCATCCCCCTCCCCCTCCTCCTCCACCTCCTCCTCCTCCTCCTCCTCCTCCTCCTCCTCCTTCCTCCTCTCCCCTCCTCCTCCTCCTCCTCCTCCTCCTCCTCCTCCTCCCCCTCCCCCTCCCCCCCCCTCCTCCCCCTCCCCCTCCCCTCCCCCCTCCCCTCCCCCTCCCTCCACCCCCATAGGCGCACCGCCAAGCCGTGGGTCATGCCTCGGCGGCCCGGCGGGTGCTCTCCGGGCGGGCTCCTCACGGCCTCCGGCGGCCCCGCGGCTCCCCCCGCGGCCTCCCTCTGTGGGTGCCCTCCCGTGGCCCATCGCGGCTCGCCGCCCGCGGCGGAGCCGCCCACCATCTCCTCGCTGCTCGGCGGCGCGCGGGGTGTTCCGTCGGGCATGTCCCTCCACAGGAGACCTGCTCAAGAGGAGTCCAAAAAGTAGTCTGGGGACGAAGTGTTGGCTGCTTTCTCGAGTACCTTGAAGATTTTTTTCTGAATCTGTCGCCCGAGATCCGCCTGTAGGGGGACATGCCCGACCTACGGAAGCCTGGGTGCAGTGAAGAGGGGGCGGGCCTCCTCAGAAGGCAGCTCTGCCTCTGGAGGAGGATTCAGGCTTAGAGAACTTCTCAGCCCTTCGAGAGGGGCCGCCCCTGGGCTCGCCGCCGAGCTTGTCTCGTGAATCAACAAGTGCTTGGCTGCCCTGTGTTGCTTTTACGGAAGGCATTCTGAGAACTCCCCGAAACCACTTTCCCAACCCCATGTCTCAATTTCGCTAACCTTCCCTGCCGCCGTAACTAAGAGCAGGAGCCCCAACGTAGCACCACGCCGTAGACTCGCACCGAGCATGTGTGCACACCGAGCACCAGAGGAGAAGGGAAAGGAGGGTAGGGGGAGGACGATGGAGGACGAGAAGGCAACGGCAGTGGGAAGGGGATGAGGACGCGGGCCGAGATGAAATGGAGGGGGAGGAGCGCGGGGGATGATAACGGATAAGCGATAGCAGTGATGATGGTGAAGCTACTGATGAGGACGATACATGCGAGGAGAGGGAGGAGGATGACGAAACGGAAGATGATGATGATGATGATGATGATGATGATGATGATGATGAT
>CAUYUJ010019675.1:12500-73603 GCA_963575745.1 Prorocentrum cordatum
ATTGCGTCGTCAGTTTTTTTTTTTTTTTTTTTTTTGTTCTTTTGTTTCTCGCTACGACGTGCGCTGGTTCGTCAGTGGTTGGTCCCGGACCGGGACGATGCGCTGGCGACGCGACCCGTTTCCGATCTGGTCCGACGTGGCGATTTGGTCCAGCGCAGGCCTGCCCTTGCAGGCCCACTGCGCCTCACCAGCACTGGCGGTTGTGCCTGGACATGGTCTTAAGTCGGGCCTGTCCCCCTACAGCGGGATTCTCGACGACAAATAAAGAGATACCCCAAATTGGTAAAAGATAATCCGAAAATAATCTGGGGACTATTTTTGGTGTATTTTTTTGACCTCTTTGGGGTATTTTTGGAGTTTTTTTTTTTTCATCGAAAATCTCCTTGTATGGGGGACACGCCCGACATAAACATGGTCCCCTCCCGCGGCCCCTTGAAGCCGCGTGCCAAAGTCTACTTTTTCCTAGGGCCACTCTGGCGTATAGCCTGTCGCGCCTGCTACGTCGCCCATGAATGCAGGCCGCCATTGGGGCCGACGTATATTGGATCGGTGGATCGCACCGCATCGCCGATGCATCGGCGAGGCGGCTCGATGTGTAGCCCGATTTTCTCCACGCTGGCATCGCCGATGCACTGCCGAAGTCGCGAATGTAGCGCCGATGCATCGGCGATGCGTCGGCGCTGTGGTGCGATCCACCGACCCCGTCTACTCCGACCCCACTTGGGCGGCCTCTCAGAAAGTCGCGGCGACCTCTGCACGTTCATTCCTCCTCCCCCTCCTCTTCCCCCTGCCTCCTGGTCCCTCTCCTCCTCCCGCTTCTCCACCACCCTGCCTCCTCCTCCTGCGTACTCCTCCCCCTCTTCCTTCCCCCTGCCTCCCCCTCTTCCTTCCCCCTGCCTCCTCCTCCACCTCCTCCCTCTTCCTCCTCCCTCCTCCTCCTCCCCCTTCCTCCTCCTCCCTCCTCCTCCCCCTCCCCCTCCTCCTCCCTCCTCCTCCTCCCTCCTTCTCCCTCCTGCTGCCTCGGAGGCTGGAGCCGCCGCTGCCACCTTCAGGGGCCCGCGCGGCCGGGAGGGTGCCACCTTCGCACCAGGACGCGGCGCACCAGCGGGCGCTGCCGCTCTCCAGGTGCGGTGCCCCGCCTGGGCACGGCGGCAGGCATACAAGGGGAACGAATGAGAGAGACAGAGAGAGAGAGAGAGGTAAAACAAACCGAAAGAACAATGAAAAGCGAGAAAGAGGGAGAGAGAGAGAGAGAGAGAGAGAGAGAAAGAGACAGAGAAAAAACCAGAGTTCTTTATAGACAGGGGGAAGCACATGCATGCGTAATCGTCTTATCATGACGGGATGGACTGTGCAGCTTGTGTATATGCATACGTATATAGATCTAGCGGTAGACATGTGTTCGTACATGTATCCACACATCTACATTCATGTACGTACACAGGTCGAGCGAAACAGCATGTGCATATATGCGAGATCTTGCCCCCGCGCCCCCGGGCTGGGACCTCCCTTGTATTTCGCCCCCCCCCCCCCCTCCCCAGGGACCTCCCTGGACGATCCCTCGGAGGTCCCAGGAAGCCTGAGAGTCTTCCAAGACCGCCCAAGATAGCCTCCGAGTGGCCCTCGAGGGTCCATCAGCGCCCACAAGAGCTCCAAGGCAGCCCCGGATGACACCGCGACAACCCCAGAGGCGCCTGGGGAGCCACAAGAGGCTCCTGAGAGATCGCTCGAGACGGCCTCCAGAGGCCCACACCGTCCCATTCTCTGTGGGAATCGCACTTTTTCAGCACATCAGTTTGGGCTTTTCTGGAGGGTTCTTACAGAGCCCAAGACGGCCCCAAAGGCCCCCAGGATCGGCCCATGATTCCCGCCCCAAGAGGGCGCCAAGACGGCCTAAGAGGGCTCAAGACAGTTTCCGAGCGGCCTAAAACATGCGACGAGAGGCCTTCTAGAGGCCTCGCAGAGGCCTCCTGAGGCCTGTTAGAACCACGCCGCGAGGACCGAGAGGCGTCCAAAACGCCCCTACCTCACGATCCCTGGCAGAGGTGTGTGCGTGCGTACTCTTGTGCGTGGGTGTGCCCGTGTGTGTGTGTGTGTGTGTGTGTGTGTGTCTGTGTGTGTGTGTGTGCATGTGTGTGTGTGTGTCTCTGGGCGAGCGCGCGTGTGCATGTATGCGTGTGCGCGTGTGCGCGTGTGTGCGTGTGGGGGCGTTTGCGCGTGTGCTTAGGCTTTCGTGTGTGTGTGTGTGTTGTGTGAAAGTTGTGTGTGTGTGTGTGAGTGTGTGTGTGTGTGTGTCTGTGTGTGTGTGTGTGTGTGTGTGTGTGTTTGTGTGTGTGTTTGTGTGTGCGGGTGCGTGTGTGCGAGTGCGGGTGCGCGCGCGCGTGTGTGTGTGTGTGTGTGTGTGTTTGTGTGTGTGTGTGTGTGTGTGTGTGTGTGTGTTTGTGTGTGTGTGTGTGTGTTTGTGTGGTGTCAACTTCTGTCGCTGTCTTCGCGTGTGTAACTACGTGTTGGTTATGGCGTCGAGGTGGATGTGGATTGGCACGATATCATAAGGAGCGGTGGTTGCATAATTAAGCTGCGCGCGCCAGTGGGTTCGCATGTGCGCATGCGCGCGCAGCTTGAAACCCCAGTAAGGCCCCGAGCGAATCCAACAAGGCGCCCATGAAAGCTCGAAGAATGCTTCGGAGTGTTCGTTGCTTGTCCCTCCTCCTCGCCCCTCCGGCTTTCTCGACTCCTCTTCCTTCTCCTCTTCCTGTTCCTCCTCCTCCCAGGTAACAGGAGTAGAGCATCAGGAAGGCGGAGAACGGGGATCGCAAACAGGAAGGAGAAGTAGGCGGGAGGAGACAGGAGGACCTCGTAGACAGGAGGAGACGGGAGGGCCGGCAACGAGAAAGTCCTCTCTCCCTCTCTCTCTCGCCATCTCCCTCCGTTCTCTCTCTTTCCCAGCATTTCGACGCGTCGCACGTCGATCTCGCACGGCTCCGCGAGCGCCCACCGAGTCCGAAGCTGTCCCGCAGGAGGGCCAGCACTTCGGCGCGCCAAGGGCGGCCCTTGCCTGTGGAGCCTCTCTGCTGGTATCTTGGGCTTCGTGGATTGGCGCAAGATCTACTGACAGCGACTGCGCAGTCGGCAACAACCTGATCGCGCGCGTAGCACGCGCGTCGTTCTAATGTGTGCATATAGTTACATATGTAAAAGTACAGATACTATCTGCAGAACGAGGGAGAGAGAAACAGACGCACACAACATACACATGTGTACTCTTACATACATATATATATAGAGAGAGAGATCGAGCAATCGAGGGGACAGTTTCTACATGTTCATACATACATATGCATATATTTAGAGAGATAGGGATATACATAGACACGTGTCTTTCTATAACGAAGGATTGGGAGGTAGAGGGTTCGAGGGGGTGACCAATGATAGAGAGGGTGGACGATATATACACATACAGTTGTACATACACATATGTACATATATGAGGAGGAGGAGGAGGAGGAGGAGGAGGAGGAGGAGGAGGAGGAGGAGGAGGAGTAGAATTGGTGCAGTAGGTTTGTGGGGTTGCAGTACACTCGGGGCGTGCGATGCACTCCAGGGCGAAGATGTATTGCGGGATTTTGGCGTGCAGAACGCTCGTCTCAAGACAATGCAATGCATTTCTCTGGCGCAGTGCATTTGCAAGACAATTGCCCCACCCCCTTTCAGCTGGACCCCCGATTGGGTCGACCAAATCTGCAGGAGGAATATAAAAAAATAGTCAGAGAGCAGTCAGGGGACGATTGGTTTCCGCCATTTTTGACCGTTGGGCGCTTTTTTTGCGCACTATTTTGAAGTTTTCGTCCACAATCCGCCTGCAGGAGGACACGCCCGACCTGGCTCTCGGGTGCGGGCGGCCTGCGCCGTGCGTCCCCCCCCCCCTCGCACGGAGGAGGAGGAGGAGGAGGAGGAGGAGGAGGAGGAGGAGGAGGAGGAGGAGGAGGAGCGTCCGGCGCGGTGGCGGCCTCAGGTCATCCGGGAACACCACCGCTACCTCGCGTGCATCGAGGAGGACTCCCGGGGGGGGGGCGCGCGCCGGCGGCGTCGCTCCGACGATCGAGCGTCAGCACAGCTTCCACGGCGTTCAGTGTGTGTGTGTGTGTGTGTGTGTTGGGGCGTCTGTGTGTGCGTGTGTGCGTGTTCGGGCTGGAATCCACGTGCGCGAGTATTCCTCGGGCTGGGGTCTGTGGGATGCGCATCTTCATCGTGTGTTCCGCAGGTTTTGAGCTCCATCGGCGTGGTGCACGCTTGATTCACACCGCCCACGACGATGCTGTCGCGCAGTTGTCTATCCACTGCACGGCAGGCGGGTCAGACTGAGCACGCGGCTGGCTAATCCCGTTGAGCGATTCAAGCTCGCGATCTCCAGCTCTGGCTCGCTGGCCGATCTTACCAGCCTGGAACATATCCCTATCCCTATGTTTGGAGAGAGCGTGATCCACCGCCGCTTTACTGTGGAAAATTGCCAACCTTTTCCTCCGGAACCCGGGGGTCTCCCCCCCCCCCCTCCGAAAATCCCCCCCCCCTGCTGGAACCCCTCCCCCCCCCCCCCCTCCCTCCCGCAAAACCCCCCCCCTCCCCTACTAAATCGTCGGCACTGGCGTCAGCCTGCTGTCGATCTTCTCGTAAATGATTATCTTGATAATCTTTTCCTCCACAGCTCGCGCCAGCGACACAACAATCTATCAGATATCTCGATAGCCCCTGGTGGGCTGATACAGTCACTCACTTGGTGAGTGGGTGGCCGGTCGGCCGTGCCCGGTAGCCTTACCGGGACTCAAGGGCGCCCTCGGACCGAAACAGCAGCAGTAGCAGTCGCTCGGTCTCGGGGCGTCTCGGATCGGAAGGCCAACTGCACAGTACAAAACACACAGGGGGAAAACCTTTTGGCCTTCGATCCTGGAAAAAAATCATCTCTGGTAGCGGTGCTACTCTCGCATACATCTCGCCAGGCGAGCAAATCTGAAACATGAAATAAAATCTCCGCGAAGCGGACAGATATATAAGATGAAATGAAATCCCCGCGTAGCGGTCAGATATGTAAAATAAAATGAAATCCCCGCGGAGCGGGCAGATATATAAAGCTACATTGTCACAGAGCTTGTCTAAATCAAATCACAAACCTCGCCAAGGCGAGCGATATGGAAAAGAAACCACCTGGCAGAACTCACTCTTCCGAATGAACTTGTGGTTCCTCGGCGAGTGTCGGCTTCTCGGCGAGAATATCGAGTCCCCTCAGACCTCGTTTCCTCGCAGACTCGAACTCCGGGTCATGAACCAGCGTCCAGTAGCTCCTGCACATGAAAACATCTAAAAGCTTCTGCGCCTCGTACTTTATCTTCGTGCAACCATCTGCTACCTGCGCATGAGAATGAACCCAACGAAGTTCGGCACCACACTCTTGAACTCCTTGCTTGAATGCCATGCACTCAATAGCGGCGCGCTTGTCGCTGAGACCCAGTGCTGAACTCTCCGAACCAGTAACTGCATCATATAGGCTCTTGCAGTCCGTGACGAGAACACTCCGTGGTCCCTTCTTGATCATGTCGTAGCGCTTGTCGCCCTTGAGCTGCACATCTGCACTCAGCATCTCCATCCAAGCTAGCTGTGTATACTCCAGCTCCTCAGCGGCCTCACTTGCTGCTTGGATTTCTGCACCCAACGATGAACGGCACTTTCGTGTCAGCTTCTTGGAAGCTCCCGTGAATACTGTGAACTTCTGCTTCTTGCCGCTGAGCGCCTCCACCTCGGTAGTGCACACAACATAGCCTCCTTGACTGCTCCCATCTGCTCTCGAACACCACGATGCATCGAACCAACATACCCACGCCATCTGCTTATAAGGATGTATGGTAACTCCTGTGCTCGCAAACTCATGAATAGTCTTGACCAGCTGGTTGATCCTGCCGAGGTCCTTGACCGTCGCACTGTTGACAACCGCTTGTAGCATAGAAACGTGCACAGCGATTTGAGGCATCGTCTGTGTTGAAAGCCACTGAGCTTGACCAAGGATGGCACGGCATGCAGTCACTTCTCCGGCTGTCAGCTTGTCGTCCGGACTAGCCTTTCGGCCTCTCTTGACGTTGATCGGCTGGATGGTCTTAGCATACTTTTCTTGACTTAGCCTGAATCCTCCATCTGGATTTCTAGAAACTTCAACTCCACAAACTGAATAGCCAGCCTCATCTGACTTCCACATGCCCCATCGGTATAGCGTCTTGAGATGCTCGTACTCCACGTTGAACTCCACGTTGGTGAGATCACCCGCAATCTGGAAGTCATCCACATGCACCAGGATGAGCCCGATCACCTTGTTGTCTGAGTTCAGCTTGGTGAAGAGACACGGCTCAAGCTTGCATGCATACCAGCCTCTGCTCTCTAGATCCTTCTTGACCTTCTCGTACCACCGCCTTGGTGCATTCGTGAGTCCATAACAGGCCTTGAGAATCTGCACAACGTCATCATCATTGAGCTGTAGTGCTTCTCGTAGTTGTGGTACTGGTAGTGCATAAAGCTCTCGCTCTTCCTCTGTAGCTTCCCCTTGTAGGAACGCTGACGAAGCATCCGCAAGCCACGTCTGCCAATTCTCGTTGGCCGCCTTCTGGTATAGCATCTGGCGCGCACGCCTCGAGGGTGTTGGCGATTCGGTCTTAAGCGTCTCGAGGTCCTTGTCGGTGTAGCCGATGAGTACCAGTCTGGCCTTGGCCTTCTTGCCGCCTTCCGCTTCTGGATCCTCCTTCCAGGTAAGTACCCAGCGCATTTTCATCAGGTCGACGTCCGGTAGCTTGCTCCGAAGTACACCTCGGCACGCCTGCGCGAGTAGAAATTGATCAACTTCTTTCTTCATAGCCACGTCGAACTTCGCCTTGTCCTTGTCGTCCAGCTTCTTGTAGCTGACCTCAATGCGCTGCCTCCTGGCCTGTGTAGCCACGTACAGCCTGGGGTCCTTCACGAAGCGGTTGATGGCGTCTCGGGAGGGGACCGCGATAGACAGGTAGACGGCATCCTGGCGCTCGGTGGTGACGTCCTGGTCTTCGCTGGTCTTCTGAACTGAGTTGGGTTCGTCGGTCATCCGCTTGCCGAACTCATCCGGGTCTCTCCCGCGCTTGGTTCCAGTTCTCGTAGTCTGGCGCGACTTCTTGACTGCGGCATCTTCTTCAGCTTCTTGACGTCGCCGAACTCCAGGTACAGGTAGGTCTACAGGTAGTTGGCCTGGTGGTTCTGGCGCTTCGAGATCTTCCGATGAAAGGTCGTCCTCCTTCTCTGACTTTTTGTCCTCGGACTTCGTATCCTCCTCCTTGGTCTCGGCTGCCCCTGTAGGCTCCGATGTCGTAGGGGCCTCAGTCGCCTGAGTCTCGGCAGCAGCTGGCTGCCCATCTCCCGCCTTCTGCGGAAAGGGATCCTCTGGCTCCATTACCCACGCGTCATCTTCATCGTCGAGATCTGGAAGGCGTTGTCCGATCAGGTCCTCGAATTCGCTAGCCTTGACCTTCAGCATGGCAGCGGTGATGTTAAGAGGAACTGCCTCTCCATGAAGAAGTTTGTGGATCTCGATCTCCGTCTCGGTAGCTGGTCGAAGGTGACCACGTCCTGCTCGTAGAAGTCGGCCGTGGTGCTCTATCCAGACGACTGACCCTGGATTGCCGTCCGAGCCAGGCTCCTGGGCGATGACTGTCGCCGGGCCAGCCCAAACTCCACCAGGCATCTTGACGTTGCCCTTCGCCTTCTCGGACCACCAGTAGCAAAGCTGCCCTGTAGTCCAGTGTGTCTTCTCTCTGGTCTTGCGTAGCTCCAGTAGGGCAAGACGTCGTCTAGAAGTAACCTCGAGGAAGGCCTTCCTCGCCTCGAGTCGCACCCTCTGGTTTTTGATGTACTCGTCGTCGTCGGCCTCGTAGGTCTTGCTGAGGATCGGCATGTTGTGATCTTCGCCGAACACGTCGCCCACGATCGGCTCAGGGGTCCTGCCCAACATCATCTCGTAGGGGCTGTGGCCTTTGTACCTGCCGAGATCGTTCATGGCGGCGATCGCCTCCCAGAAAATCTCGTCCGCAGTAACCTTGGCGTCGGACTCCTCGGCGATCTTGGTCATGGTGTCCTTTAAGATGCCGATATTCCTCTCACATAGCGCTAGCTGGTTGTGAGCCTGCCGAGCGGTGACATCCACCATGATGCCGCGCGACGATAACCATTCCTTGACTCTCTTCTCGACATGGCAGCCTTCACCGTCCAGGCGTAGTAGAGCAGGTCGACCGTAGTACTGCATCCACGTCTGCTGCAGCGTCTTGCGGAACTCCTCGCCTGACCTCATGAGTCGGCCCTTGAGGTTGAGCTTCCCGCCACTGAGCCGAGTGCCTGTATCGACGATGTAGGTCCCGGTCCAGGTCTGCTTGTCGCGAGGGTCCGTCCAGTAGAAGCCGTCCGTCTCGATAGCCTTCCCTGGTGTGGCCGGGCTGTATGGCGCAACCACGGACTCCATCGGCTTGTTCTTGTGCCGCTCGCACGCCTCGCACCTGAACTCAGCTGCTAATTTCAAGATAGGGCCTTGAGCGCCAGCCCGCTTGAGCACGTCGATGAGGGTCTTGTTGCTGCGATGCCCTAGCCTCACATGCAGCCTTCGAAGATAACCGTTAACTTTACCGACGTCCACCTCACCTTCCTGTGGCTCGTATTGTGGAGGTGGTGGTGGTATCTGATCTTCATCTGGGCCTGGGACTGGATCAGGTCGTTGATCTTCCTGAGGTGCATCCTGATGTTGTGGTGCTGCATGCTGTTCTTGTTGAACCCCAGGTCGCTTGAAGTATAGGCGTGTCCTCGTATGGCTCGTGCCTTCCGGCAGCGGGGCGTATATCTCTTCGTCGGTCAGAATACTCTCGCCCAGCTCGTCGCCAATGAGGATGTTGGTGTCGAGATCCCAGGTAAGCCTCCGCACCACAGAAAGCCACTCTGGTCCCTCGATGTCCGTCCCCATGTACGTCTTGACGTTCTCGTCCTCGCGCTCCCAGCACTCGAGCTCGCCCTTGGGGTCGATGTCGAGCTCCGCCTCTTTCTCCATCTCCAGCCTCTGCGCCTTGGGTAGCGGCTGCTTCCCGACCAGGCGCCGCTTGGTGACATACACTGCCTCGCTAAACTCCGTCTCATAGTCGCCTCCAGCCCACGCGCACCAAGTAGACCACTCCACACACCTCATGATAGACTTGGCCCACTTCTTGCACATCGCGGCCGGGTATGCTGCAGTGAACTCGGTAACCTGGCCCTGTATCTCCTCGTGCTTGTGGTTGTGCGGGCTGCCTCGCTGATTTGAGCACGTCCTGCCGATGGTTGCATTGAGGTGCGGATCGGACGTCGCAATCAGCCATTCTTTCTTGATCAGCTCGCCTGTCTTCGGATATCTCAACCCAAAAGCACACCCATCCACTCGTACAGTGAACAGCTGCTCCCTGAGACGCTTGAGGTATGGCAAGGACCAGGTCCCGCACCTCAGCGGCTGTTCGAAGTCAACTTCGGCTCCTTGATGTAGTGCTTGGAAGGCAAGTAGCACACAAGCCCGAGTGACCTTGTCATTCTTTCGGCGCTTGTGCTCCAGACGCACTCGTTGATCTTCGGTCCTCTGGTTAGCGTTCTGGATGATCGATCTGGCCGTGCACGGTGGCGAAAATACGACCCTTCTCGGATTCTCTAGCTTCAGCGTCTCCGACGCCCTTCTGTAGCCGGTGTTGGTAGTTAGATCGTACTCGTTGTGCTTCCCGAGCCTGAGGACGGTGCCGCCGAGCTTCTCGACCTCGACTCCAAGCGGGGAGTTTGGAGGAGCACATACCTCCAGCAGGTCCAGCTGTCCAAGTCGAAGTAGATCCTGAGCGTCCTTGGCTGCTTCCGTCTCGAACTCCGCGATCTTCTGGTTGAGCAAGTAGATCTGCTTGGCGTTGAGCGTCTTCACCTGACCAGCCGCAACGCAGCCCGGATCGTCCTTCGCTGTAGCGTCCGGACCTCCCTGTCCAGCGTCAAGTTGGTCAGCTTCACCCAGTTGTCTAAGCTGTTGATCTCGTCGAGGAGCGCCCAGTGGTCCTCCGGCACCGGTATGTCCTCGGTCTCCTGCTTCATCCTCTCCATGTGCTCGGTCAGGGTCTCCTTCGCCGGATCCCAGGTCGGAAACTGTATGTTGTTCTGCATCACCGTGTCCAGGTCGATCGTCTCGTGGACTGTCTCCACCTCTTCCTCCTTCATCGTCGCCTTCTTCGGAGGTGGTGCCTTGAATGCTGCCGGACACCCCTTCGGCCTCGGTGCATGGTAGACCGTCCTCGGCGGCGAAGGTGAGCTCGAAGTTGCTCTCGGAGGTGGTGGTGGTCTCGGTGTCGCTGTAGTCGGATCCTCCTTCTTGGCCGCTGAGCCCGAAAACGCTGGCCCAGAACTCGACGTCTCCGCGCGGATCCTCAGACACACATGGCTGCGCCCGCCCACACAGCTGCAGCCCGCTCTGCGCCTCCCAGGCGCTCCGCAGCACGCGCACTTGATGTTGTCGTACTGCCTCTTGATGTCGCCAGCGTCGGTCTCCTCTTCCTTCTTGAGGTTGTAGGGCTTGATCAGCGGCGGCTGGCCGCAAGGAAGTCGTCCCTGACACTGGTGACTGCGGCCGCCCAGGCATGAACATCCGGCCGTCGTGGTCCCCGGAACTCCGCAGCAGCCGCACCTTGTACTCGTCAAGGCCGTCGAAGTAGCGAAGACCTCCGAGGGTTGCGATGAGCCACGTGAGCTTCTGCCACCGCATGATGATCGCATCCACTGGCTGATATGGAATAGAAAGCTGATCTGGGTCGGGAGCCTTGGCTCGATCACCGTTTTGAGCCCAAGAAACTTCGGACGCATCGGAAATCAGAGCATCATGTGTGATAACTTCTCTCCATTCGGCGTGTGGCCCGAAATCTATGAGAAGATGCCCGCACCTCGATCTCTCTAGAAGGTAGGTCTTACTGCCCAGAGCCTTAAACCTGATAGTGCCGAGCTCAAAGTCAACAATCACTCCGAAATGCTTCAGGAAATCCATACCTATCAAAAGCGGGGCATCCACTTCCACAACTGAAACTGGAAAATCACACTCTTGGCCGTCGACGTATCCTGGAATACTTGCGTGATTCAGAGACTGAGCCTTCTGATTATTCCCGAAAGTGAACTCGATTCTGGGTCCAGGAACTATCTTCATACGGTTCTGGCCTACCATCTTCATCATCGTGGCTTGCCAGATCTCCGCCGTATCTAAACCTATCATGGATGAGGTGGCCCCAGAGTCCAAGATGCCTTTGAAGGTCCCCGAGAGCTGTGAGGCCATAAATATACACTGCTCGAAAACCACATATACTCGATGAGACTCCCTTCTGGAAACCCTGGGTGTTTGTATTCGGATTCTCGTCGGTCTCGGTCGTGATGCTGTCGGTCGCGGTCGCGATGTAGTCGATCGCTGTCGTGATGTTGATGACGATAGATGCTTGTAGCTACGTCCAGCCTGCAGCTTCGCTGGAGCCTTGCAGTTCTTGGCTATGTGGCCGCGACCGCCACACCTCAGGCATATGGTGTTGGGGTCCGTCTTCCACGAGTCGTCCCTCTTCTGGTGGTGGGCTCCGCCTCCGGACGAGCTCTTGGCTGAAGTCGACGACTTGCCTGCCCCCTTGGCAGGCTGTCCGCCTTTCTTCTGCCCGAACTGGCCTCCGAAGAACTTCCGTCCGGTCTTCTTCTGGCGCAGCAGCTCGCGAGCCTGCTTGAAGGACCGCTGCCCTTGTTGAGCAGCAGAAAACACAGCACCCTCGAGTAGCTCATCTCGGAGCTCTTGGTCGTCACCTGCTTGATCGTAGATCTCCCTGATCTGGCTGGCGAACTCGTCCTCTTCCGCCGCCAGCGCTGTCGCGTTCTCGCTGTGCTGGTCGCCCTCGTCATCCTCTTCGTCCTCTTCCGAGTAGTCGTCGTCGCCCTCGGCCGCGTAGTTCTTACCACGTCCCTGCCACTGTGGCCTGGCGCCACGATTGTTGTTGTGGTCGCGTTCGTGCTTTTTGTCGAACTGCATGCCGAGAGCTTGCTGGATGGCCTGGTACCCATACTTGTTCTGCACAGAGGCCAGCACCTGCGAGCGCTCGTGGTCGTCGAGGCCTGCGTTCTCGAGTAGAAACCATGCTCGGAGCGGCTCAGGAAATATCGGCTTCTTCTCGTCGAAATCTTTGTCGATGGCCTTGATCGCCTTCTGCATCCTGTCCTCTTCGACCTCGAACTGCGTGAGATAGTCCCTCATGCTCGTCCGGTTCCTCCGGTATGTCTCTTTCATGAAAGTCCTCATATACTTGCCAGCGTCCTCGACCTCCAAGATGCCACTCTTCTCCCGAAGATACTGGATCAACTGGCTCACTCCTTTCGGCAACTTCGTCGTCGCGTCTTCCTCCAGGTCGTCCAGGCTGTCCAGCTTGTCGTACTTCTGTACTCCCTGCCAAGCGCGTCCCTGGAGCTTCGCCATCAGTCTGGGCCCGCAGAGGCCCTTCTCGTCCTTCTTGGTACCGCGCACGTACAGCTTCACTCGCATCACGTAGGAGTCGAAACTGGCAACATCTCCGTCCCAAGAAGGTACGGTCTCGTGCTTCTCAGCTTCGGTCGTCATGACGAGCCGGTCCGTGGAGCCAGACCGGCTCCGCTACCAACTAAGTCGTCGGCACTGGCGTCAGCCTGCTGTCGATCTTCTCGGAAATGATTATCTTGATAATCTTTTCCTCCACAGCTCGCGCCAGCGACACAACAATCTATCAGATATCTCGATAGCCCCTGGTGGGCTGATACAGTCACTCACTTGGTGAGTGGGTGGCCGGTCGGCCGTGCCCGGTAGCCTTACCGGGACTCAAGGGCGCCCTCGGACCGAAACAGCAGCAGTAGCAGTCGCTCGGTCTCGGGGCGTCTCGGATCGGAAGGCCAACTGCACAGTACAAAACACACCCTAACCCCCCCCCCTCGAAAACCGGGGGGGGTCACTACCTGTTCGAACCCCTCCCCCCCCCTCCCCCCCCCTCCGGATCCGGAAAACCGGGGGGGGTCACTACCGGTTGGACCCCCCCCCCCCCCTCGAAAACCGGAGGGGGGTCACTACCGGTTCGACCCCCTCCCCCCCACGCACCGCCAGCAAACAACTCCCGGTCCCTACCACCGCTCGCATGACATCCCCCACTGTTGTTCCCAGCACCACTGTCCTCACCACCACTGCCCCCGCTGGTTCCACCACCGTCCCTTTGTCCCCACCAGTGCCCCCACCACTGTCGCACTGTCCCCACTGCTCCCACAACTGTTCCCACCACGGTTCCACTCTCCCCACTGTCTCCACGGACCCAACCACTGCCTATCCCCACTGTCCCCACTGTCCCACTGACTCCTCCGCTGTCCCACTGAGCTGTCCCACTGTTCCCACCACTGTCCCCACTGTCCCCACCACTGTCCCCACTGTACCTCTGTCCCATTGTCCCACCGCCGTCCTCGCCGACGCCTTTACCAGTGTCCCCACCACCATTGTACCCTCCACTGTCCCAGTGTTTCCACCTCATTCCCACTGTCCCCACACCACTGTCCCCACCACCACCGTTCCCACCACTGTCCACTGTCCCCCCTGTTCCCACCATTGTCCCCACCACTGTCCCCACCACTACCGTCCCCACCACTGTCCCACTGTCCCCCCACTGTCCCCACCACTGTCCCGCTGTCCCCTCACCACTGTCCCCACCAACACCGTCCCCACCACTGTCCGCACCCCCACTCGGTTTTCGAGGGGGGGGGGGGGTTCGAACCGGTAGTGACCCCCCCCCTTTTCATGATGAGCTGGGGGGGGGGGGAGGGGTTCGAACCGGTAGTGACCCCCCCCGGTTTTCCGGTGGGGGGGGGGGGGAGGGGTTCGAACCGGTAGTGACCCCCCCCGGTTTTCCGCCAGCAGCGGTAGAACACGCTCTTTCTATGTTTGACATCACCTCACCTCGATGCCGATCTTAAGGATTCCCTCAGCTTTTGAGGGCCTATCCCTGAGATTGTCCTCGCTTCTTGCTCGCCCATCTTAGGGATAGGGATACGTTCGAGGCTGGTTAGTGTGTGTGTGTGTGTGTGCGTGTGCGTGGGTCAGGAGATCTCCGAGTGGGGGCGCGGAGGGTGGGCGCCAGGCCCAAGCCCAAGGGCACGGGGCGTCTGCGGCTGCCCGGCGTGCCGCGATCTCTCGGCGAGCCGCGCGCGCACACGGGCCGCTCTTTTGCCCCGTGCCTCTCTCCTCCTCCTCCTCCTCCTCCTCCTCCTCCTCCTCCTCCTCCTCCTCCTCCTCCTCCTCCTCCTCCTCTTCCCTCCTCGCGAGGGATACGTTCGAGGCTGGTTACGATCTGCCATTCCCCAGCCCATCCTGTGGCCTCCCGCGGCCATGCTCCACCTCGCCCTGCAGTGGGGGCCCCGCGCGCGCTCCCCGTGTCCTGAAGAGGCCACGGCTTCTGTCGGGCGCGCCCCCTTACAGGGGGACTCTGATACCCCAAAGATAATTTTAAAAAGTAATCCAAAACTAGTCTGGGGACTACTTTTTGAGTATATTTTGACCTTTTGGGGGTATTTTTTTGAGCATTTTTTATTTATCGTCGAAGATCCCCCTGTATGGGGACACGCCTGACATGAGGCCACGGATGTGATGCACTACGAATTCACCCGTGGACCCGGGGGGCTGCTCGGGGGTGCCGGTGGTTGGCAGGAGGGCCCCCCCCCCGCCCTCTGCCCTTCTGCTCCCGACCCGCACCGCCGTCCTGTCGGACGCCCTCCACCGGCCGCACGCGGGCGTGGGGCGAGGTCGGGGCAAGGATGGGGAAAGGGAGCGCACGTAAATGCTCCTGGCATCGCTCGGACGTGTGCATTTTTCCTTCGGCGAGGACCCTCGAGCAGCATCCTTGATCATCTGGAGAAGAAACCACGCACGAAGCCGAAAAAAGCACAGGGCACCTATACGACCACCCTGCGGGTGATAAGGAGGTGAGGGGGGAGGGGGAACCAACGTCTCACTCAATCGATCTCGCTATCGATCTCACATTCGATCTCATTATCGATATCACTATCGATCTCGCTATCGATCTCACTATCGATCTCACAATCGATCTCACAATCGATCTCACAATTGATCTCACATTCGGTCTCACATTCGGTCTCACCGTCGATCTCACTATCGATCTCACAATCGATCTCACAGTCGATCTCACATTCGGTCTCACATTCGGTCTCACTATCGATCTCACTATCGATCTCGCTATCGATCTCACTATCGATCTCACAATCGATCTCACAATCGATCTCACAATCGATCTCACATTTGGTCTCACATTCGATCTCACTGTCGATCTCACTAACGATCTCACAATCGATCTCACAGTCGATCTCACATTCGGTCTCACATTCGGTCTCACTATCGATCTCACTATCGATCTCACAATTGATCTCACTATTGATCTCACAATCGATCTCACATTCGGTCTCACTATCGATATCACAATCGATATCACAATCGACGTCATCATCATCAACAACACCAACATCATCATCATCATCATCATCATCATCATCATCATCATCAGCATCAGCATCACCATCATCATCATCATCATCATCATCATCATCATCATCATCATCATCATCATCATCATCATCATCATCATCATCATCATCATCATCGCCATCATCAACATCATAATCATCATCATCATCATCATCAACATCATGATCGGGACACCGACGGGACACCGACGGGACACCGGCGGGACACCGGCGGGACACCGCGCGCCACCGGCCGCCCGGTGGAGAATCATTTGGTCCGGCCGCGCCTCAGCCACAGAGGACACCACCGGGACACCGGCGGGACACCGCGCGCCACCGGCCGCCCGGTGGAGAATCATTTGGTCCGGCCGCGCCTCAGCCACAGGAGACTTTCCTCTCGCCCGCCCACGCAGCTTCGCCTCGCCCGCACGCACGGCACGCACGAACACGAAACCGAAATGGATTTCCCGGTAGGGGGGCTCTCCGTTCCACTTCGATCTCACCCCCTCACCTCCGATGCACGTCCGAGCGATGGCCAGTGCTCCGGGCAGTACATCTTCCCTTCTCCCTCCCCTCCCGTCCCCTTCCCTTTCCTCTTCTGCTCGGTGGCGCAGAGGTGGGGCCCCGAGGGATGGGGTGTCCTGAAGACGGCGCGCCTCGAACAGCGCAAAAATCCACTCTTGGGCCCCTTCCTATGCACATAGGACCGAGGAAGAAAAAACGCCATAAGCATAAACATTTTGCGCTCCGCGCGGATCTCCTGGATCCGCGCTGGCCCCCCGTCGGCGCCTCCGGCGCCGCCCCTGGCGCGCTCCGGCGCGCGCGCAAGGGAGGGGGGGGTCCGGCGCAGAGATACGCGCGGAGCGCCAAAAGTTTATGTTTATGGCGTTTGCTCCTCGTCTACAGGACCCCATCCCTCAGGACCTCATCTTTGAGCCACCGATCTGTTTCTTTCAATCCTAGTTGTGCTCGCATGGCGGATCTGCTGTTTCAGGAAGGAGTCCCAGGGTGGATTTGCGCTGTTCGAGACACGTCGTCCTCAGGACACACCATCCCTCAGGACCCCATCTTGGGGCCACCGACCTCTTCCTCTTCTAGTCTTGGTGCTGTTCGCACGGCGGATCTGTTGCTGCCGTAGAGCCCCAGGCAGAACTGCCCCCGTGGGCCCGGCGACGAGCACGGCGCCGCGTGGCCCGCAGCTGCATGCCTCCTGCGCGTGCTCTCCCCCGCGCTTCGGGTGGCGGGGGGTGGCGGCCCTCGTCGCCTCGTCCAGTTGGGGCGCACGGGGCCCTCTCGGGGCTCTCCTGAGGCTCTCTCGGGGCCCTCCCTGGGAGCTGTGGAGCGCCTCCGGGGGCCGTCTTGGAGACCATCGCTCCAAGGAGGGGGTGTCCTCGACTTCCTCCCCCCTCTCTGGGGCCATCGCAATAGCCTCCTTGGGCGCTCTTGGGGCCCTCTTGGGGCGATCTGGAGCGCTCCTGAGCAGGACGGTGCTGGGGAGGGGGTCCTGGGAGCCGGCATGCCAGTGTGCGCGGAGTGCTCGGCCCCTGCCCGTGGGGCCGGCTCTTCGCCCCAGGAGGAGGGGAAGGAGGAGGGGGAGGTGGAGGAGGAGGAGGAGGGGGAGGAGGAAGAGGAGGAGGAGGGGGAGGAGGAGGAGGAGGAGGAAGGGGAGGAGGAGGAGGAGGAAGAGGGGAGGAGGAGGGGGAAGTTCTTCTGGCCCGAGAATGGCCCGAGCTCCCGGTTGGCTCGCGGCCATCAATGACGGTCGTAATGACTTGGCAGCCTCTTGGCGTGCCCCCCCCCGTCACAGCATCTGCCATGGATTTCTGGTCTTTCAAACCTCTTAGCGACTTAGCCTCATTTACACCAGTCAGGAGACCAAGCTGGTGGCACATTCGACATGCCGGGAGTGCTTAACAGCTGGTTGTAATGGGTTAGTAGTGAGGTTAACGTCGGAAGATCTTTAATGCTGCCAGCCCCCTGCCCGACCCCCCCGTGAGGGTCTGCCGTCCGCTTTGATGTCCCGCCCGTCCGACGTAGCTGACCCGCCCGTTAGAGTCTTGGGTCCACCAGCCCGGCCCGGCCAACTCACCCTCGAGGTTCACCCAGAAGCTGGCATGAAAGAATGAAACCCTTCAAAGGTGGTATTTTCGTAAACGAAGAGGGTGGCGGGAGTCGAGGGTTTCGGACATACTTGTTGGGTGGCACGCGGGCATTGAAGAGCGAGCAGTCTCAAAACGGCCATTCCTGTGATTGTTGCGGCTGGCGGTGGCGGTGATGATGATGATGCTGATGATGATGCTGATGTTGATGCTGATGCTGATGCTGATGATGATGATGATGCTGATGATGATGATGATGATGATGATGATGATGATGATGATGATGATGATGATGATGATACTGACTATGATGCCTGACGGTCCAGGAGCCCGGCGGGGACCCCCAGGGGCCGAAAATGGGGAAACACTCGCCGTCCTGATTTTGTCACGACGCGATCCCGTCTGGGCCCTGTGCCTCGCCGGGCTCCCCCCCGGCCAGCTCGTTGGCGGGGCGTGCGTGGGGCCCCGCGCCCTGCGCTCGAGGCCGCCCGCCGGTGAGCACGCTGCCCCGCAGGGGTGCCCGGCGCCCTGCTCTTACCAGCCTGGAACATATCCCAGCGTGCGCACGCTTCCGAGGCGCTGCAGGGGCGCGCGTGCACGAATCCCGCTCTAATGCACATGCGTTTCACGTAGCCAGTCTTCCTGCCGATGCGCCGTCCAGGCGCAGCAGTGTGTGTGTGTGTGTGCGTGGGTCAGAAGATTTACCAGCCTGGAACATATCCCTATCCCCTATGCTGGGCACCTCATCACGATGCCAATCTTAGGGGTTCCCTTATTTTTTGAGGGCGAATCCCGAAGATTGTCATCGCCTTTTGGCGTGTCAATCTCAGGGATAGGGATCCGTTCGAGGCTGGTAATGCTCCCGGCGCGCCCGGCCGGATGCTCCGCTACGCGGCGCAGCATCCAGTCGGGCATGGCCCTCTGCAGGAGGGAAGCTCAAGCTCGGAAACTGGAGCGTCTACCCAGACCCCCTCGCGTCGTGAAGAATTCACGACGGGAGGTTGTTCGCTATTTTCGGCCTCGGGGGGCCTTTCCTGGGCCGCGGGACCGTCAAACAGCGACTCAGGATGAAAAACCTGTCCTGGGGAAGAGGTCCAGACCTCTGGGGGTCGAGGTTGCGAAAAAGTCACGACGTCGGGGGTCCGGGTACATTACCAGTGGCGGGGTGCTTCTTGAATCCCAGGATTTTTTGGGGGTCGGGGACGACGTTTGGGCGGTGTGGCGTATATTTTTTCCCCGGGGTTCCCAGGGAAACATAGTCAAGTCGGGTTTGTCCCTCTACAGGAGGAGTATCCCAAAACAATTTTAAAAATAGTCAGGGGACGAGTTTTCGACTATTTTTTGGCTGTTTTTGAATGTTGGTTGACTATTTTTTAATTTGCCTTCCAAAATCCGCTTGTAGGGGGGACACGCCCGACCTAAGCGTAGCACGGGCAGGGCTGGATCTTGAGCCTCAAAGCCTCTCCGGCCGGGTCCGCGCCAGGAGGATCGATCTCCGCGATGGTCTCCCGGATGTTCGCGCCTCGAGCCGGCTGTTCCGGTTGCCGTTGCCTCCCCTGGGGTGAGTGGTGTGCGCGTACCTCACCTGCTGAAGCAACTTCTTCAAGGCTCTGTCCTTACCTCTGGCCATCATGATCTCGCCGAACTTGGTCAGACGATTGATGTCGGCCTCGCTGTTCTTGCCCTTGTGGCGCTGAAGCGCGAGCTTCGCCCACGTGTTGAAGACCTGCACATGTGGATCTCCGATTGTGCGCCTGCGAGTCTCCACGCTGAGCTCCTTGGCTCATGGCATGGTACTCTTACTTTCGACTTGATGCATAAGATCGGTAAGGCAGAATGACTACAGCGAGTTGGATTGCATCTCGACTCTCTTGCCATGCAACAGTGCATCCGCGAGAGCAGGTGCAAATGCGCTCGCAGCGTTGTAGAATTTGGTGCCGTTGCCGATGTTGTTGGTGTTCAGCTTGTGCGCGACAGTCTGCCTGACCACGCGATGGCTTCTTCTGGCCTGCGGCCCGGAACGCACCCGGCAGCACGATGAGGCGCTGGTGGGCGAGCAGACCGCCGCTGCAATCCTCAAGACAATGACTTTGCCAGCAGTGGTAAAGAAGAAACGGTTCTCCAGCCTGCACATGTTGTTTCGGCACTTCCCCTTCTGGCACAGACTTATGACAAGCAGACTATCGAACTTCTTATCGTAGGAGATGGAATAGACCATTTCCTTCTCCAAAGTGCCATGCAGTCGGGTGCTCCCTGGCAAAACTCGCTTGCAGACGAACGTTTTCCAAAGAGACTTCCTCAGCAGAGCACCCTCCAAGGTCCCCTGGCTGAGCTCAATAATTGAACCCGTCTGCTTTACGGTGGGGTCTTTCAAATCTGGTTTTTCGGCAGCAAGTAACCGGGCCACGAGCTACATTCTTACGAAACGTCGTTCTCTCTTCAACACGTTGAATTCTTGCGTGAGCAGTTTTTTTTGCGTTCCAGGTCACAATTCTCGCGTGCTTGTGCGGCGAGCCGTGTTGTGCGCAGAAGATTCACCATACCCCGCCACGCACCAGACCACACACGAGAGAGCCACGTGCACCGACATTACAGCCTTCGAGCGTACGAAACAAAGATGATCTGGCCTGCGCCCAGCGCCGGTTTGCCTCTTACTTTTCACCAGCAGGTGCGCGGATGGCCAGGATGACGAATTCGAAGACCGAGCAAAGTTGCGCCTGGCGATTGTGTACAATGCATCGCGCACAAATGCGTCGCATTCCGAAGGCGATGTCCTAGATATATCGTTCCTTTCGTGCGTGCTTTGCTGCGCCCATGCTGCCACGTCGTCGAACAATACATTCCTGCCGGAGCCCTGCATCAAACACTTTACGATGGCATCGAAATTACACTGAAACCGAGTGCGCTCTGGACCGCCATGATGCAACCCAAGGTCGACAGTCATCACCACTGCACGATGGTCAGTGGGGCTGAGATGATTCGGCCGCTGAATCGAGGCCCCTTTCGGTACGTCGATCCACTAGCGGCGAGCAAGACAATGAACCCACGTCGAGACAGGCACGCAGATGTGACTTATAATCGAAGTGTACCCCCAGCGCCAGATTCCAACGGGTAGGCCCTTTGTCAACATGAGTACTCAATGCAAACATGCAATGGTCTTCCAACGTGCTCCGAATGATATTCCCGTGCGCATTCTCCACCCTTCTGCCAAAATGTGCTGTCGATGTCCTGCATGCACCCGTTGCCCAACCTCTCCTTCCCCACGCGGCCATTCGAAAGGTGTCCAACACAGTTTGCGTACGATGTCCAGCCTTACCGATCACATCACATCCCATACACACATCTGTATATGTGTATATGTGTATGTACATATGTATATATATATATACATATGTATATCTATATATACACGATTACTCTGCGATGCACGTGCAACATGCGCTGTCGATCATCGAAAAGAGGAGGGCCGGTCGATACCCGTAGCATATCGTGTGCAGGGGATTTTGTGCGAACAGCTCCTACACTTCAGTGAATAACCCCCTGCGCGCACTGGAAGCTAACGACTTGAGATCGTTTGGTGATCTTGGCATTCAGAGCGGTGATCACGCCAGCATGCTTATTTCCGGTGCACCCGTAAGCCGAAGTCGAACACGTGCAAGCTGTCGGCCGACGAGAAGATCACCCAGTGCTCGAAGACCCGTCCAAGTACCCTGCAGGCGCCCTCACCATGCTCTCCTTGGGCCTTTTGGGGCTCTCCTGTTCAGGGCCGGTGGAGGCGCTTCTCAGAGCGTCTCTGGTGCCCGTGGGCGCAGCCAGGGCGCCCCTGTCGGCCGCTTCGCTCGGCGCGACGGCGCCCGCGCCCCAGATGCACCGGCTGGAGTTAGTCTCCGCTGACTCCTTCTCGGTGGGCCGCGCTCTCGCTCTCGCTCTCTCTCGCCCATGGGCGAAGGCCGTCGCGTGCGAGGAAACATGCAGTACTTGCGCCAGGCGGCCAGCACGCACAGCCGACTGGACGTTGCAGATCAACACATGGGCGGCTGGCCGGGCCAGATGGTCCGCACCGCTCTCCCGTTGCTGGTGCCAGTCCACTCTTCTGCCACCCTTCCCGATGCTTCTCTGCGGTGGGAGGAGAGTTGCTGGAGGAGGAGGAGGACATGGAGGGAACGATGAGGATGAGGATGAGGTTGATGAGGAGGCGGAGGAGGAAGAGGAGGAGGAGGAGGAGGAGGAGGAGGAAGAGGACAAGGAGGAGGAGGAGGACTAGAAGGAGGAGGAGGACGACTAGGAGGAGGAGGAGGAGGAGGATGAGGAGGAGGAGGATGAGCAGGCGGGGGGGGATGATGAGGATGAGACGTTGTTCTGTCCTGCCTCACTCCCTCCCTCCCTCCCCCCTGCGCCCGGGAAGGGTGCGTTCCTCGCCGCGAAAAGCGAGCCCATCCTCACGGCGCTGACCGCGCTGTTCGGCTTGGTGCGCCGCCCCCGCCCCGAGTCTTGCTCCGTCCTCGTCGTCGTCGTCGTCGTCGTCGTCGTCTTCGTCTCCCTGCTGCTCCTCCTTCTTCTCCTCCTCCTGCTCCTTCTCCTCGTCCTCCTCCTTCTCTTCCTCCTCCTCCTCCTCCTCTCCCCCTCTCCCGTCTTCCTCCTTGTCCTCCTTCTCCTAGGCACCGTGCGGTCAAGCAAGATCATGTTGCCCACAGGCGGGAGGGCCCCCCCTTTACTCATGTTCCCAGCATCTTGCATGCCCCTTCCCTTCCTTTACAAAATATGTGACTCGTGACCATCATGGCGTGTACGACGAGTCTGGCAGCCACGGGCTAGAATCAAGCAGTGGCGAAGCAACCTGGCTCGCCTATAGGCCTACCAAATAATGTTCTAAGAACCTTTTGTGGTCTGCACGAAATGTTCTTAGAACATTTCTGATTGAGAGTGTCTTGTTATGATATATCGGGTTTATGTTCTAAGAACATTGTTGTTGTTGTTTTTAGAACATTTCTGGGTTCTTCGAACATTTTGTGGTAGGTCTGTAGGAATGCCGGGACGGTCGGTCACTGCTCAATACAACCCGATGCAGGCTTTAGAGGGACGACCACAAGACATCACAGGGGAAGCGCAGAGTTTGACATCACCGGGCTCAGTGTTACGACCAGACGGAGACGTAACTCCCGAATTCCAGAGGGGACCTTCCAGCACACGCATATGCTGGAGCGACAGAGCAAAACACTCCATCCAAGAGTACGGGATGTTCACCAATCAATGCTTGCACTGAAGGGGTCCTAGCGGAAGTTGAAAGATTTGGCGAAAGTTTCCCGCCGATTTTGGTAGCAGGTTGGGTTCCCGGTTTCTCAGTTCGGGGTTCCCTGGTTCCCGGTCATTGGTTCCGGGCCGATTTCGGTGGGGTTTGGGTTAGGTTCGTGAATTGACTACAGGCGGTCCAGCGGAAATCCTGCCCAAATCTTCAAAACACCTTCGGCCAGAAACTCAAACTCCAAAAAAATGTTAAAGAATCTTGAATGGGAAACTCAAAATCCAAGACAACCTGAGAGAATCTCAAACACAAAACCTGGGGAAAACTCACACACAGAAGAAACTACAGGAAATCTTGAAGCCGAAACCTAGGAAAAACTCAAAGCTTAAAACAACTTAGAAAAAACTTGAAGCGGAAACCCGGGAAACAATCAAACCCGGAAGGTTGTTTTAGAGTTTATTGTTTAAGGTTTTCCAGAGTTTTTTTCCAGAGTTTTTCCATGGTTTTTTTCCACAGTTTTTTTTTCAGTCGTTTAGAGTTTTCCCAGAGTTTTTCCAGAGTTTTTTTTTAGAGTTTTCAGTCGTTTAGAGTTTTTCGCCAGAGTTTTTCCAGAGTTTTTTCCAGAGTTGTTTTTAGAGTTTTTTTAGAGTTTTTTTTTCCAGAGTTGTTTCCACAGTTTTTCCACAGTTTTTCCCAGGTTTCGGCTTAGAGATTTTCTGGAGTTTTTTTTTGGTTTGAGTTTTTCCCAGGTTTGAGCTTCAGGTTTTTTCGTATGTTTTTGTTGGTTTGAGTTTTTCGCAGGTTCGGTGTTTGAGTTTTTTTCAGGATGTCGACCTCCCCAGGTTTTGGTTTCAAGATTTCCTGGTGTTTTTTTCTGGTTTGGGTTTTTTGGCCCGAAGTGGTCGTGGACTGCCTGTAGTCGCAATTCACGAACCTAAGGTTTGGGTTCACGGGCTCCCAGGTTCCCGGTCGATCTCTTCAGCGAAGACCATCCGCTGATTGGGTTTTTTTTGGGCGTCGTATGAACACACGGCGGGTGAACTACGACGGGCCCACCTCATCGAGGCTACGGACACCCCGCCGTCTCTCCAGGGTCGGGGCGTGGCAGCCGTGCTGCAAACGCCAGAACAGCGCCTGCCAGTTACCCCTGCGCCTATTGTCCACTTCAGCCCCGAACGGACCCACCATCTGACTACCACACGGGCACTGGATCGATCATTTTTTGGCGACTAGTAGTGCCTGCACTCAACTTATTGTATCGAAGACGCCTACGGCGAATCATCGCCGCCCCCTGCCTTTTTGGAAGCGCCAATGTGGCCGAACATTGAGGCCAGACCTGCCAAGGTATCGGACCATGTGTTCCCCGAATCGGTTTGGAAAGCCTTCGGGGAGGGAACACGTGGGCATCTTGAAGGTCCTCTTGGCCGCCTGGAGGCCATTTTGACCCTTTCGGGCCTTCTTGGAGGACGTCTTGGAGGGCTCTTGGGCCGTCTTGGAGGCCATCTTGAGCGTCTTGGAGGCCTCTTGGCTGTCTTGGGGGCCTCTTGGGGCCGTCTTGGGCCTCTTGGGCGATCTTTGGGGGCACTTGGGTCGTCTCGGGCCTTGGGAAGGCCGAACAAAAAGCAAATGCCACAATCCTTCAAAAGCATATTGGGAAATTGATATTTTTGGCCTTTTCGGGCCTTCCTTCTTGGAGACCTCTTGGGCCGTCTTGGGTCATCTTAGGGCAATCTTCGGCTGTCTTGGTGGGCCCCTGGCCGTCCGACGCTGTCGAAAGCAGTTTGGGGGGCCTCTCTGAGCCGACATGGCCCTTTTGGAATGCTCCAGGGCCGTCTTGAAGGCCATCTTGGGCGTCTTAAAAGGCCTCCTGGGCCGTCTTGGGGGCCTCTTGGGGCCGTCTTGGGGGGCCTCTAGGGCCGTTCTGGTGCCATCTTGGAGGCCTCTTGGGCGATCTTTGGGCGATCTTTGGGGGCTCTTGGGCCGTATCGGGCCGTCGGAAGGCCGAATCGAATCAACTGTCAAAATCTTTCAAACACCTAAGGAAAATCAGTGTGCCTTTTCCGGTCTTCCTGGAGGCCCTCTTGGAGGCTTCTTGGGCCGTCAATTTCGGCCATCTTGGTGGGCTCCTGGCCCGTCTGACGCCGTCAGAAGCCGTTCGGGGAGCCTTCCTGGGCCGACTTGGGGCCCTCTTGGGGTGCTCCAGGGCCGTCTTAGAGGCCATCTTGGGCGTCTTGGAGGCCTCTTGGGTCGTCTTTGTGCCCTCTTGGGGCCGTCTTGGGGGCCTCTTGGGCAGTCCTGAGGCCATCTTGGAGGCCTCTTGTGCGCTGTGGGGGCGATCTTGGGGGCCTCTTGGGCCGTCTTGGGTCGTCGGAAAGCCGAGAAGAAGCGAATGCCAACATCCTTCAAACACCTAGGGGAAATCAATGATTTGGGCCTCTTCGGGCCCTCCTGGAGGACGTCTTGGAGGCCTCTTGGGCCGTCTTGGAGGCCTCTGGGGGGCCGGCTTGGACTCTCTTGGGCCGTCTTGGAGGCCGTCTTGGACCATCTTGGGCGAACTTGGAGGCCATCTTGGACCATCTCGGAGGCCATCTTGGGCCAACATGGCCATCTTGTTTGAGATTAGTTTGTGGACGTTGAGGTCGTTTGCGCTCGTGGAAGAGCCTCCTGGGTCCCCGGCGGGACGGGCCGAAGCCCCAGGGGGAGTTCTTTTGGAATAAAAAACAACACCAAATCCGTAAGAAGTCCAGCACGCCAGGCACCCCTGTGATGAATCAACAGGGGGCGGCGGACTAGTCGCCTTCGGCCCATCCCGCCACCGTGCCTGGGTTGTGGTTTAGAGGACTCTTGGAAGTTCGTTTGGATATCGTGGGAGGCCTCTCGGGGGCCTGTCGGAGGCAGTTGTGAGGCGTCTTGGGAGCCGTTTGGGGCCTCTTGGGGCCTCTTCTTGGGCCTCTTGGGGGCCACGTGGGCCCTCCAGGGGGCCTCTTGGGCTCTTGGGGGTCTCTGGGGCCCTCTTGGGGCCTCTTGGGGCGGAAGGCTCGAATTGTCGGTTCGTGTTCCCTCTCTCGGGCCCCTCTTTTTGGCCCGTCTTGGGGCCCCCTTGGGCGATCTTGGGCGCCAGTTGGGCCGTTTTTGGGCCCTCTTTGGGGCCCCGGTGAAGCCCCCTTGGGCGTCTTGGGCCGCTCCCCCCTCTCAGCGCGTGCCCCGGCACTGCCGCAGTGCGTCGGGCACCACAGGCTTGGGGGGGGGGGGGGGCCCTACGTTATGCCCCCTCCCGTCCCCGCCTTCTCCCTCCCCATGACGCCCGTTTTATGGACGCGAATCAACAACTGCGCTCCAGCTGCACGCACGGATGGAGCGCGGCTCCTTTCCAGCGTGGCGCTCGTGACCAGAGCTGGATGTGTGCAACACCTGCGAGGGTGGGGGGTGGTCCGTGCTCAAAGGCGGGGCTCTCGCGGGACACCCCTGTGGAGCTGCCTGGCCGTACCTTTCTGCGCCCTCCGTTCTGCTCGCGGGAAGGGTTAAGTCGGGCACGTCCCTCTACAGGAGGGATATTAAGAACAGTCAGCTATATGTATGTATATATATGTATATATATATAAAGCATCTTCTGACCATTTCTGAATATTTTGGACTATCTTTACTTTTGCGTCCAAAATCAGCCTGTAGGGGGACATGCCGACATGCCCGACCTGCTGGAAGGATGCCAGGCAGTTCCTGTCCAAAAAGTTGGGTCCTCGCCAGGATGGCCGGCCGAGGTGTTGGGTCCTCGCAGGCATGGCAGGCCGAGGTGCTGCCTGTCTGCC
This sequence comes from Prorocentrum cordatum, assembly GCA_963575745.1. Classification (NCBI taxonomy): domain Eukaryota; class Dinophyceae; order Prorocentrales; family Prorocentraceae; genus Prorocentrum; species Prorocentrum cordatum. The sequence goes on from CAUYUJ010019675.1 coordinate 39,248, forward strand.
CGGGGGGCGCTGCTCCGAGCGGAAGAGGAGGCCTGCAGGGACTTCCCCGAGGAGGGGATTCGGGACGGGAGGCGCATTGCAGCATCGTGGCTGCGCCTTGGGCTTGCTCTTGTCTTCCTCAGTTTCCTCCTCCTCCTCCTTCTCCTCCTGGGTTCCTCCTCCTTCCCCCTCTCCTTCTCCTCCAGCTCGTCGCCCTCGCCGTCGTCTTCCGCTGGGGCAGGGCAGGCGCTGGAGTTCGCCGAGCTCCACGAGCAGGTCTGCACCTCCGCCTTCGAGGCGGTCGCGGTGGCCTCCCGCCGCCCCTGCGCCGCGCGCGCGTCGACCAACGGCTGACGACCGACGACGACGACGACGACGACGGCGACGACGGCGACGACGGCGGCGACGGCGACGGCGACGACGGCGACGGCGACGGCGACGGCGACGGCGAGGGCGAAGACGAAGACGACGACGACGGACGACGGCGGCGGCGACGACGGCGACGGCGACGGCGACGGCGCGCCAGAGGTTGCCGAGAGCGTGGTTGGGGCGGCGTGCGACGGACGAAGATCAGGGTCCACGTGAGTCACCACCCACCAAACCACCCCAACCCAACCCGAAGGTCTCGATTTGCCCTCCATTTCCAGTTGGGGGGGGGTCCGGGAACATTGAGCAAACACATATGGAACCCGTACCCCCCCCCAACCCGAAATTCGGGTCTTCGGGTTGGGTTGGGGTGGTCTGGTAGGTAGTCAGTGAGGGGTCCGGCGGGGAAGCCTGGACTCTCAGTGGCCCACTCACCGCCGAGAGGCCCAAACCCGCCCAGGAGCACGCGGGTTCGCTGGGGCCCCTTATCTCGGCGACAGCAGCTCGACGTTTTCCCTCCTCCCCTCCGAGCCTGGCCAGGTGATGGGAAGCGATCCCGACAGAGAGAGAGAGAGAGAGAGAGGCAGCGTGGTCCCACGCCGACGGGCCGCGGGCTGATCCACCTGTCAGGTCCTCACGAATCCCATCCGAGCTCCCACGGCGTGAGCACGAGGTGCCTCCCAGCGGTCCTCCCGTCGTTGCCTCCACCCGTCCTGCGGCCTGCTTCTCCACAGGTCGGAAGTTGATCTTTGGCTGTGCCTTGCGAACCTGCCTTCTGACCTCCCGGGCAGCGGGGCCGCACGTCGAAGTACGCCATGGGCTGTCGCCTCACCACCGCGTAGGCTGAGTCGGAGCCTTCCAACGTGCGTCTGGTGCTATTCCGTATCCGACCGCTCCGCACATGAGTGAAGCCACCGCCCCTTGGTGACGTATTTCCCTTTTAGTACCTCGAGCTCCGTCCTCCTGAGCTTCTCATGCATCGCATTCATGCGTTTGAATGCTCTTTTCTGTCGCTTGCTCTGCGTCTCCCTCTTGGTGGTGCCTCAGGCGGCCTTGTCTCTATCCCCAGGATTTTCTCCTCTGTGGTGATCTCGATGTCGATTTGGGTGTCTCGCAGTTGTTCTTGGATCCTTTGGCTGTCATTCTACCCTGGTGAAACATTTTCATGGTCGCCATTGTGCCCTCGATCACCGCCGTTCTGCTGCCTGGCACTCATGCTTTCGGTGTCGGCTCGGGTATACACATCTCTTATCCAGTGACCTTCGCCAGAACTGCATACACCACCGTCTTCGCTACGTTGTTCGAGTGTGTTGACCCATGTAAGATCGATTGGTTTGCGTATATGGGTCGTGAATTTGCTCCTTGCCATCGCAACACCCTCGCCGCCGAGTGCTGGATCATGAGCATGAGCAGCACCTGTGCCCAGACCCCCACCTGCAGTGCCGACTTGATCACACCGTCTTGCCATCGATGCATTTTTCAAATGATACCAGAGAAAACCCCAATCAGAAGTTGTTTGGGGCTATAGGGCTATTGGGCTATAGGGCTATAAGGCTATTATAGGGCTATAGGGCTATAGGGCGATTGGGGTATAGGGCTATAAGGCTATGAGGCTACAGGGCGCCCTGCACCCGGCACCCGGGCACCAACCCGGGCACCGCGGGCACCCGTCACCCGGGCACCCGGGCATCCGGCGGCGAACCCGGGCACCAGGGCCCGGCCACCGAATCGGCAGCGCACCTCACCTACCTTTATGATACCAGAGAAAAACCCCAATCAGAATTTGTTTTGGGCTACAGGCCTATAGGGCTATTAGGCTATAGGGCTATTGGGCTATAGGGCTATAGGGATATAGGGCTATAAGGCTATAAGGCTACAGGGCACCGGGCACCCCGGCACCCGGCACCCGGCACCCGGGCACCCACCGGGGCACCGGGCACCCGTCACCCGGGCACCCGGGCACCTGGCCGGGCATCCGGGCACCTGGGCCCGGCCACCGAATCGGCGGCGAACCCGGGCACCCGGGCCCGGCCACCGAATCGGCGGCGCAACTCACCTTCCCTTAAATCCGCTAGGACCCCTACAGAGGCAAGCTCTGATTGGGGAAAATCCGCTAGGACCCCTACAGAGGCAAGCTCTGATTGGGGAACCTGGGCCGAACTGGCCGCGGTATACGCAACAGTGTTTTTGTCGGCTACGGTGGAGACCAATGCCAAGAGGCACCCTGCTTGCCTTCAGGGTGCCCTGGGTTTCTTGGGTTCCGATGGTCTTGCTATGGAACGCGTGACGTTACCACACCAGAAATTGATGGATGTCCTGGGGTCTCAGGGATGGGTTTCTTGTGGAAGGTTTTTGTGGACTACCCTCCACTGTAGGCGCAGTTCGGTACCGCGAAACCCGGCGTAGCCCCGATCTGCGACGAGTCACTTGTTGTTATCACCAAACAAGATGTGCACACTGCGTAACGCGTCGCGTATCCCCTCCAGCCCATCAGCAACGATGCCCAGGTGAGTTGCCAGAATCAGGGAAGTGGGAAGCATGCAATTGAACACAGAGGGATGGGGAAGCCGTGCATCCGAAGTTTTGGATCAGCTTGAGCAGGCCCAATATTGAAACGCATGCGGCTTTGCGTATCTGTCGAGCGGGGGAGGGCGGAGGAGAAGGACGAGGAGGCGGAAGGATAACGAGGAAGATATGGAAGATGACGATGCAGATGCAGAGGATGAAGATGAAGAGGAGGACAGAGGAGCAGGAGGTGGAGGAGGAGGAGGAGGAGGAGCAGGAGAAAGTCGAGCAGAACGATGATGAGTTTGATTCAGCACGCTCTTACTGAACTTCTGGTTAAACCTGGCTGGGAGGACGATGGGGTGGATGAGGAGGAAGAGGAAGCAGACGAGGACGAGGAAGGGGAGGGGAATAGGAGGGGGAGGCGTGGGGGGGGGCGAGGAAGGAGAGGAAGAGGAGGAGGATGAGAAGGATGGAGGGGGCGACAGTCATGGCGACGACGACGACAATGACGACGGCGATTCAATCAACCATGAATTTGTGGACCTTTGCTCTTTTGTGAAGGCAGGCCACTGGCCCAAGTTACTAGTACGCCGAGCAGACGGCTTCCTTGCCAGGCAGAGGTAATAGAATGGCTTCGCTTGCGTCCCAGATGTTGAAGGCTCTTCATTTTGTTGTCTGTCTAGGGCGTCCAGTCACCACGGCAGCATCGTCCGCTTAAGGCGGGGGTGCGCAGAGGGCTATCTTGTCGGCATGCCATTGTGTTTGATCATACCATCGCATCACCATCGTCCTCATCAGCACCAGCATCCTCCATGACCACTTTGACTCAAGAAGTTTTGATAGGACTACCCTCGAACGAGCATCCTCCCTACTCTCGCCGCGCGTCACGCCGAGCTGCGAAGTCATGGCGGAGTCGAAGGTGAAGGATATGGGCCTCGCCGAGTTCGGCCGAAAGGAGCTCAGCCTGGCCGAGCACGAGATGCCAGGCCTGATGGCTGCGCGCAAGGAGTTCGGGCCGCAGCAGCCGTTCAAAGGGATGAACATCAACGGGTCTCTGCACATGACTATCCAAACCGGCGTCCTTATCGAGACCCTGCACGCGCTTGGAGCCAAAGTTCGTTGGTGTTCTTGCAACATCTTCAGCACCCAGGACCACGCGGCGGCGGCCATCGCGAAGGCCGAGACGTCTACGGTATTCGCATGGAAAGGCGAGACCCTGCAGGAGTACTGGTGGTGCACCGAGCAGATGATGACTGTGCCAGGTGCGGACGGCTGCGACCAGCTTGTGGACGATGGTGGCGACGCGACGCTGCTCATTCACAAGGGCAAGGAGTTCGAGGAAAAGTTTGCGAAGGACGGATCCCTGCCCGATCCTGCCAGCACGGACAACGCTGAATTCAAGTGCATCTTGCAGCTGCTGCGAGATTCCATCCCAGTCGACAAGACTAAGTACTCGCGTATGGCCGCGAAGTGCAAGGGTGTCAGCGAGGAGACCACCACTGGCGTCCACCGGCTGAAGGAGATGGCTGCGAAGGGCGAGCTCTTGTTCCCAGCGATCAACGTGAACGATTGCGTGACCAAGTCCAAGTTCGACAATGTCTACGGGTGCAGGCATTCGTTGCCAGATGGCATCATGCGCGCCACAGACGTCATGATCGGGGGTAAGCGTGCGCTGATCTGTGGTTATGGTGATGTGGGCAAGGGTTGCGCGTTTGCCATGCGGGGTGCTGGAGCCAGGGTGCTGATCACTGAGTGTGACCCCATCTGCGCGCTCCAGGCATGCATGGAGGGCTTCCAGGTGGTTACACTGGAGAGCGTTGTCAGCGAGATCGACATTTTCACGACCACCACAGGGAACTTCAAGATCATCACGCTGGAGCACATGAAGAAGATGAAGAACAATGCCATTGTCGGCAACATCGGCCACTTCGATAACGAGATCGAGATGGAAAATCTGGAGAAGTTCGCAGGCATCAAGGTGGAAAACATCAAGCCGCAGGTTGACCGCTATGTCTTCCCAGACGGGCACGGCATTATTGTCCTGGCGGCTGGGCGGCTGCTCAACCTCGGCTGCGCCACCGGACACCCGTCATTCGTGATGTCCTGCTCGTTCACGAACCAGGTCCTCGCGCAGATTGATCTGCTCACGGCGAAGGAGAAGGGCTACAAGAACAACGTGTACCTCCTCCCGAAAGACCTCGACGAGAAGGTTGGAAAGAGCGCCCTCTGCCCTCACTTTGCAAGTCCCCCCCCCGATTCGTATAGCAGCCTCCCACTCCGAAGCAGGGGGTTGCCCTTCCCACCACCCACGCCCACCACCACCCGAGGAAGGCGGACCTCCCCACCCACCACGCCCTGGTTGGCGGGTGCCCTTCTCCTGTTGACCGGGGGGGAGGGGAGGGGTTGTGAATTGTCAGTGTTTTGCCAGGAGCTTCTCCCGTCTCGCTGACACCAAGCTCAAGCAAAGTTCAGACAAAGATCAAACAGATCTGAAACAGAGGCCAAACAACGCTCGAACGAAGCTCAAACGAAGCTCAACCGACGCTCCAACAAAGCTCAAACAGAGATCCAACAAATCTCAATCCAAGCTCAAGCAAGGCTCACACAAACCCAAGTTCAAACATCGAACAAGCTCCAACAAAGCCCCAAGGAAGCTCCAACGGAGCTCCAACAAAGCTCGAACAAAGCTCACAAAGCTCAACCAAAGCTCAAACACCGCTTCAGCAAAGCAGAACGTAAGATCCGACAAGCTCAACCAAAGCTCACATAAAGCTCAAACACAGCTCAAATAAAGCTCACTCCAAGCCCGAACAAAGCTCGAACAAAGCTCCAACATAGTTGTTCCACCAAAGCTGACCCAAAGCTGGCACACAGCTCAGACAAAGCTCAAACAATGCTCAAGGACAGCTCAACACACAGTTCACACAAAGGTCAACCACCGTTCGAACAAAGCTCCAAGAAAGCTTAACGAAAGCTCGAACACAGCTCACACCAAGTTCAATCAAAACTCACGTCCAGCTCAAGCAAAGCTCGCACAAAGCTCAACCAAAGCTAAAGCAAAGTTCAACACAGCTCGAAGAAAATTCAAACAAAGCTGATACACAGCTGACACGCAGCTCACACAAAGCTCAAACGAAGGCTCAACCAAAGCTCAACCAAAGCTCAAAGCAAGCTCATCCAAGCTGAAATACAGAAAACTCCATCAAATCTCAGACAAGGGGCAAACAAGCTCGTATACTACTAATAATATGAAGCTCAACCACAGTTCAAACGAGGCTCAACCAGAGTTGAAACAAAGCTGACGCAACGCTCACACAAGGCTCAAACAAAGCTCAACCAAAACTCAAACAACGCTCAGCCTCAGCTCAAACAACGCTCAGCCTCAGCTCAAACAACGCTCAACACAGGTTCAATGAAAGCTCACATAAATCTCAACCAAGCTCACTCCAACAGAGCTCAACACATGTTCGAGGTTCAAGGGAAGCTCAAACAAAGCTCCAGCAAAGCAGACAGTAAGCTCCAACAAAGCTCAAACAAAGCTCACGCAATGCTCTAACAAAGCTCAAACAGCGCTCAACCAAAGCTCACAAAAGTCAAACGGCGTTCAAACACAGCTCAGCGTCGGTTCGAATCTATTGCGGAGGGGGGAATCTGCACTCCCCCCCTTTTCTGGGTCGAACTGTGGGGGGGGTTCTGTGCTCCCCCCTCTCTGGTTTCTGTGCAGTACGGCCCCCCCTGGGGTTCGGCCCGGCGGGGGGGGGGGCGGCTTCTGTTCCCCCCCCCGCCCCCCTCCCAGTTTCGGGCAGGGCTCCCGCCACCCCCTGGTTCCCAGGGAGGGGGGGGGAGTTTTACCCCCTCCGCATCCTCCGGCTGCCTGGAGAGAGGGGGGGGACACGTTTCCAGTGACTGGAACCCAGTCCAGCGACGGCAGATCGCGCCCTCGCGAAGGTGGCAAGCCTGCACCTGCCGGCGCTCGGTGCCCAGCTCACGACCCTCACGAAGGAGCAGGCCGACTACATCGGCGTGAAGGTCACTGGCCCCTTCAAGCCGGACACCTACCGGTACTGAGTCACCTGGGCGCACGTAACTAATCTTAGCTCGGGCATGTCCTCCTACAGGCGGATTCGGGAGGACAAACACAACATAGCCAAACAAACATGCCCCAAAACGGTGAACACACAACTAGACGAACAATCGCCCCCGGACTATTTCTTGACTACAGTCGGTGCCCTGAAGAAGGAACCCTTTTCGTTGGGGAGGGGCTCCGCGTTCTTTGAGTGTTTCGCAGCTTGCCTCAGGATTTCCTTGTGTTTTCGATCGGAAATCGAAGTTGAACTCATGGAAAAGAGGGGCCTCGCTCCTTATTTTGGGTTCCTTTGGTCAAGCCCCCGACTGTATTTTCGGAGCTTCCTCCTGCAGAGGGTCACGCCCGACTTACACAGCTCATCGCCGACGCCGTCCTTCCAGCCACCCGCGCCCTCGGTGCGGCCCCTCCGCTGGCCGTGGCCGCGGCGTCGTCTGCCCTCCGGGGCGGACGGATCCCGTGGCCGGCTCGGGGCCAGCGGCGGCATGGGGCACGAAAGGGCCATCGTCATCATTCGGGACGATCCTCCTCCTCCTCCTCCTCCTCCTCCTCCTCCTCTCCTCCCCCTCCTTCCCCTCCTCCTCTCTCCTCCTCCTCCTCCTCCTCTTCCTCCTCCTTCTTCTCCTCCTCCTCCTCCTTCCCCTCCTCCAGGCCATAGAGTGGAGGCGGTGGATAGACCTCCTACCCTCCAGGCCTCCTGCGGCGGCGGCAGGGCCGCGAAAATCGGGGGTGGATAGACCTCCTACCCAGACACGTCGATTCAGGAATCGGCCGTTTTCGGTTCGCGAGAGGGCGTCGCGACCGTCATTTTTGCGGTTCCAGGTCCGTCGGTTTCGGTCCCAGGCCGCTTTCACTAACGGGAGGTCTACTAAAGGGAGGTTTGTCCACCGCCGAGAAAGGGTCATCGTCATCATTCGGGGCGAGTCGAGATGGGTACAGTGGAGGCCCATGCGAAGAACCCCCCTGCTTGCCTCCAGGGTGCCCTGGGTTTCCCACGCTTCGATGGTGTTGCGATGGGGAGTCGGTGCGTCCTGGGGTCTCAGGGTTGGGTTCCTCGTGGACGGTTCTTGTGGTCGGGCCCCTACTGTACGGAAAGAGTGGCTACAAAGACCCACCGCAGTCCCTGTTCATTTTGCACTGGACTCGCTGTCGGTGTCGCTGCGGCCGGTGTCTGGTTGAAATAGAAGCCGCCTGCCCAACAGCGGCCGTTGTTGGTTCGGGGCAGCATTTGTTGTTGTGCATGGTGTCCAGAATCATCATCATCATCATGATCTTGCTCGTCAGCAGCTGCATCGCCACCATCCCCTTCTTGCACGCGACGCGTGTGAAGACGGGGAGAAGGGGGCCGCTTTATGGACGCGTGGCGATGGTATGGAGGAGTCAAGCTGTATGACAGGACGGGGGTGGGGCATATTCGCGCCCCGCTTCAAGCCAGACTACATACGGTAGGCTCGCGTCGTATCGACCAGCGGCGACCCCGCCGCCGGCGTTCATTTTGGAACGCCGCCGGCGACCAGAATCGGCCCATCGTTGAACGATTTGGCGGTTCTGAAGCGGCCGATCGTCCAAGGTCGAGCGATTCCCGCGGTGTCGGGGGCCCACGCTGGGGCAGACACGACGCGAAGCTGCCGCACACCACACTGCACTGCAGCGTGCTGCGTGGCAGGCCAGCGAGCCTGGGCCCCGACCACAGACACCACGGCCCGAAGCCCCCGGGCCACCGCGCTCGGATCGCGCAGTGCGCACCCACCAGGCTGGCGAGAGCAGGGGCGGACCACCCGGCAGGACAGACTGGCACAGTGGAGACCCATGCCAAGGAGCACCTTGCTTGCCTCCAGGGTGCCCAGGGGCCTCTTGGTGCTCGATGGTTTTGTTATATATATATATACACATATATATATGTGTATATGTGTATATATATATATATATATATACCGCATAGACCACCCTTCGGGCGATAAGGAGGTTGGGGGGGAGGGACCAACGTCGCACTCGATTGATCTCACTATCGAACTCACTACCGATCTCACAATCGATCTCAATCGATAGATCTCACAGTCGATCTGACTATCGATCTCACAATAAATCTCACAATCGATCCCACAATCGATCTCACATTCGGTCTCGCTATTGATCTCACAATCGATATCACAATCGATCTCGCATTCGATCTGACTATCCATCTCACTATCAAACTCACTATCGATCTCATTATCGATCTCACATTCGGTCTCACTATCGATCTCGCTATCGATATCACAATCGATCTCACAATCGATCTCGCATTCGGCCTCACTATCGATCTCTCTATCGAACTCAGTTTCGATCTCATTATCGATCTCACTATCGATCTCACTATCGATATCACAACCGAACTCACAATCGATCTCACATTCGGTCTCATCATCGATCTCACTATCGAAATCACTACCGATCTCATTACCGATAGTGATCTCACTACTAACTCAATCGATCGATCTCACAATCGATCTGACTATCGATCTCACAATAGATTCCACAATCGATCTCACATTCGGTCTCACTATCGATCTCACTATCGATATCACAATCGATCTCACAATCGATATCCCATTCGGTCTCACAACCGATCTCACTATCGATCTCATTATCGATCTCACATTCGGTATCACAATCGATCTCACAATCGATCTCACAAGCGATCTGACATTCGATCTCACGTTCGATCTCACAATCGATATCACTACCGATCTCACTATCGATCATCAAAACAAAACATCAACATCGTCATCATCATCACCATTATCATCATCAATATCATCACCATAATCGGGACACCGACGGGGCACCGGCGGGACACCGTGGGCCCCCGGCCGCCCGGAAGGGAGATATTTGGTCCGGCCGCGCCTCAGCCACACGGGACACCAGCGGGACACAGGCGGGACACCGCGGGCCCCCGGCCGCCCGGAAGGGAGACATTTGGTCCGGCCGCGCCTCAGCCACAGGAGACTTTCTCTCGCCCGCCACCGCAGCTTCGCCTCGCCCGCACGCACGGCACGCACGAACACGAAACCGAAATCGATTTCCCGGTAGGGGGGCTCTCCGTTCCACTTTGATCTCACCCCCTCACCTCCGATATATTTCACAGATATATTATTATCATTATTGTTATTAGTATTCTTATGATTATTTGTACTATTACTATTATTATTATTATTTTTATGTTTATTATTATTTTTATTATTTTATTATTATTTGTGTTTCTATATAGTTATATAGTTATATAGTTATATAGTTATGTAATTATATAGTTATATATAGATATTTGTGAGCGTGGCGTGCCCACAGCAGATATCAATGGACGTCCTGGGGTCTCGGTGTGGGGTCTCTTGTGGAAGGCTCCTTGTGGGCCAGCTCCCGCCGGGCACCGCCGCACCGGAGCGGCACGGCGCACCGGCACGTGGCAACGCCGCACGACGGACGCCGTGTTGTGCTGCTGGTCTGCCGTGCCGGTGTGCCGTGCTCGGCGGCCGCGCTCCTCCGTCTCCCCCCGCTCACCGCGCTCGCGCTGTGCCTCCATATATGGAGGCACAGCGTGGGCGGGGTCAGAGATTGGCAGGCAAGCGGGGTCAGAGATTGGCAGAGAGCGGGGCGACGTGCATCCGACGTGGATCACACGCAGCTCGGGTCTGAAGTTGCCGCGCGGGGCCTCCATAGGGGAACAACAAGTGGCACAAACATAAAAGCTCGGAGGTCCGCGCGGACTTCTCGGATCGGCGCTGGGGCCCCCCAGCGGCGCCTCCGGCGCCGCCCCTGGCGCGCTCCGCGCGCCAGGGAGGGGGTCCAGCGCGGATCCAAGAAATCCGCGCGGACCTCCGAGTTTTTATGTTTATGTCACTTTTCGTTCCCCTACTACCCCCGCTCACCGCGCTCGCGCTGTGCCTCCAGGCCGTGTTTCCAGTTCTTATTCGAAGATCATGGCGTCAGCGAGGTGGGGAGTCCTGCGGCGTGGGGGGTCGGGGGGGGAAGGGAGGGGGTTGGCAGAAGAAGCACCTGAACCACCTGCGCCCAGAGGGCCCGTGGAAGCCCCACAGACATGCGAAGCGCGTCGTTCCCCTTGCCGCTGTGGTCCTCGTGGTATGCTGCTCCCCTCCCGAGGCACCGCTTGCGCGTCTCTGCGCTCGCCATGCTCGTTCTGCGCAACTGTCTCTCAGTTGCGTTTTGTTCAGCCGTGTTCGGAGACCCGTTCGCATTCTTCAGTGTGAGTCGGTTTTTTGGAGCGCCAACTCTTCCGAGCCATCTACACCACAATGTCTCCAGGAGTGGCACAAACCCACGAGCGCGCGATTCAACAGTTTTTCCGAATCACGGAAACATGTACAACAGTTGCTATAGGCATTCAGTGACCCCCCCCTTGGCTTGCGTTTTCCATGCTTGCCAGGCGCTTGGGGATCTTCGCCTCTTTATTCCCTTTTTGTCCTCTTCCTAAATTTAGATTTCGCTTCTCTCCTGCAGCCATGTTTCCCCAACCAAGACGCTGCCCATTGTGTCGGGAGCTTGGCTGGTTCATGCTGTCACTATCACTCACGCCATATGTACGCCGCAACGCGTGGGCGAAAGAGCGATGTACTCAGAGCCCGACGTAAAGCACATACGAAAGTGATGGCTCTGCAGCAGAGTGCATGAGACAGCTTCACACCGGCAGCGATCGAGGACAACGATGGGCGGAAACGATGGGGCCGATGGAGGGCAACGGTTCAGAGCCCCGAATCATCAGGGGTAGCTCGGGTCAAGGCTAACTCGGGTTCGTTCTTCGGGATTCCGAACCCGAGTTACCCCGGGCCCGAGTTACCCCGGATAACTCGGGCGTCCAGAGCTCCACATCATCAGGGGTAGCTCGGGTCAGGGCTAACTCGGGTTCCTTTTTCGGGATTCCAAACCCGAGTTACCCTAGACCCGAGTTGCCCGGGATAACTCGTGCGCCCAGAGCCCCACATCATCAGGGGTAGCTCGGGGCAGGGCTAACTCGGGTTCCTCTTTGCGGGGATCCAAACCCGAGTTACCTCAGACCCGAGTTACCCCGGATAACTCGGGCGCCCAGGGCAACGGTGGGGTGCAAACATGGGGATCTACGGGGGGGAGCGACGTGAGGCAGCGGCCCCCGACTTCGGCGACCAGCGCAAGGGCACCTCACTGGGCGTGGGGCAGCGATGGGGGGCAGCGGGGGGCACCGTGCCCCCGACTGCGGTGGCCCAGCATGCCTGGCTCGGGGATGTATGGCTCATATGTCTATATATATATACCGTTATCAATTACATATCTATCTGCCTGTCTGTCTGTCTGTCTGTCTGCCTGCCTGTCTGTCTGTCTGTCTGTCTGTGTTTCTGTCTGTCTGTCTGTCTGTATGTATGTATGCCTGTATGTATGTATGTATGTATGTATGTATGTATGTATGTATGTATGTATGTATGTATGTATGTATGTATGTATATATGCATGTATGTATTTATGTATGCATGTATATCTACATATATATATATGCATATATGTATGTCTGTATGTCTGTATGTCTGTATGTCTGTATGTCTGTGTGTCTGTATGTCTGTATGTCTGTATGTCTGTATGTCTGTATGTCTGTATGTATGTATGTATGTATGTATGTATGTATGTATGTAAGTATGTATGTATGTATGTATGTATGTATGTATGAATGTATGTATGTATATGTATGTATATGTATGTATATGTATGTATATGTATGTATGTATGTATATGTATATGTCTGTATATGTATGTATATGTATGTATATGTATGTATGTGTGTGCGCGTGGAAAACACTGAATACAGTGCCGGTGGCACCCAGCCAGCTGCCTCGACTCTCCATGGAGGCTCCGGGCCTCCAGACCCCCCCAAAGGCCCCCAGAGGCGTCCCACGCGGCCCCAAGAGTGAGACGGCCCCAGAGACCCCCAAATGCCTCCAAGATGATTCAAGAACGCCCCGAATCGGTAACAGAGGCGCTCACCACGCACCAGGTTGTTCACAGGGTCTGGAGGAGGCGGACGAGGGAAGAGGAAGAGGAGGACGTGGATGGGAAGGGGTTGGTTTCGTGGAGCAGTGATGCGGAGGACGAGGAGGAAGAGAATGTGGAGAAAGAGGAGGGTGGACGGGGAGAGGGAGGAGAAAGGGGGGAAAGGGGGAAAGCAGGAGGAGGCAGTGGGGGAGGACGGTGGTTCCAGAGCACGATGCATGTCAGCGAGCCCGCGACGGATGGCTGGCCCTGCGATGGCCACGGCGGCTGCGGTGACCACGGCGGCGGCGGCGGCGGCGGTTTTCCGCCACTGGGGGGCCCTCGCTGGTTTCCGAGGGGCCTCTGCAAACTCGTATTCGACATGATCTTTCGTCAGGATGAGAAGGTCGGGACTTCAGGGGCCCTGTACTGGCATCGGCGTCACCCCACTATACGCATACTATATGTGCGTCGCCCCCCCCCCCCCCCCCCCAGGGGCGACGCGCGCACCGAGAAACCTTCTTGTCTATGCGTCGTGGCGTGCGCTTTTTGGCCACACCGCTCGGGAAACGATATACTACAAGATGTGTCTATTCTATGCTCGGGTCGGACGCGCGCCTCCAAGGAAAACCTCTAGTACTAGTACGGCTTTGTGGGTCAACTCATGGTGGTGGAGGTGGTTGTGGTGGTGGAAAGCAGGGACAGGCCCATCAGGCGGAGGGGGAGGCGGAGGAGGAGGGGGAGGCGGAGGAGGAGGAGGAGGAGGAGGAGGAGGAGGAGGAGGAGGAGGAGGAGGAGAGGAGGAGGAGGAGGAGGGAGGAGGAGGAGGAGGAGGAGGGAGGAGGAGGAGGATCGATCCCTGGGGCGGCGACGGGCCCCGCGGCGGGGGGGGCGGCCGGCCCGGCGGCGCAGGTGCTCGGCGCCGAGCTGGACGGGCCCCTGCCGCTGGCGCGCGCGCTCGCGCAGTGCCGCGCGCAGCTGGACCAGGCCCCGCCCCGCGTTCGGGGGAGCAAAGAGCTTGGCACCGCTCGGGCGTGTGCATTCTTCCTTCGGCGAGGACCATCGAGGAGCATCCTCGATCATCTGGCGAGGACGCCGCGCACGAAACCGACAAAGGCACAGGGAATGGACGTCCGAGCGATGGCGAGAAGCGTGGCGAGGCGTCCTGGCGTGCCCAGAGGCCTGCCAAGCAGTGTTCCGAGTTCCTGGTGCGGTTTTTCCACGGACTGTTCTTCGAACAACTCTGGCCCGGACTGCCTTGTTTTCACACATCGGGCTTCGGTTCTAAGAACGGTGTTTCTGTTCTTCGAACAATTTTGGGTTTAAGACCAGTTCGTGGTAGGCCTATAGAAATGCCGGGACGGTCAGTCCCTGCTCAAAGAGAGAGAGAGAGAGAGAGACAGGCCCAGAGATCCAACGCATTGGAAACATCAGGGCGGAGGTTTTTCACCACTTTCGGCCTCTGGGGGCCCTCGCCGGCGATTGGGACCGTCAAAAAACGACGGAGGATGAAAAACCGGTCCTGGGGAAGGAATCGAGGCTTCCAGGGACCCCGTATTGAACAAATCACGACATCGGCTCTCTGGGGGTATGCCTCAGAGGAGGAAATCAGGGCTCGTTTCGATTCCTCCGACTCGCTTCGATTCGACTTCTATGGATTCCGATTCCGATTCGATTCGGCTTCGGATTCCGATTTGGATGCAGATTTCCTATTGGAGGCACATTGGCCTGCCGATTTCCGCTGATTTGTTTTTTTCCCGAGTCGGCTGCCGATACCCGCCGATCCGATTCGATTCTGGGCTGTCCTGCCTGTACTGCGACCCTTGCCTCTCTTTCGCCCTCTGGTGCGGAGACTCTCGTCGCCACGGCTGTATTCGCCTCGAAATTCTGGTCAGTCTGTGCACTTCGGGAGGTGTCCGGGGAGTAGCGTTATTGGTACCTTTTTTTGGATTGTCCCAACGTTGACACAGGTCTTCCTTCCCTCGTCTTTTGTCTTCGTGTTGGTTGCCCTTGTCGCCGCGGCTGCGTGCGCTTCGGGGTCATGGTGAGAACGCGCCCCGTGAGTGGTCCAGGGCGCAGCTGTACCTGCACAGTCTTGCCGACCCCGTCCCGGGGCATCCCTCGCTCGTGGGCTGGCTTTGCGCTACCGCTGCTCAAGGCTAGGGGCGGCTGATCTGTGGCAGTGCCAGGCGCGGTTGGCGCCTCACGCGGCTGTCCCTGGCCTGTCGCGGTGATTGGAAGGTGGGCCTACCACCCGGACACCCAACGTTTTGAACAAGAGAGCAAGGAACACATTGCCCGCCGTTTCGACCTCTGGGGCTCCTCGACAGGCCCCGGGCTGGCAGAACCAAGCGCAGGCGGATGAGTCGGCGGGGATCCGGCAGTGAGCAGGTCATCGCAGTAGATCCCTGGGCAAGCGTCACAGATCAGATCAATGTGCGGCGTTTCCTCCTTGGTCTCGGCCTCTGGGGGCCGTCCTCGAGCACTGTCGGCGGCGGGCGAGGGGGGAGGTGAGCAGGGGCGGGCCTTCTCAGAAGGCTCGGAAGTCCCCCAGCCGTCTGAGAAGTGTTCTGAGCCTTCCCCGAGGAGGAGGAGGGGGAGGAGGAGGGAGGGAGGGAGGGAGGGAGGGGGGAGGGAGGGAGGAGGAGGAGGAGGAGGAGGAGGAGGAGGAGGAGGAGGAGTAGAAATAATACTAATAAGAAAAGGAGCAGAGGAGGAGGAGGAGGAGGAGGAGGAGGAGGAGGAGGAGGAGGAGGAGAGGAGGAGAAGGAGGAGCAGGAGGAGCAGGAGGAGCAGGAGGAGCAGGAGGAGCAGGAGGAGGGAGGAGCAGGAGGAGCAGTTGGAGCAGGAGGAGTAAGAGGAGCAGGACAAGCAGGAGGAGCAGGAGGAGCGAGGAGCAGGAGGAGCAGGGAGGAGGAGGAGGAGGGAGGAGGAGGAGGAGGAGGAGGAGGAGGAGGAGGAGGAGGACGAGGAGGCTCTCTGGGGAGGAGGACGAGGAGGCTCTCTGGGGGTCTGAGTCCCTGGACATCCCCCCGGGAGGTCGGCGCCTCCTTCCTCATGCGGCTGCTGGCCCTGCTGCGGGCGCTCGAGGCCCGGCCTCTCCCGCCGTGCTCGCATTCGCCGTTCGCTCCGGCGCCGGCGGCGGCCGCCGGTGGCGGCGACCGTCGGCTTCGACGGCGCCGTCTTGGGCCGCTTGTCATACTGTGGAGACCCATGCCAAGAAACACCCTGCTTGCCTCCAGGGTGCCCTGTTTTTCTTGGGTTTCGAGGGTCTTGCCGGGGAGAGCGCGATGTTCCCATATTGAAAGCAATGGACGTTTGGGGGTCGCAGGGTTGGGTTCCTTGTGGAAGGTTTCTCGTGGTCGGGCTCCTAGTGTATCGTCGGTGCCGTCGACGTCGCCGCCGCCGCCGTCGTCTGCAGCACCGCTCGCCGCCGTCGCCGCCGCTGGCCGCTCGTGGCCGTCGTCGGCGCGCCGGCGTCGTCGTGGCGACGAGCCCTCTCCGTTGTCGTCCGCGCCGCTCGCCGGCGCCGCCGAGGCAGGGGCGACGGGGACTTGCTGTGCGAAGCTTCTCCAAGCCTCTCAGTGGGACGAAGATCCGGAGGGGAAAAAACACACACAGACACAATTAATCTGGTATTCCCCCGGAAATATGGGAGAATATGGGAAGTGGGGGGGACGGCAAAAACACAGAAAATATGGGAAACTATGCGAAATCTTTTTATTTGTGTGTATTTGTTTGTGTGTCCCAGGGCCCCCTCATCCAAGCCTCTCAGTGGGACGAAGAGCTCGCTGCGATTCGCTCCGGCCCGATACCGTTCTCGCCCTGCCCGATGTCGGTCAATGCTGATCCCGCTGCGGCCAGGTAGCTGCGCGTCGCAGCTGTGCATCCTGGCGCGTCCAGGCCGACTCGAGCTCGATTCCGTGCCGGTGCAGCCCACTTCAATGCCCGTTCCGATCCCAGACCCCCGCGGGTTGCGCAGGCGGGAACGACGAGGCCCAAGCGGGAAAGACGAGGCTCAAGCCCCAGGGCATGAGGAAGCAAGCCGCTGGACCAAGACCACAGGCTGAGAGGCTCCAACTGAAAAGTCAAGACAACAGGTGTTGCTGTCATTCGGAGGAGGAAAAGGTACCCATACCTCTACCCTTGGCCCGTTTTCCCCTGTTGGGTCCTCCTGGGAGGCCCTCGTCGCCACCGCTGGATTCGCCTCGAAATCCTGGTCGGAGCGCAACCGGGGAGAGGCCCGGGGCGCAGCGGTATCGGTGCCTGTTGGTGTCCCCGGTTATCCGTCGGTCCTTAGTATTCCCCGCCAGGCAGTCGGATCCGATCCGGTTCAGCAGCTCGCTGCTGGTTGCCTCTGCAGGTTCCGTTTCCATCCGGTTCGAGTCGGCGTTGGACCGCGGTGCGGTCTCGACTCTCCGGCGTTCCGAGGCGGCCCGATGCTCGCATAGCACGCCGCGCGTCCTGCCGCGGCCGATCCGTGCCGGTAAGCCCCGATCGGACGCGCATTCCGATTCTTTAGTCTCCCCCAGGGGCGTGAACATGACCGCGCTTCGCGCGTCGCGGCCTGGGCTGGAGGAGGAGGAGGAGGAGGTGGAGGAGCAGGGGACGGAGGAGGAGGAGGAGGAGGAGGAGGAGGAGGAGGAGGAGGAGGAGGAGGAGGAGGCCTCCAGGGGGGCGCGAGGGCGCGAGGGTTTCTGCGCGTCGCGCCTCGCGGGACGGGATGGCGCGAATAGAGAGAGGGCCTAGATCTCAATCCGACCCGACTTCCCGATGCGATGTCGACCGACCTTGCCGTAGTTCGAATGTCAGTATCGTTTCACCGATCCCCATCCCCATCCCCATCCCCTTCGAGACCCCCACCAGATTAATTACCAAACTCGAGGGGAATGACCTATATCCCCATCTAGGGGGGCAAATCGACCAGTGGGGCCCAGGCCACGCCGCTTGGGATGGGGATCGGTGAAACGATACTCAGAATGCCCAGTCTGATCAGAGGTCCAGCCGCCCCTGCAGCACCTGCTGTCCGACCTGCGCTTCCTGCTCTGCCGCCTCGACTTCAACGGCCACTACGAGCAGAAGCGCACGGCGCCCTTCGCGGACCGCTCTTGGGCCAAGGGAAGACGAGGAAGAGGATGAGGATTGGCATGAAGAGGACGAGGAGGAGGAGGAGGAACAGGAGGCGGAAAGGCATGGGGATGATGATGATGATGATGATGATGATGATGATGATGATGATGATGATGATGATGATGCTGATGCTGATGATGATGATGCTGATGATGATGATGAAACTGAATATGATGACGATGATGATGATGATGATGCTGATGATGAGGATGATGATGATGAGGATGATGATGATGATGGTAGTGGTGATGCTGATGCTGATGATGATGATGATGATGATGCTGATGCTGATGATGATGATGATGATGCTGATGATGATGATGATGCTGATGATGATGATGATGATGATACTGATGCTGATGATGATGATGATGATGCTGATGATGATGATGATGATGATGATGATGATGCTCATGCTGATGCTGATGATGATGATGATGATGATGATGATGATGATGATGATGATGATGATGATGATGATGATGATGATGATGATGATGATGTTGGTGATGGTGATGGAGGAGGAGGACGAACGAGGAGGAGGAGGAGGAGTTTGAAGACGAGAGGGACGCAGACGAGGAGGGCCCCCGAGCGCCCGCGCGAGCCTCCCCGCGCTCCCTGCCACCGCAGGAGCGCATACGCGTGGGCTGACGTACGCAGCAGTGCTTGGCCGCTGGCGGCCCCGCGGCGGCGAGGGGTGAGCCGCGAGGGGGCCGCCGAAAAGTTGCACGGGGACCCACGCGAGCGTTCGACCCTCGCCTGGACTCCTCCTCCTCCTCCTCCTCCTCCTTCTTCTCCTCCTCCTCCTCCTCCTCCTCCTCCTCCTCCCCCTCCTCCTCCTCCATTTCCTCCTCCTCCTCCTTCTCCTCCTCATCCTCCTCATCCCTCTCGACACCGGTGCTTGTCAGCATGCCTTTGCGCTTGCCACGGGGTACCGCGACTGTCAGAGTGTTGTAGATGGGTGGGCCAAACCTTGGGCTAAACATTCATTCGTCGAGGATGAGAGAACCCCTACCCCCAATAACATAGTGAAGACGTGGCCTCACTGAAGTCCCCGTCTTCGCATTTCGGACAAGATATCTGGGTGGTTTGGCTTGGTGCATCTGCAGACGAGACCCTCTACCCCTGATGGTTTTGGCCCTCCTAGGGGTCTTCTCACTGCTAATCATTCATCGTGCAAGCGACTTCATGCTGGGAAGTTGGTTTTCGAAGTCAAGGGTTACATGCTTGAGGAGCCGGATTCAGAAAGCATTTGTGTCGTTCTGTGAGATGGGTGATGATGTCGCCGATCACTACGCAATGCTCGGGGCTTTGATTTGTGAGGGGCCTACCCCGAGCGTTCTGAATAGCTTGACAGGTGCGTCGATGTAGCGAATATTGTCAGAGGAGGGAAATGTACCGTTACCTCTACCCTTCGCCTGTTTTCCTAGTTTTCGGCCTCCTGGGAGGCCCTCGTCGCCACCGCTGGATTCGCCTCGAAATCCTGGTCAGAACGCACCCTGAGAGAGGTCTAGGGAGTAGCGGTATCGGTACCTGTCGTTTCCCCCATATAGTATGTCGGTTGGCAGCAAAGGTGTTGCCCGTTTGGCCCGCTTGTGGCCTGTCGGAAGCAACCAGGGGCAATGTAGAGCCCACGCCCCTTTCCCCGCCCGCAGCATCAGTGGAGAAAGCTTGGTTTGCTTGGCAGTGCAAGTGTGTCGGAGGGTGTGGCCAAGTAAGATGTCAGCGTGCGTTGACGAAGCATCAGCTGGAGACTGACGAACACAAGTGTGTCGGTCTTTCTTGTTCGGACTGGGGCATAATCTGTGTGTGTGTGTGTGCTCCGTGGCAAAGCCCTCTCAACGGATATCCATGTCAGGTATCCCCGTCAGAAGATAGGTGGCAAACCCGCCAACCCCCAGCGCGCTAAATATCATTGGGGTCGGATCTTCGCTGGTAGGCGCCCCAAGTCGAATTCGGATTGACTGGGCAAAGGGCCAACAGCGTCATCCATTTGTTTGATTAAGCCGCCCTTCGGCATCAGTCTCTCGCACAAGTCTTCTGTCTCGTGTCGCGGGGGCGTGTGCTTCGATTGTCGGCGTGCTGGTGTATGTTCACTGCAGGCGTTTCATTCCGTGCCGTGCTCGACGATTTCTCGGCCCCGGAGGCCGACAGGACTGCGAAGGGTTGTGGCGGAGCAGCTCGGCGGCTAATTCCTCCTGCCTCTCAACATTTTCTCTCTCTCCCTCTCTCTCTCCTCCTCCTCCTCCTCCTCCTCCTCCTCCTCCTCCTCCTCCTCCTCCTCCTCCTCCTCCTCCTCCTCCTCCTCCTCCTCCTCCTCCTCTCCGTAGCCTTTTTCGCTCAAGACTTCCATTCGCGGGCTGAGCATGCATTGGCAATTACGGATACCGCTATTCCGCGGCAGTGCCAGGGCGCTTGCTCTCGACAGTTTTCAGTGAGCTCCTGGAGGAGCGTGCTCGACCCTGTCCGCCCCAAGTCGGATTGGTGAGCTCCTGCAGGAGCACTTCGACGACTTCGACAAGTCAATGACAGGACACGTCGATGGCAAGCAGCAGAGGCATATTCGCGCTGGCTATGTGGCTTGCGCTCATTGCCGTTATCAATGGAATTTCCGTAGTCATACAGCATGCTGGAAGTGTATTAGAAAATCCCATCTTCTTAAGAACTCAATGTATGAAGAACTGCCCTGTAGGGTCTGGACTTCGCCACACCTGCTCCGTGCTCGGTGGTGAGCGTGGGGGGGGGTGCGGTCGCCACCCCCGCGGGCAGCCCCGAGCCGGCTCTCTCCCCCACGTCGCGGCGACCGCCGCTTCGCGCGTGCCGAGGGCGCTCCCGCCGACGCCCGCCGCGGTGCGCCGACGAGGCGAGGGGCCGAGCCCCCGTTGGGGGTCCCCCCACGCGCACAGTCGGACCCGACACACTCCTGCTTTCCTCCCTGTCGCTCCTCCTCCTCCTCCTCCTCCTCTTTCTCCTCTTTCTCCGCTTGCGTTCGGCCAACCCGAGCAAGACAGCTGTGGCTTTCGTGGAAACTGGGGCATCCACGAAGCATGTCGAGGCCCGACTTGGCGCAATAACTGGCGGGCGCCGCGGGTGAGGAAAGAACAGAAGATGCGCGGCGCAGCAGGGTACCTAGCCAGGTAGAACCGAGGGCAGCTAAGGCACCTTAGTAAGTAACAACCCCTCCACATCAACTGAGCCCGCATACGATCTCTGGTACCAGCTGCCTCGGTAGAAGCAAGGAGGCATTAGGAAAGATGCAAAGTAAGACGTGGCGTCGGGTGACTGCCAAAGGTCGGTGAGCTGCGAGCTGCAAGCCATTAGTGGATTCTTGGGTGGTACAGGGTCCCTGTGTAGGGAGGACCTGTACACAGAGACCCAAGCAGGGTAGCCGTACGTACTCCCTTCCCCGACAACCGTAGACCGTACGTGCTCCCTTCCCCGACAACCATAGAACCTGTAAAATACCCAAGTGCCGCCACCCCCCCAAGTGCCGCCCCCCCCAGGTAAGTCAGGCTGAGATGTAGGCAACGTACAGCGCTACGAGCTTGTGTGTGACTCCTTGAGCTACACTCGCTGAGAGCAAAGTGTAAACAATGGCGTCGGATGGCTTTCAGAGAGGCTGAGGGGTCAAGGTGCACAGAGCTCCTGTACAGGGGATGCCTAGGGTGAGAGGCTGAGGGGTAGGCAAAGCAAATCACATTGCAAGTGGTATGCTGGGCAGTTGTGTTAGCCGGCCTGGGTACTGCTAGCCTTTGGCGGCAAACATGTATTATGATGCCCTCCTCAGGGAGGTCATTTGCACAGAGCTATGAGGTATCCTTAGGTAGATAAAAGCTGCGCGCTGCTGGGCACCTGTGGCTCCTCGGGTGGAACAGGGTCCCTGAGTAGGGAGGGCCCGTGCGCAGAGACCCAAGGGGATAAGCCGTACGTACTCCCTTCCCAGCCACCCAGAATCAAAGTTCCGCCCCCCCCCCCTCCCCGAGTCCAGCTTCAGAGATCAGGCAAGTCAGGCAGAGAGGTGAGCAATGTACAAAGCTGCGTGTTGGTTGTGGCTCCTTGAGCTACGGCACGCTGAGAGCAGAGAGTGAACAAATGCCGTCGGGTGGTGTGTAGAGATAGCTGCGGGTAGCTGCTGAACGGTATCAGGCTAGCACTGGCAGTACAGGCTGACTTAGTGGCTGACACAATTTATCTCAATTGAAAGTCCACCTCCTCTTCGTCGTCCTCCTCCTCCCTCCTTCCTCCTCCTCCTCCTCCACCTCCTCCGCCCCCAGGGTGAGGTCTGGCACTTGTTTTCCTGGTGTCAATGCCGAGCACCCTCGGGGCACACTGTACACGGCACTTAATTTGCAGGTTGGGCGGGGTGTAACTGGCCGATGTTTCTGGAACTGCGGGCTCTGGGGCTTGGGCTGGACGTTGCGAAACCTGTATCGACGGGTCTTCCGTCGTTGGGTGTAGCACGGCCCCTGTCTCAGCCTGGTCCTGCGGGTGAAGGCGGGTAGCGGTGCTTGTGCGGTCATTTCATTGTGATCTGACCCTCAGGGATCGGCATTTCTTCGGGAGGCGGTGGCTTGTGCCACATAAGTCTCAAGGGGTCTTGTGCCCACCTAGGGCTGGGGAGCTTGTGCTCCTCGGTATGCCGTGCCAGCTGTTCCGGCTGGGATGCCCTGGGCTCCCAACGTACCATGTCGGAACCCCTGGGCGCGAGTCTTCACAGGCGACGTGGTCACCCCCTGTGCCCTTCCTGCGCAGCTGTTGCTGCTCTCCAGGCGGTAGGCCGTTGGCTGGGCGTGTGCAATACACGTGCGGCCTTCGGGGGACCGACCCTGGGCGCCGGACTCCTTCCCCTCCTCCTCCTCCTCCTCCTCCTCCTCCTCCGCCTCCTCCTCCTCCTCCTCCCTCGCAGCCGGCGCCCTGCACTTTGCTCGGTGCGGTCGGACCGAGGTATAATGATGCCGGAGAAAACCCCAATCAGGGCTATACGGCTAGGGGGCTACATGGCTATTGAGCTATAGGGCTATAGAGCTATAGGGCTATACAGAGTTGTAGGGCTATCGGGCTATTGGGCTATAGGGCTATCCCAGGCACCCCCGGGCACGCCCGGGCACCCGGGCACCCAGGCACCCCCCGGCGTGCGAAAATTGCAGCGAGAATCGGCGGCGAACCTAACCGAACCTCATGAATATTGAGCTATAGGGCTATAGAGCTATAGGTCTATAGAGTTGTAGGGCTATAGGGCTATTGGGCTATAGGGCTATAGGGCTATAGAGCACCCCTGGGCACCCCCAGGCACCCCCGGGCACGCCCGGGCACCAGGGCACCCGGGCACCCAGGCACCCCCAGGCACGTGCGCCTGGGCACCCGCGGGCACCCGGGCACCCCCGGGCACCCCCGGGCACCCCCGGGCAGCCCCGGGCACCCGGGCGCCCCTGGGCACCCGGGCACCCGGGCGTGCCGCGAAAATCGGCGACGAGCTTAACCTAACCATATGAATCCGCTAGGACCCCTACAGAGGCAAGCTTTGATAGGGGAATATTGAGGTCGGTTCCGGGAGGGGGCCCTCATGTTCTTCGGGTTGGTCGGGTGCTCTTGTTCCTCCTGGGGCAGGGCACCCTCGAGTGGTCCCATCGTTTGGGGTTGGCCCCGCGCTCGTTCTGCTCCTGGCCCTGCGCGCGTCGTGCTTCGGTGGAGGTCCACCCCGCGCGCCGCGCGAGCGCGGCAGCCCGCGGCGGAAGGCAGATAGGGGTGGAGGACCGCGCGCCCGCGCCCGAGGCAGTGGCGGGCGGGCGCGCGCGAGGGAGGGGAGGCGCGGCCGCAGTCGGTGCTCTAGCCGGCCCCTCCCCGCGCCGCGCCCCCCAGGGGGGGCGCCCGCCCAGCGGGGTGGGCGACGGGCGGGCGGGGGGGCCCCTGGGGCCCGAGCGCGGCGCCAAGGGATCGTGAACTCCTCCAGGGCGTCGCCAAGGGGCCTGTCGGTGTGGTTCAAAGAGGGGGTCCTGAGGGACGGGGTCCTGAGGATGGGAGGAGGTCCAAGGGCGGATTTGCATCGTTTGGGGCATTTCGTCCTTACGATCCACCGAGCCTGGGCGCCGCCAAGAGGTCGGCGTCGCCAAGGGATCGCCAGGGGATCGGTGTCTTCGACGCTCTCCAGCATCCGGAGGCCGTTTTTTTCCCGGCCCCCGGGGGCGTCAGAAACGGTTCTGGGAGAGGAGGGTTCGGGGTTCTGGGATAGTGCGGTGACCGGCCCGTCGGGTGAGCCCGGCGTGTTTCGGGCGGTGGCGTCGAAGAGGGGGTGCGGACCAGGGGCGGGGGATCTCCCAGCCAGGGCCATGAGGTCTCCCCCATGTCATGGTTTCTTCCTCTTCTTCTTCGTCTTCTTATTCTTTGTCTTCTTCTTCTTATTGTTGTTATTATTATTCTTATTGTTATTATTTCTTTTTTCTTCTTATTCTTCCAGGGCGTGCGCTGGACCCTCCCTCATGTGCGCACGTGCCTCGGGCCATGGTGCGGTCGGTCGCTTCTTCCTGGCCGCACTACATAGTCCTCGGGAAGCCTGTCGCCGACCTATTTGCAATGCCTCGCCGAGTCCACGCCACTGTTCCCCTGAACTGGTCCCCCCCTCAATGACCCCCTTGTGAACACTGCCAACCCTCCTCCTTCCTCCTCGACGCCTTTGCCTTTGTCGCCTTTGACGCCCCTCTTCGCATTAGGGATTGGTCTGTGAAATCTGCGGAAAGTCATCATATCCTTGATGTTTCTGGCCTTCCTCATTCATGTTCCCTTCCAAAAATTTTGAGGGTATTTTTGTTACTTATCATCCTCGACGCCTTTGCCGATGCATCGGCGATACATCGGCGACTCGCCGCAATCCTCCGATCCCATCTACTCGGACCCCATCTAGGAGGCCTCTATTGCTCCCCCCTCCCTCTCGTCCACCCCGGGCGGCAGCGGCTCGGTGGGCGACGGGCGGCACGGGTCCCTCTCGGAAGCCGGAGGCGCGCGCGCGCGGAGCGTTGCCTGCCGCCCGCTGCGGCCGTCCGTCGTGTCGCCTTCGTCGTCGCCGCCGCCGCCGCCCCCGCTGCCTCGACGGTGTCCTCGACGTCGTCGTCGTCGACGTCGTCGTCGTCGTCGTCGTCGTCGTCGTTGTGGTCGTCGTCGAAGTCGCCGCCGACGTCGCGACGTTGCCGTCGCCGTCGTAGCCGTTGTCGCCGTCGCCGCCGCCGCTGCCGTCGCCGTCGCCGTCGCCGTTGCCGTCGCTGCCGCCGCCGCCAACGCCGCCGCCGTCGTCGTCGTCGTCGTCGGCGGCGGCGGCGGCGGCGGCGGCGTCGGCGTCGGCGTCGGCGTCGGCGTCGGCGTCGGCGTCGTCGTCGTCGTCGTCGTCGTCGCAGTCGCTGTCGTTGTCGCCGCCGCCGCCGCCGCCGTCCTTGTCATCGCGAGGCAAATGCCTGCAGCGTTCCCCTTCCCTGGCGCGCGCCAGGGGCGGGGCTGCAGGCGCTGCCAGGGGGCCCAGCGCCGATCCAAGAAAATCCGCGCGGAGCTCCGATTCATAACGTCTCTGATGTTTGCCTTTCCTCCTTCGTCGTCGGAAGGAGGCCGTAACGACGAGAGGCCTCCAGGAGACGCACAGAAGCACCAACTAAATGCGGACTCGCTTCCAGAAGGGCCCCCCTAAGACCCCAGAGGCAACGCAGCACAGCTTGACCCCTCGATTTAGGATGTCCCAACCCACTTCAGCCTTAATCACCAGAAAGAATTTCGAGCACCAGAAAAGTACCGACGCTCGGAGTGTCGGGCCCTGGGAGACATTCGTCCGACACTGTTTCGACATGGCTTCGACACGGTTTCGACACCGTCTCGACATCTTTCCGGGTGCTCGACACTACTTCTGGGATGTGGTCCTTGAGCACGACGGGAACAGCATGACCCTCGATCCGAGGTCGAGGCGGTCTCGAAAGGGCAACGCCCGGCGGGGATGGGCTCAGCGGGGGGGGGGACCTGTGGCCCCCCCGTCGCCCAGGGATCGCCCGACTGAGGCCCGACGGCCCACCACCCCGCGCAGGGACGTGCGGGTTCTCGCTGCCAGGGACATCGGTCGCCGATCCATCGGCGACACGCCGCCGATCTTCCAGCTCGACGGCTCGCCCCCCGAGCCGGGGCTCGAGCGCCACGGTGCTGCGGCGAGCTCGTGCACCGCTTCCGTGGCGACGCAACGCCGATGCCAGCTCGATGACTCGCCCCCCGAGCCAGGGCTCGACCGAAGCGGTGTTTCGGCGAGCTCGTGCACCGCTTCCGTTTTTCCCACACAGTGCTTGCACTTCTTTTGCATTTTCTTATCTCGAGCGAATGGTTTGCATCATCATTTTTCTTCTACGGAACTGGGCCTGACGGCCCGTCTGGCAGCTACGTGACCGCATACCGCATACATGGCACAACGTAAATCGCACAATGTGGGCTGCAATCCGTAGTTCTTGCCGCAAATGTTGCACCAAATCTATTGCACCACGTGTATTCTCCTTTCTAAAAAGAGTATAGACTCTACCCCCCCCGGACTTATCGGTTCCCCCTGGGATAGTATGATTTTTTCATATATATAATATATAATATATATATATATATTATATTCTGCACACCCGTCCATCTTGAGCATGAAAATCGTACCATCCCAGCTAGGCCGGTCCCCCCCCCCCGAGGTTCCCTTGTAGAAAACACTATGCGCTGACATCTGTTGTTCTAACATAGCACTTTTTCACGAATCCCTTGCAACAAATGAGACGAAGTGCACACGCGCGCGTCGTCGCGCGCGCATGCCGAAATCCTTCAAAAACCTTCGATGCGGGAAGGATTTCGCAATCGAGTTTCCAAAAAACATACAAACACACAGGGTTTCGCAACACAGAGTTGCAAAAAAGCTTCCGCGAAAGCTCTTGCGAAATCTTAGGAAAACCAGAGGTTTTTCAAGATTTTCGCAAAATGCTACCAAACGGGCTTCGCGCGCGCTCATGTCGAAATCTGTCGAACGCCCTTGCGCGTGTGCCGTCGCGAGAATCTCCTGCAAAAAATGAGACGAAGTGCAGACGCTCGCGTCGTCGCGCGCGTATGCCGAAAACCTTCAAAACCCATCGGTTTCGGGAGGATTTCAAAACCGTGTGTCCAAACAACCTACAAAAACACAAGGTTTCGCAACACGGATTTTCAACAAAAGCGTGCGCGCGCGCTCTTGCGTCGTCGTTGTCGTCGTCGTCGCCGTCTTCCCTCCTCCCGCGTCGTTGTCGTCGTCGTCGTCGTCGTCGTCGTCGTCGTCGTCGTCGTCGCCTACGTCGTCCTCTGTCTTTCCTCGTGTTCGTCGTCGTCGTCCTCTTTGGCGTCGTGGTCGTTTCCGTCGTCGTTGTCGCCGTGGTCGTCCTTCCTCCTCCTCCCTCGTCGTCGTCGTCGTCCGTCGTCGGCGTCTCGTCGTCGTCCCTTCTATTTCGTCGCCGTCGTCGTCGTCGTCGTTGTCGTCGTCGTCGTCTTCCCTCCTCCCTCGTCGTTGTCGTCGTCGGCGTCGCCGTCCTTCCTCCTTCTTCGTCGTTCGCGTCGTCGCCGTCCTCCCTCCTCCCTCGTCGTTGTCGTCGTTGTCGCCGTCGTCGTCCTCCCTCCTTCCTCGTTGTCTTCGTTGGCGACGTCGTCGTCGTCGTCTTCGTCGTCGTCGTCGGCGTCGGTGTCGTTGTCGTCTTCGTCGTCGTCGACGACGTCGGCGTCGTCGTCGTCGCTGCCGTCGTCGTCGTCGTCATCGTCGTTGTCGTCGGCGTCGTTGAGGTCGTCGTCGTCGGTGTCGTCGTTATCGTCGTCGTCGGCGTCGTCATCGTCGTCGTCGTCGTCATCGTCGTCGTCGTCGGCGTCGGTGTCGTCGTCGTCGTCGTCGGTGTCGTCGTCGTCGTCGTCATCATTGTCGGTGTCGTCGAAGTCGTTGGAGACGTCGTCGGTGTCGTCGTAGTCGTTGTCGGCGGCGTCGTCATCGTCGTTGTCGCTGTCGTCGTCGGCGTCGCTGTTGTTGCCAAGTGCCATGTGGTACCCACCGTCACGGTCTTGAGAGATTTTGCAAACCAAGTTGCGGGTGGGTGGGTGGGATGTTTGCGCGAGCAGTGGAGTGGACAACTCACTGCGAGCAGAAATTAATTGCACCACCTGTACTCCACCACATATATTTCGCCACGTAGATTGCAAATTATAGATAGAACCGCGTATATTGCACAGCATGTATTGCACCGCATATGTTGCACAGTATATATCGCATTCACAGATATGGAGCCACATTGTTTGTGCCGCGCATATATTACCATAAACATATTTGGGATCTACGCCGGCTTACATGGTTTCGCTTTGCAATCAGAACTAGGGCACCCGAAGACAGCACGAAGACGGAACCGGGGAACCAGGGAAGGCGAACTGGGGAACACGAGCACAGGAACTGGGGCCGAAGCGTAACGAAGACAGATAACCAGGGAACGAGGACAGCACTATAGGGACAACGAGCACATGACGAGAACAGCAAACACCTTCTGAGCTCGAGTCCCGCCCGGAGCAGGCCCCCCAACTGCTGTTCCCCCTCTCGCCATCATGCCGGCCGCGTCTCGCCCAGCCCGGCCCAGCCCCGGGAGGAGGAGGAGGACGAGGACGTGGAGGAGGAGGGGGAGGAAGAAGAGGAGGAGGAGGAGGGGGAGGAGGGGGAGGAGGAGGAGGAGGGAGAAGGAGGAGGAGGAGGTGGAGGAGGACGAGGAGGAGGAGGAGGAGGAGGAGGAGGAGGAGGAGGAGGAGGAGGAGGAGGAGGAGGAGGAGGAGAGGAGGAGGAGGAGGAGGAGGAGGAGGAGGAGGAGGTGCCCCCCCGCCTGGTGGCCTCGCCCCGCCCAGGCTGCTCTGCTGCGGTGGGCTCCGATGTACGCCCGGCGGAGCTCCAGCCCCGCCGTGGCCGTGCGGGTGGAGGCCGCCGCCGCGGTGCTCCGCCGCCGCTGTCGCGGGGGCCGCCGCCGCGGTGTTTGGCGCGGCTGCGCCGCTCTGTTTAGGAGCAAAAGAATCGGGGGCGGAAAAGAGGGGGGTGATGACTAGGGGGGGGATGGATATCCTGGCGGGGGCCATGATATTTCCGCAGATTTCATGGCGCTTCTTCTTGTTTCATGACGTCCCTGGCCCCCCCGCTGGGCCGCGCACATGCCGCCGGTCATGATTTTCACCCCCCCCTCTTGGACACCCCCCTCTTGGCCGCTCTCGAAAGAAGGACCCACATGTACATGAATCCACGCTGGTTTCGAGAGTACGCGTTGCGCAAATGTTCGTATGACGCGGCCAGTCTCACGGATCGAGGGGCCGTTTTCATGTACATAGCTGGGCGCGTACGTCTTTTGTGGGCTCCTTATCTGTCCTCGCGCGCCCGTCGGTCGTGGCCGCGGGCTCTCCGCCGTGGTTCGCCGCCGTGGGCGCCGCCGTGGGTCGCGGCCGGCCGCCGTCGCCGTGGTTGTCGAATTCGTCGCCGCGTTCTCTGCTGTCGTTGGCGTGGTCCTCGCCGTGTGTCGTCGCTGTCGTCGGCGTGGGCGCTGCCAGCCGCTGCGGGCGTCGTGGTCGTGACGTCGTCGTCTTCATCCTCCTCCGCTGCCTGCCCTTGTGATGCGCCCCCCTCCATCACGGTCATCTTCTCTTCTTCCCGCTCCTCATCGTCCCTCCCCCCAGCCCGCAGGAGATCACGGGATAAACAGTTCTCAGCGCAGCGTGGATTCGGTTCAATCTTGTTCCGTCGTGGCTGGCAGCACGACTGGCTTATCTTGGGGATGCCAAGTCCAAGCGTCCCCTTCCTCTCCAGTCTTACGATGGGGGCGGACAGCTACGCCCCCTGTTTGCCACGCTTCCCTTTCGTCCGCTTCTATAGCCAAGACGCTGACATACGGACCACTTTGGGCCCAGGAGGGATTTTGGTCGGGAAACCTGCTATATACGCTTCGCGTTGCCCCACCAGCCAATCCAAAAACGATGCCCAGGCGAGTTGCCCTGATTAGGGATGTGGAGGAAATGCAGTGGAATACTAGGCGGAGTAAGCCGTCGAACCCCAATTGGGGAACGATGGAAGGGGGAGGAGGAGGAGGAGGAGGAGGAGGAGGAGGAGGAGGAGGAGGATGAGGAGGAGGAGGAGGAGGAGGAGGAGGAGGGGGAGAGGAGAGGAGGAGGAGGAGGAGGGGAAGAGGGGGAGGAGGAGGAGGAGGAGGAGGAGGAGGAGTTGGAGGAGGAGGAGGAGGATAGGGGGAGGAGGGGGAGGAGGAGGGGGGTGATGATGATGATGATGATGATGATGATGATGGTGGTGGTGGTGTGGTGTGATGATGATGATGATGAGGATGATGAGGATGAGGATGATGATGCTGATGATGATGATGCTGATGGTGATGCTGCTGCTGATGATGATGATGATTACGATGATGATGATGATGATGATGATGATGATGATGATGATGATGATGATGATGATGATGATGATTATGATTATGATCATTATGATGATGATGGTGATAATGCTGATGATGATGCATGATGATGCTGATGATGCTGATGCTGATGCTGATGCTGATGATGATGATGATGGTGCTGATGCTGATGCTGATGATGATGCTCATGATGATGACGATGATGATGATGATGATGATATTGATGCTGATGATGCTGATGATGATGCTGATGATGATGATGATGCTGCTGCTGATGATGATGCTGATGCTGCTGCTGCTGATGATGATGATCATGATTATGATAATGATTCTGCTGCTGATGATGATGATGCAGATGGTGATGCTTATAATGATGATGCTGATTCCGCTGATGATGATGATGATGATGCTGATTCTGATGCTGATGCTGATGAGGATGATGATGATGATGATGCTGCTGGTGATGCTGATGATGATGATGCTGATGATGATGCTCAGGGTGTTGATGATGACGATGATGCTGATGATGCTGATGCTGATGATGATATTGATGCTGCTGATGATGATGATGATGCTGATGCTGATGATTATGCTGCTGATGATGATGATGTTGTTGTTGATGATGATGATGATGATGATGTCGATGCTGATGACGATGATGATGCTGTTGACCATGCTGCTGCTGATGATGATGATGATGATGATGGTGATGCTGATGATGATGCTGATGCTGATGTTGATGATGACGCTGATGATGATGATGATGATGATGCTGATGATGATGATGATGATGATGATGATGATGAAGCTGATGATGCTGATGATGATGACGATGATGATGACGACGACAACGATGATGCTGATGATGCTGATGATAATGATGATGATGATGACGATGATGTATATGATGATGCTGATGCTGATGCTGATGATGATGACGATGATGCTGCTGCTGATGATGATGATGCTGATGATGATGATGCTGATGATGATTGTGAGGTTGATGATGGTGATGCTGATGATGATGATGATGATGCTGCTGATGATGATGATGATGCTGATGATGCTGAGATGATGATGATGATGATGATGATGCTGATGATGCTGCTGATGATGATGGACGATGATGATGATGATGATGATGCTGCTGCTGATGATGATGATGATGATGATTATGCTGCTGATGATGCTGCTGTGATGATGATGAATGCTGATGATGATGATGATGATGATGATGATGATGATGATGAGATGATGATGATGACGATGATGATGAGATGATGATGATGAGAGATGATGATGATGATGATGATGATGATGATTATGATGATGAGGATGAGGAGGAGGAGGAGGAGGAGGAAGGAGGAGGAGGAGGAGGAGAGGCGGAGGGGATGCAGGAGGAGGATGCTGATGGAGGAGAGGATGAGGATGAGGATGAGATGAGGATGAGGATGGAGGAGGAGGAGGAGGAGGAGGGAGGAGGAGGAGGAGGAGGAGGAGAGGAGGCGGCGGCGGAGGAGGAGAAGGAGAGAGGAGGAGGAGGAGGAGGAGGAGGAGGAGGAGGAGGAGGAGGAGGAGGAGGAGGAGGAGGAGGAGGGGGCGGAGGGGGCGGCGGAGGCGGAGAGGAGGAGGAGGAGGAGGAGGAGGAGGGGAGGAGGAGGAGGGGGAGGGAGGAGAGAGGAGGGAGGAGGAGGAGAGGACGGGATGGAGAGGGAGGAGGAGGGAGGAGGGAGGAGGAGGAGGGAGGAGGGAGGAGGGAGGAGGGAGATGGGAGGAGGGAGGAGGGGGGAGGAGGAGGGAGGAGGGAGGAGGGAGGGGAGGGGGTGTGGAGTGGAGTGGACTCCGCTGCGCAGCAGGTTCGGGTCTTAGGAAGGCCTGGACAAACGAGCATTCGAACGCCGAGCTTGCTCAGCTCGGCTCAGAACTTTGGGATGTAACCCCCGAGCAATTCTGTCAAGGTACTCTTGCCCCGTGGCGGACTTCCTCTTACTACATGGGCCTTTAAGAGATCGCAGAGCCTTATCCGCGATGCCCCCACACTCAGTGCAAAACCAAACCTGAAGGGTCGGGTGAACATTCAGGGTATGCGTAGTGTGGGCCCAACCCCCCGCGATATGGACTCGCGGCCCCTTTATCGGCGAAAACAGGACCCCATCGACATTGTACAGCCTAGGACATTCAGATTCGACGAATTCCTGGGTGGTGGCGAGGGTCGCAGAACCAAAACACGAGAGGCAACGTCGGCCGCAGTCGGCCAGACGGTGCCTGGACATGAGGGCAGCAACAGTGGCAGCAGCGGGAGGAGGAGGAGGAGGAGGGGCGGGAGGAGGCGGGACCTCAGAGGGGCTCCCAGGGCCTCGGGCGGCGTCCCTTTCCATTCTCTCAGTCTCCTGGCTGGCCGCAATGCTGTCCAGCGTGGCTCGGATGAGCCTCATGCGGACGAGGTACGCCCTCCGCTCGGCCAGCAGGATGGGCTGGCGGACCTCGGCGGGCAGCCTGGCTCTGGCCGCCGCACAGCCCGCGAACTCGTCGGCGAGCAGGTTGCCTATGACGAGGTACCTGTTCACCTTCTGGGCGGCAACGTCCTGGGCCGTGCTGTGGGACGGCGTCCAGAGCACCGTCACCTCAGCGTGGCGGCGTGAGCTCATCAGGTCCCCGATGAGCTTCCATAGGTCGGCGTCCTCACCTGCTGGGTTCGTGTAGGCTTGGGAGTACCAGCCCGCCGCCACATATTCACAGTCCGTCACGTAGGTGAGGAACCTGGTGGTGCACCAGAGGGCGAGGTACAGGGAGTAGAGCTCTCCCCTCGCCACCACTTGGCGTGGGCCACCCAGCTGGCCGAAGACTGCACCGTGTAGGTTGATCTCGGGCAGTAGGCTGGCAACGCATACTATGGCGACTCCAATCCTCATGCAGTCGCTGATACTCGCATCTGGTCCTCCGCTGGCGTCCCCGAAGATCTCGACTGGTGACTCAGCACTCCCCGCCCCAAAGATCCCTTCGGACAGCTCGTTGATGCCCGTGAACTCAAGGACCGTGTCCTTCGGTGGGGGCGGGGTCTGGGTCCACTGGGTCGGTAGCAGCCCACGTAGCCAGAAACACTCGGTGGCGTCCGTCTGGGCCATCGCGGCTGAAACCAGAGACTCTGAGCGATCATATGGCGCGGCCTGCACGTTCTTGCTGCACTGCCAGAATCTGTGCTTGGCCGTCTCTGGTGCCTCTCGGCAGCGGTCACACATGTTGCTGCCCTTGTAGCCCTTCAATTCATCATATCGCCTCTGTCGCGTCCAGTATCCCCCTGTGGCAATATTGATCAGCAACTCAGTGAGACGCACACCGTGTGGGAGTTGCCCAACTTGTTTGATCAACAGCCGAAATGACCGATTGTCAACTCCCTGCTCGACTCCACCTCCGCAGTAGTGCTTGGCAGCCGCGGTCCATACCACCTGGGCCGCCGACTGACGTACATCCTTCAACAGCTCACGGTGTGTGTCGAGAAACTTATTGCCCGTGTATATGGCATCTGGAAATTGCCATTCCTCCGACCCCGTGGGCGTAGTGTACGACCACGTGTCCACATCCTCAGGGTTCCACTTGATGCGGAGGAGGGTGAGGATTACTGCTGACACTGGGCCACGCACTGCACGCACCTGGTGTTGAGGATCCAGCTGGGATAGGTGGTCTCGGACATGATGCCATACTTGTCGTACTCGCTGGCGCAGACCTGGTTGTTGCTGCCAGACGCTGCGCCACATGTCCACGGTCTTGGCTGGCATTTCCACTGCAGGGTCCCCTCCTGGCAGGAGACGGAGGAGGAGACGGAGGAGGAGGAGGAGGAGGAGGCGGAGGAGGAGGAGG
>CAUYUJ010019675.1:73703-93703 GCA_963575745.1 Prorocentrum cordatum
GAGGAGGAGGAGGAGGAGGAGGAGGAAAAGGAGGAGGATGAGGAGGAGGAGGAGGGAGGAGCAGGAGGAGGAGGAGGAGGAGGAGGAGGAGGAGGAGAAGGAGGAGGAGGAGGAGGAGGAGGAGTTGGAGCAGGAGGAGCAGGAGCGGGAGGGGGAGACGGGGGAGGAGGAAGAAGAGGATTAGAAGGAGGAGGAGGAGGAGGACTGTAGTGTAGCGCTGATGTTCTTGAGGGTAGGCATAACCCTGTGAAGACGGATGGGGCTCTGGGGCTCACCCACCCTTGATACCGTGCCCCCAGGTACAAGGACCGTGGTAGGCACACGGTATGAGAGGTAGCACACCTTTCATCGGCAACCTCCGTTGTGAAGACCGTGGCTCGTCCTTACTCGGCTTGTGCGGCAGAGCAATTGGAGCGTATCTGCACACGCTGGAGGTGAGTGTGAATGAGGGGCGATGGATTCCACACCTCCTGACTGCATGGACGATGCGGCGGAACGAGGCCGCCAAGGTAATGAGGCTCAGAGTATACAGCGCTGAATGCCAGTGCGTGCGCGTGCGGCAGGGTGCAACAAGGGAGTAGGTGGCTGATATAATAAGTGGACAACGTCAACCCATGCGACCATTGTGCTGCGTACCCCAACGGTTTCACGACGCGACGCGACGGCAAGCTGAGAGGCGATGTTTACCTCACCTCCTGCCGGCATGGACGATGCGGCGGAGTGAAGTCGCCAAGGAAATGAGACATAGAGCAAACAGCGCTGTATGCCAGTGCGTGCGCGTGCGGCAGGGTGCAACAAGGGAGTAGGTGGCTGAGATAATATGTGGCCAACGTATCCTCACGCCACCTCTGAGCTGCGTGCCCCAACGGTTACACATCGCGACGCGACGGCAGGCAAGGGGATCGCGCGCCGAAGAATACGATTCGACCCGCGGTCGCATAACCATCTGAGAGACGATGTTTTCCTCACCTCCTGCTGGCATGGACGATGCGGCGGAGAGAACAAGCTGGCCCAGAACGCGTCCTGGGGCCATACCTGCTGAGGCCGGCGCGCCTCCCGCAGGCCCTCTGCCCAAGACTGGGGGGACACGAACTTCGAGAGTTTCGTATCGGGTGCGACCCCCGGAAGGCTCACGGCGAGGGGCATCTCCGACCTTCAAAACCCCTTCGGGTTTCGGGGACGATGAACTAGGCGAGTCATTGGGGACAAGTCGGTTCCCCAGTTGTCCGTTTCCCTGGGCGGTTCCCCAGTTGTCCGTTCCCCTGTGCCCCGCGTCATCGCCTCGGCGTGCGATGGGGACAGCAGCGATTGACGACAACAATGAGAGAGCATGTTACTAGCGGCGAGCTGTGTAGCAACAGTCCAATCGGAGGGCGAGAGGGGGGAAATGAGTTACGGCTGAAGCAATGCCGATACCGGCAAATATTCTTCGAAGCGCTGGGCAGGACCCCTCTTTGAGTTGGGGTGTGTCCGCCGGGAAAATCTCTGCCAAGAGTCCCTGGCGCCGTGTGAAGGAAACCTCAACTTACAATTTGATTTCAAGTTACGGAGGTTTCCTGACACCGAGTAAGCACCGCACCGGCTGCAAATGAATACCACCCCAAGTGCATAATTGGAAACATGCAGAATGTGTTTCCGAGGATTTTGCACCAGCTGGGTGAAAGCTTCGTTGTGGCCTCTGCTCGGGCTCACTGTCGGTGCCGGCTTGTTGACTCCTCTGGAAAATGTCAAGCATATGCGGCAGACCCATCTGCTGTGCTTCCAAGCCCAATCGTGCTCTCTGATCGGGCCTGGCGGGCGGCGACCTGGCCGAGGAGGAAGGCCAGGAGGGGGAGGTGGGGGCGGAGGTGGGGCTGGGTCTGGCAGCGCTTGCCGCGCCGCACCTACCCCTGTGATGAAGCCTTCCTCGCGGAGCGATTTGTCGAAAACCGACCGCATGGCTTTAGAAGGGGCTATTTCAGGAAATAGCAACGGCGCCTGCACAGCATAAGGCAAATAACGCCTCAGGGTCTCCGACTCTTCCTTCCAGCTTTCCTTCTCAGCCTCTGACGGCTGTGGAAGTGACAGTGCGCCTTTCTTGGCGTACCTGTCAGCCAAATCGTTGCCTACTGCTTGAGGAGAAGGAGGACGAGGATGAGGAGGAGGAGGTAGAGGAGAGAGGCGGAGGAGGGAGGAGGAGGAGGAGGAGCGGGAAGGGGGAGGAGGCGGGGGAGGAGAAGGGGGGGGGAGGAGGAGTCGGATGAGGAGAAGGAGGAGGAGGGAGGAGGAGGAGAAGGAGGAGGATGAGGAGGAGAGGCGACTGAGAGGAGGAGGAGGGAGGAAACGAGGGAGGAGGAGCGGAAAGGCGGAGGAGGAGGGGGGGAGGAGGGGGAGGAGGAGGAGTGGGAGGGAGACGGTGGGGGGAGTTCTGTTTTTTATTTGTATCGTCGTATGCCACAGCTCCGCGTGTCAAGGCGCCAGGTGCACACAGGCGGGCCCAGCGCCCCGCTGCCAGATCGTGCGAGCGTCTTCCTCTCCCGACGACGCCACCCGCCACGCCTGGAGGTACTGGTAATGCAGGAGGAGGAGGAAGAGGAGAAGGAGGATGAGGAGGAGGAGGAGGTGGAGGAGGGGGAGGAGCAGGAGGAGGAGGAGGAGGAGGAGGAGGAGGAGGAGGAGGAGGAGGAGGACGAGGAGGAGGAGGAGGAGGAGGAGGAGGAGGAGGAGAGATTCTGGCAAACATATCGGGCGATCGCATACATGAATCAGGGGGGCGTGGATTCGCGACGGGGTCCCGCTTCCATGGGAAGTCGCGGACCTCCGCCGCCGAGCGGGGCGGCACCGGCCGCATTTTGGGGAGGGCACCTCCCCCGATCCATGGATTTGGCGACCGCGCGCCAGATCCATGGATCGCTAATCCACCTGTGCGCGCCCCCGAGACTGTGGCAGCAACAGGTTGGGATCCTTGCCTTGCACGGCTGGGTCGGCACGGAATTGGGCTG
The DNA here is from genome assembly GCA_963575745.1 of Prorocentrum cordatum. Lineage (NCBI taxonomy): Eukaryota > Dinophyceae > Prorocentrales > Prorocentraceae > Prorocentrum > Prorocentrum cordatum. Next base: position 76,685 of record CAUYUJ010019675.1, read on the forward strand.
GAGAACCGACATGGTGTTGTTAGGCCTCTGGTAGCCGTCTTTGGCTTGGCCCCTACGGGGTGAGGAGCCGCCACGCCTGTTCGAAGTGGGGTGAGCGTGGGGAGGACTGAAAGAAGGGAAGGACCATCCATTGATGCGGGCACCTCCTGTAGGTACACTGCCTCCCACATCCTGTTCCATTCAGTGTCAGGTCCACGTGCGAGGACGGACCTGGCGAAGCGCTGCCTGAAAGGAAGACAATGCGCACACGCACAACAGCTGCATCCTATGAAAGTGTGGCGATGAGCTGGGGGGGGGGGTCAAACATCAAAGGGGAGAGATGTTGAAATGAATTGCTGTCGTTGACGAGCCGCTGGCGCCCCTGAAACTGAGAATGGGTGCTTGCCTTGAAGCTATGTTGTGACTTCCTATCATTGGACCCTCGCCCCGCTGGTTTACACATTCAAGCGCCACAGGCTTGGGGGAAATGTGTACGCGGCACGCAAGTTTCAACACCCTGCAGGAAACGAGCCTGGCGCAAGTGAGGAAATAAGGGGCGGCTCACTGATCCGTGTGCAACTGCTGAGGTTGCGACACAGTGCTAGTTCTCTTGGAAGTCGGACGCCCGTGCGCATACTCTGGGCTGACGACCTCGATGCAGATACGGGTGCCGAACAGTTCCGGGCGATGAACCTGGCAATCGCAGGCTGAGCTACGCTTGCTACTTGGCAAGTGCCGCCTCGACTCTAGGCCTGTTGTCAGAAGCAGGAAGCGAAGTGTTGACTAGGCGGAGCAGAAACGGGCGGTCATTCCAAGGTGAGGCAAGTTGGGACGGGGACAGCATACTTGAGGGATAGGAGGAATCTGGTAACGTGTGATTGGAGCTTTGCCTACTCTTATGAGCCTGGCCCCGAACACAGTGCCCTACTCAAGGAGAGAGGCTGACTCTGGCAACCTTCGTTCGACCACTATGCGAACATGGGAGTTCTGCCAGCCAGAGACTCAGCATGGCTGGGTAATGCTGCGAGGAGGGAGGCAGGTAAAAAGATGGGGAGGCGGGATGATGGGCGGTAACCCTTCACTTCTGGTTGGCGACTTCCTGCGCCTCGCCAGCCTCCTTCAGCATGGCCTGATCCAGCTCGATGGTTGGCAGACCCGACGTCTGGAACCATTCCCAGTCCCACTCCTCGTGAGCCTGGTTGTCCGTGATCGTAACACCGATGAGGTTCCCCGCGAATGGGTCGCCCATGCGATTCGGCAGCGTCCAGTCTCTGGGGTTGATAGTGGGCAACCATCCGAAGCGAGAGGGAGGAGGAGGGGTCCCTTGACATACCGAGGGTCTCGAACCGTGCGCTCTAGACATCGGCACCACCCCAACATGCTTATACTATATGTGCGTCGCCCCCCCAGGGGCGACGCGGACAACGAGAAACCTTATAGTATATGCGTCGTGGCGGACGCTTTCTGGCCACACCGCTCGTGAAGCGATATAGTACAAGATGGGTATACCATCTGTTCGGGTCGGACGCGCGCCTCCAAGGAGGACAGCTAGTACTAGCATGTCTCTGTGCGCCCCATTGACGGGGAAGCCCCCCCCCGCGGGGGAAGCATTTCGCGGGGACCGACGCTTCTGGCGGCCGCACAAGAGATAGAGAGGAACAAAAGGGGGGGGCGCGGAGGGACGAAGACGGCAGCAGGAGGGGCCAGCCTGGCGTGGCACTCTGCGTGCCTGTCCTGCGCAGCCTGCGCGTGCAGGCGAAGAGACGGTGCGCAGGGCGCCTTCGGCACCCTCCTCGCCCTCGGCCTCGCCCCATCTCCTCCCCTCCTCCTCCTCCTCCTCCCCTGGGACACCCTCGCCCTCCTCCTCCCCTCCTCCTCCTCCTTGCCCTGAACCTTCGAACACCCTGGGAAAGCTTCTGAAACCGCTGGGAAGGGCGCCGAAGAGCCGCCGGCTGCCGCCGAAATCGCCGCAAGCCGCCACCACCGGCATCCGAAGACATTTGGAACCCACCGAAGATGACAGCGTTGACGATCGATGACGGCTGCGGCGGTGGCGACGACAACGACGGCGATGATGACAGCACCGGCGACGACGACCGACGACGACAGAGTCCGCGGCGGCGACGACGAGGACGAGCGACGACGAGGACGACCGCGACGGCGCCGACGACCGCCGACGCCGATCGACGGCGACGGCGGCGACGAGGACGGCGACGGCGAGAAGGCGACGGCGGCGACGGCCCTCGGCGACGTCGGACGCCCGAGACGACGGACGGCCGACGCTCGGCGGCGGGGCGGTCCGAGGGCGGCGCCGAGGCCGAGGCGGCGGCGGCGGCCCGGGGGCGGCGGCGAGGCGGGCGGCGGGGCCCTCGGCGCCTGCCCGCGGCGCGGAGGCCTGCTCCATGGCCGCGCCCTCCATGGGCGGCGTGCCCACGCCCTCGCGGGCGCCGTGCGCGGCCCGCGCGCGCTCGCGCGCGCGCTCGCCGCCTCCGCCTCCTGCTCCTCTTCGCCCCTCCTCTCCCCTCCTCCTCCTCCTCCTCCTCCTCCTCCTCCTCCTCCTCTCCTCCTCGTCCTCCCGTCCTCTCTCCTTCTGCTTCTCCTGCTTCTCCTCGTCCCTCCTCCTCCCTCCTCCTCCTCTCCCTCCCTCCCCTCCTCCTCCTCTCCTCCTCCTCCTCCTCCTCCTCCTCCTCCGGCCTGGCTGTCTGTGTGCGTGCCTGCCTGCCTGCCTGCCAGCCTGTGCGTTTTCCTGCGCCTGTCTGTCTGTCGTTTTCTGTCTGTCTTGTCTGTCTGCCCGTCTCGCCTGCCGGGGGGCGAACGATGCCGCACGCGCGCTTGAGTTCTGGGCGTTCCGCGTGCCCCCCCCCCCGGCCCATCCAGAAACGATGCTTGATTCGAGGAGGAGGAGGAGGAGGAGGAGGAGGAGGCGGAGGAGGAGGAGGAGGAGGGAGGAGGAGGCAGGAGCAGGAGGAGGAGGAGGAGGAGGAGGAGGAGGAGGAGGAGAGGAGTAGGAGGAGGAGGAGCAGGAGTAGGAGGAGGAGGAGGAGGAGGAGGAGGAGGAGGAGGAGGAGCAGGAGCAGGACGAGGAGCAGGAGGCATGGTCAGAGATTGGCAGTGGCCTAGGCTTCCCGGATGGGGTCGGAGCAGATTACGAGGCCTCGCGCGGCGCGTAAAGTGGTATCATCTAGTCCACGCGTCAGCTCCGTACAGCTTTGGGTCGACGTTTGCGCGGCGATGCTCCGGCGTCCGTCCGATGTACATCCGACGCACATCCGACGCGGACCCGGCGCGAATCCGACGTGCATCCGACGTGGATCCCACGCAGCTCGGGTCTGAAGTTGCCGCGCGGGGCCTCCATAGGGGAACAAAACGTGACATAAACATACAATTTCGGAGGTCCGCGCGGATTTCTCGGATCGGCGCTGGGGCCCCCCGGCGGCGCCTCCGGCGCCGCCCCTGGCGCGCTCCGCGCGCCAGGGAGCGGAGTCCAGCGCAGATCCGAGACATCCGCGCGGACCTCCGAGTTTTGATGTTTATGCCGCTTTTTGTTCCCCTACTCCAGGATTCTCTTCAGGACTTTCGTCGCTCAGCTGGCAGCGGGGCGCTCCCACGAGCGCGCTCGCTTGGCATCGCTCGGACGTGTGCATTTTTCCTTCGGCGAGGACCATCGAGGAGCATCCTAAATCAGATGACGAAAAACCCACGCACGAACCCCCAAAAAACACAGGGAATGGACGTCCGAGCGATGGCCAGCTCGCCCCTCCCTCCCCCGACGAGGGCGAGGAGGGCGAGGCAGAGGAGCGCAGCGGAGCAGAGCGGCCGACCCGCGCCGCCTCGCCGCCGCCGCCGCGGTCGGCCAGCGGCGCCGGCGCGCGGGGCCGCCTCCCTGAGATCCGCCGCTGCTGTCCGCAGCCAGGGTCGGGGGAACGTAGGACTCGGGTAAGCCAGAACTCGGGTTTGCCGACGTTCTTTTGACGAGCGCGTCCTGGATTTTGACGGTCCAGTTTTCGTGGGATGTCTGCAGCGGGAGCTCGCGTCAAATTTCAGGATGGGCTTCGTCATTTTTATGATGGCCCCGTCGGGCCAACCCGAGTCCCCCGTACCCGAGTCTTACGTCTCCCCGACAGGGGTCTGATGTTCCGACCTGCTCTAGCCCGGATCACCAGAAAGACTCTCGAGCGCCAGGAGAGTGCCGAAACTCCAGGGTCTTCACGCGTCGGGCCCCGGGAGGCGCTCGTCCGACGCTGTACTCTTTCGACACTCTTCGCTCACAATCGTTTCTGGGATGAGGTCTTCAGTACGATGGGAGCAACATAAGGCCAGGCTTTGGTTGGAGTTCGACTGGCCTCCAGTAGAGGAACGAAAAATGGCACATACGTGAATATTCTCGGAGGTCCGCGCGGATGTCTCGGCTAGCGCCGATCCGAGAAATCCGCGCGGACCTCCGAGTTTTCGATGTTCATGTTGCAGGAAAGCTACCAGAGTCTGTTTTTCTTTAGATTCGGCGTGGCCCCAACATAGTAACACTGTGTGTGCGTCGCCCCCTCCCCAGGGGCGATTCGCGCACGGATAATATCTTATAGTGTATACCTCGTGGCGGGCGCTTTCTTGTAACAACGCTCGGGAAACGATCTACTACAAGATGGGTATCCTATATGTTCGGGTCGGACGCGCGTCTCCAAGGAGGACATACAGTATTAGTATGTCTCTGTGCGTCGCATAGATCCAGGCAAGTTTACTTGCATGGCGTTCGCCCCCATCCCCCTCGCCCCTCTTCCATCGAATACGAGCGTGCAAGTGCCTTTCGACTTGCGTGATTTCCGCACGTCAAGTTGTCTTTGGCTTGCTTCAGGCTCAGGCCCCCCTCCCCGTCCATGCAAGTAAACTTGCCCGAATCAAAGAAAAATCACGCCCGGAGCCCCCGACCGCATCCTTCTGCGTCATTTTTTTTCGAGCCGGACCGATCTGTGAGGGTCCTGGGGCCCGAGCCCCAGACCCCATCCTTCCGCGCCGTCTTTTTCGAACCGGACCGAACTGCTCGGATGCAACTTCCGCTTAATCTGGTTCAATCCCGCCTGCTCCGGCCCAATCCTGCTTAATGCGAGGCCCAATCTGGCGTAACAGCGCCCCATTCGGGCTTAATCCTCCTTAATCCTCCCGACGAAGACCTCCCAGTAGTTGCCTCCTAAGAACTGGGAGGGCCCCGGGGCCCGCAGTGGGACGAGAGCGCCGGCCGTGAAACGACTGCAACGCCACGATCTCAGGGTCAAGTCGGGCCTGTCCCTCTGCAGGAGGAACCTTCGAAAGTTACTTCAAGAATAGCCAGGGGATGATCTTTCCACTGATTTCTGGAGATGTTCGGCATATTTCTGTAGATTGTTCGTCCAAGTTCCGCCTGCAGGACCTAGGATCAAGCAGTGGCGAAGCGTCCCGGCGTGCCTATAGCCATACCACACAATGTTCTGAGAACCTGTTGTGGTTTCCACGAAGGGTTCTTGGAACATCTCTTGCTGGGACTGTCCCGTTTGAACGCATGAGGCTCATGTTCTAAGAGCATGGTTTTTGCTCTTAGAACATGTTTGGGTTCTGAGAACACTTCGTGGTAGGACTATAGGAATGTCGGGACGGTCGTTCCCTGCTCACAATCGCCGCCGCGCCTTGCCTTTTGGAAGCGCCCATGCGGCCAAACGTTGGGCCGAAGTCGGCTCCAGCTATTGGGCGATGTGTCACCCTGGCTGTTGTGGGGCCCTTTTGAGGGGCACATGGTGAAGAGGAAGGGAAAAGCAGAAGGAGAGGGAGGAGAAGGCGGAGGAGAAGGAGTAGGATGCCTCTTGGGGCCCTCTTGGAGCTCGACCTAATCTCCGGGGTGCGGCAGCGCGGGCGCCGGCGCCGCCCCCAGGCGTCCGCGTCCCCCGCGCCGGCGCCCCGGGGCCGGGCCGCCACGGACCCCGAGGCGCTGAAGGCGCGCGCCGGCCCTCTTCTCTCTCTCTCTCTTCGCGCCCGCGCGCGCCGTGCGCCGAGCTCCTTCCCAGGGCGGAGGAGGAGGAGGAGGAGGAGGAGGAGGAGGAGGAGCAGGAGGAGGAGGAGGAGGAGGAGGAGGAGGAGGAGGAGGAGGGCAGGGGGAGGAGGAGCAGGGGGAGCAGGGGGAGGGGGAGGAGCAGGAGGAGGAGGAGGAGGAGGAGGAGGAGGAGGAGGAGGAGGAGGAGGAGGAGGATGTCGGGCGTGTCCCCCTACAGGTGGATTTTCGATGAAAACATGAAACTGCCCCAAAAATACACCAAAAAGTTCAAAAACATAGAACCCCAAAACATAGTCCCCAGGCGATTCTTTCGTCGAAAATCTCCCTGTATGGGGACAGGCACGACTTAAGCCTTTCCTCGCCGCCCGTGGCGACCCGCGCTCGCCGCCGCCGGCGTGGCGCGTGGCCGCAGTGCGAGGGGTGCGTCGTTCACAGGGGGGACAAGGTACCCATACCGCTACTCCGACTCCCTTCTTGATCGACCCCCCAAAAAAAACCAGACCCCTCTGCCAATGCGACCTAACATTCCAGACCCTCCTCTTCGACGGGGCGCCTTAAAAAACCGGAACCCCCTAAGCTCCAATCCAAAGAAAGTGCCCTTATAAACCGGACCCCGCCCAGTTGCAAAAATGGCGCCTTAAAAAACCAGACCCTGGGGACGATTAATACGGGATGTGGAATACTCTTCGACCGTTTTTCTTTTTTCGGGCCTCCTGGGAGGCCCTCGTCGCCACCGCTGGATTCGCCTCGAAATGCTGGTCAGAACGCACCCCGGGGAGAGGTCCGGGGAGTAGCGGTATCGGTAACTTTGTGGTTTCCCCAGGGGGGGTGCGTCGTTGCCGCCGCCGCCGGTCGGCATCGGCGCCGGCGTCTCCTCGGGCCCCGTGCTGTCCTCGGCGCCGACGTCGTCGTCGTCGCAAAGGTGGGGACGGGAGGGGGGCATGATGGGGGAGATCGGAGGAGATGGGTGAAGGGGGGCAGATGGGAGCAGGACGGGTGGGTGGGCGGAGGAAGGATGGGGTGGGCGAGCGCGCGAAGCGCAAGCGCAGGCAGCTGCTGCGTGCGTGCCCGCAGCGTACCCGCAGGGGCTGGCGGGGCGAGAGAAGCGTTCGAGGTGTTGGCGGCGCATGGCGACGGGCCAGAGAACATCGGGCTGGGCCTTGGTGCGGAGGGTGAGATGGTCAGGACAGCCGTGGATGCGGCGAGATCGCCAGCACAGCTTAAGATAGTCGCTCGTATCAGCCCGTGCTCGCGTCTGGGGTGGGCGGCGTAGCCATGGAATCAGGGAACGAAATCGTGCCCAGAGTGGCGAAGATGATCCACGTGAGGGGGCCGTGTGGTGCTACACCGTCCCTGGGTGCGTGGCTGAAGTGGGGTGCGGTGGTGCAGGGTCTCGTTGAAGACTCGTTTCCAGAGGCTATGATTGATCATCAGGAGCGGTTCCAGGCGCTCTTGCTTTGACCCTGGGTGTATTTCTCCTGAGAGCGACGTTCCCCGCTCGAGCGGGGGCTTGTTTCCCAGTTCCCGTTGTTGAAGCTCCAACTACGATGACAACGGCTCCCGCCTCACAATTCATTCAAGTGGCTTATTCCATTCTGCCGACCGCAGGGGATGAACGACGTCCACGGGTGAGGCTGTTTGCCTCTCAGGAACGTTTTCTTGGCCAATTTGGGGATATGTTTTGGGCCTCTTGGGAGCCTCTTGGAGCCTCTTGGGGGTCTCGGGGGTCCTCTTGTTGCGGAGGGCTCGACGTGTCAGTTCGCGTTCCCCTTTGCGGGTCCCTCCTGAGGCTCTTTTGGTGCCCTTCCGGGCTGTTTTGTAGAGCGTCATCGGGCTGAGAATTTTTGTTTGACCATACGTGTGGCGATTTGGTGATCATTAAGGCTGATTCGATTGAATTCTTGACGCTTCGCGTGTCCCCACCAGCCCATCCTACACCAGGCACTCGGACGAAGAGCGCCGATGATCGGCACCTGTTCTCCTCCCCCTCTTCCTCCTTCTCCTCCGCCTTCTCCTCCTCCTCCCTTCCTCCTCCTCCTCCTCCTCCTCCTCCTCCTCCTCCTCCTCCTCCGCCTCTTCCTCTTCCCTGGTGGCGTCTTGGAGGTATCTTCGAACGTTTTGGTGGGCTCTTGGGCCTCGCGGGCGGGCGGGCGGCGCTCCGCCCGCCCGCGCGCAGGGCGCAAGAGGAGAGTCCGAAACGTCTCTTGAGGCCCTCTTGGAGGACATCGATCGCAGAAGGGGGAAGCATTTTTTAGCGTCGCCCCCCTGGGGGGCACGATCCTCGTGAGGGGTGTCGAATTTTAGCCCTCCCATGGGTCGTTCTTGGACGCTCTAACTACCCGCGCCCCCCCCTGTCCAGGTCAGTGGGGAGGGGGTAGGGGGAGGGGTAAACCCCTCCCCGAAGGGGAAGAAGGAGGGGTGGAAGAGGAAACGCTCTAAACCACCGACGCCCAGAGGGCTGGTGGGATTTGCTTCGACTCGGTTGTTTGCGCTGCCGCGTGCTTGAACCCAGCCAGACCCATGCCAGCGCATCTCAGCCCCGTCCCGTCGGTCCAGCCAGACAGTCCGGCTCAGTCCAGCGCGGCGCCGTGGTCTAGCCCCGCCGTCTTGGCTGACCAGTCTATTCGCGGGGTTCGTGCTATTGCTTTGTCTGTGCCCGTTTCCCCCCACGCGCGCTGGCTCGAGCCCGACAAGAAATCAGAGGGTCCAGTTGCCCAGAGGCAGAGGACCGAGGCCACGGCGACGGCAGCTCCAGCACCTCCCGCGACCTGCAGCGACTCCGGCGGCGACGTGCTGCGCTGCAGAACCCGATCGTGGACTGAGACTGCTGGCATGCTGACCAGGTGTGCGGTTGAGGTGGGCGTTCCTCGGATAAATGGGGTTGGACACACACACACACACAAGCTTTGCAGGCCCTTGGCATCGCTCGGACGTGTGCATTTTTTCTCGGCGACGGCCATCGAGGACCATCCTTGATCATTTGGCGAAGAAAAAACACGCACGAAACCGACAAATGCACAGGAAATGGACGTCCGAGCGACGGCAAGGGCCGTCCTATGCTGAAACGGTGCTGTGGCCTTCGAGGTCGGGAGGTCGGCGCGGCTGGGGCCACGGAGAGCGGCGCTGCCCTCCGACCCTGGCGCGCACTTTCCTGGGCAGCTGGGCGGAGCTCTCCATCGGCAGGCTCGCTCTGGCCGCGATCGGTGGCCTCGAGCCGCGGAGTTCCCGAGCCTCGTGTCTTGGCCCGCGGCGACGCCGCGGCGCCAGAGCAGAGCAGCGATGGCGATGCCGTCGAGGACTCGGCCGCTGCGGCCTGGGTGCGGGCGCTGCGCGCAGACGTCGCGTCAGACCTGCGCCTCGGCGTGCGGCGAAGCGGCGCTTCCGAGCTGCGAGGTTTGAAGGAAGCCAGGACCTATCGGATTATCCGCGATTTCGCATCGAATAGCCTCTTCGGGTGGTCACGCATCTATTGGTGGCGCAACCGAATCGCGCTGGCCGAGTCGCCGGCGTATCGGACCATCAATAAGCGGAGTAATATCGAAGCGAGCAGCGGCGGCTCGGCCAATTTCTCACGCAGCGCGACCGGAAAAAGATCGCATCAATTTTAGAGGGCATCTTGCGCGAGGCCGTCCTGATGGATCTGTTGGGCGGCAGCAGGCTACATGTAGAGCGATTCACAGAGCAGTGCGGCAAGACTGCCGTTGAATTCTGCACTGCGGCTCCCTTTTTCCAGGCAGTGCTTGAGGCCATCGACGGAGACATCCTCAGCGGCCTGCGGACACGCAACAGGACCGTCGCCGTCCGCAAGATCCCTCTTCAACTTCGACCCAGGTGATCCAAGCAGCAACATGCTGAAGGCCAGATCGCCGCTCATCGCCGCGGTTGCCGCGGCCACAAAGCCGGCGAGGCCACTGGCGCTGAGGATCTGGAGGAGGCAGATGCAGCACACCGGGTTGTTCATAGTTGTCCGAATTCGTTTGTGTCAGGTTCGACGTTGCTCGGATTATATTGTCGCCGCGCGTTCCAATTGCATGCGATCGCGGGACCCGCAGGGGCACCGAAGAGTAAAAACGCCAGGGGCCCGCGAGACGAGAGGAAGCGCGAGCTAATGCTGCCTAGTTCGAGCTATTCCGATTCATGTTTTCGACCAAGAGCCCGCGGGGGCTCGGCGGGGCAAGAACGCCCAAAGTACGCGCGACGGGGCGAGCAAATTCTGCCTTGTTCGAGAGCTCGATGCTAATTCAGGCCAGTTCGAGGTGCATCGGCGCGCGCGCAAGCTGGCGCGAGTTTTTTCGAAGACATTGTTCGAACTGGGCGACGGTAGCTCGGAGTAGCTTGAATCGCATTCGGCTTGGCCCCCATGAGCGTCGCAGGGTCGCTGGGGGCCCCGCTGGGCGAGGGCGCCCGCCGCCCGCGCCGGCGGGCGCGAGCTGGTGCTTTCCAGTGCGAGCGAGCTCGAAGCCAGCGCAACCTGTGCGTGGCATGCGGCCCTAGCTCGTCGCGTTGAGCGCATTGGAATTGCGCGCTGGCCATGGGGGCGATCTAGGCCAGCTAGCCGACGCGTTTTGCGCGGCGCTTTTGATGGCAGCAGGCCGACGTGCTCGATCTCAAAGCCTTCGGCGCCAGCGAGTTGTTGATGCCAGCCTTGCCGTCCGAGATGCCGGCCAGGCTGCTCGCGGTCGGCCCGGCGAAAACAATGCGCCGCAATGTCGCCGCGGCGCGGGCGCGATTTCGCTTCGAAGAGGGCCTTCTGAGGTCGCGTCGACAAGTTGGCCAGCTGACCAAAATCCGACCGCCCGTCCGTGGCGTTGCAGATCCAAGCGGCCTCGATGCCGCTTGCGTTGCCGCGCCGGTGGGCCAGGCGACCAACCTGGGCCTCCGCGCGTAGCGACGGCTGACGGGGGCAGGGCGCCGAGCGCAAGCAGGTCGGAGATCCGACGCCGAGAGCGTCGGTCGCTGGCGGCTGCGCCGCGGCTCCCACGGCGCGCTCGATTGATGGCAGGGCTTCGGCTCAGCCCTCCGCGCGGCGTGGCCAGCAATTTAAAAGGGGCCTACGGCGCAGCAGCATGTGCCCAACGGTGGCATCTCAGCCATCTCGATCGCGCAGCAAGGCCATCTGCGACCGCCCAGGTGGTCGGCCTGTCTGCAGGGCCACCCCGCTCCGCCGAGACCAGCGCCTTAGCTTGCGTCCATCTGGAACTCGATGCCGATGTGCCGTGCCAGGGCCTCCGCTTGAATCGGATGTCTGGGCTGTCGAGACAGGAGATCGAGGAAAGGGCCTCCGAGCAGGCCTTCTGCGCGTCGCTTGAAGCAGGGGCGCTCGTGCGCGACGGCGACCCAGAGCTCCCGGCTCGCGCGGGCCATATCCATGGCGCAAGGACCAACGCGCTCCGCTTGCCCGTGGCCCGATTCTTCCACCGAGTCTCTTGGCGTGCTGCATTGCGAGCGGCGGGCGGCAGCCTCGCATGGTGGACCAGGATGGCGGATGCTGGTTGTATTTGCGTCATTCGCAAGCTGTTCAATTCCGAAAAACTGGTGCTGCTGGCGAGCTCTGGTCCAAGTGGCGCAGCTGCCCTGCCGATCCGCACGGGCAGAGTTGCCGCGTTCCGCGCCGAGCATCTGAAGGGCTGCTGGATAGCTTTGTCAGTGGAAAATGGAGGATGCCAGCGAGTAGAAGGCATGCCTCGACGATCGACCCGAAGGCGGCCGCAGCTGGCGCCCGCCCCGTGGCAGCGGCACCCTGTTCCTGCAGGTCATGGTCGATGGAGGTCAGCGCCAGCAGTCGCATGGTCGGCGCTGGACGGCGCAGATATTCAACAATCCGCAGACTGTGCGCCGTCTGGGCGCTTGGCTTGCAGATCGCAGCCCGGCGGCGTCGATGGACCTCGGGGGCGCTGCGCTGAGGGCGCGCGATGCCGCTCTCCACGCCGAGAGCGGGCGGGTCAGAGATCCGATGTGAGTTTTTTTTTTCCGGGCTTGACGCGCGGGTTGAACTGCGGAATGTGTGGCAAATGCTCTCCTGGGCAGGTCTCCCCTCCCTCCGTCGCGCGCGGCGGGCGGCCGAGAATCGCCGGCCCGCCGCGGTGGCGTGCGTTCGTCAATGGGTTTGGTGCAAAGTTGCTTGGCGTCTTCCTCTGGTCCAAACCCCTTATTAATCGACCCCCTCCTAAAAAACCGGACGCCTTAGCCCCAATCCGAAGAAGGCGCCCTAATGGACCGCCCCCCCCCCCCAGTTCCACAAAAGTCGCCTTCAAAAACCGGACCCTGGGGACGATTTGCAAGGGATTAGGAATGCCGTTTCAGGCTTTCGAGTTTCTTCTGCGGCCTGCCGCTACGTTCGGCCACGTGGAGTTCGTGCCGTCGGCGCCCACCTCTCTCCTTCCGCGTCTGCCTCTCGCTCCTCGTCCACGGCCGCGTCATCGCCGGGGCAGTTTTACTTTTTGAGCTTGTGACTGGCCGCGCGTCCGAGTGCCATGGTCGCGTTCCTGCCCCGCGGTTTCCTGAAGCGTTCTGGCGTGCCCCGCGAGGCGCCCCGAGGGCGGGCGGCGTCGGCGCGTGCTCGCCTGGTGAGAACCGACTAAAGGCTAGCAGAAGCTGATTGATGATAGTTGGGGCTATAATCGTCATACCCCCTGGGTCCGCAGAGCGGATTTTTGGATTGTCGGGTTGGGTCTTCAGGTCTCGTTCCGATGCCGCCCTGATGGACACGCAGTAAGTCGGTAAATCGTATCGTTCGCATCGTCCGCATCATCATAGCGCACGTGCCTGCGGTGGTATATCTATATTGGTATGATGTTGGTCACCGCACCAATCGTCATCTGAACGATGGGCATCACCATTATGATCGTAACTTCCCTAGTCATGCACGCGTTAGGGATCTCGGGAATCCACCGACCATGTCGGCGTGTACGGGGGTGGGTCCTGTAGTAATCCCGGGCCCGCCCTCCCGCAGCGATTCTCGCGCTCTTGTTTGCTCTGGCTTCGCGAGCCCGAGATGGCCTAGGGGGCCCCCGGAGCTTGTCCCAAGATGACCGAGGAGTCACCCGAGAAGGCCCCAAGTCGGCCCAAAAAGGCCCCGCGCCACCCAAGAGACCCCAGGAGACAGCCCAACGGGCTCCCAAGAGGTGACTCCGCAACGCACGGGCAACCAGTGACCAAGCTACGCGTGATCAGCAAGATACGGCGCAACAGCTGAGCAACAGTTGGCCGTGCAACGCTTGAGTAACACACATCCACGGCACATGTGGGCCAAAGGTGACGGGGCAACGTACGACGCACATGTGGCCACGCAACAGGTGAGCAACAAGTGGCCACGAAACGTGCGAGGGGTGTGTCGACATGGGCAACGTACCGCAGTCGGACCCTGCCGCTCTCTCCTTTGGTTGAATTCCCTATGGGGTCACGAAGCGTGTAAGGCGTACGCCGAGGTGGGCGTGGTCACGCATGCGGACCTTATCGGGGGGGCCATCGGTGGAACTCCCCATTGGGCCATCTAACGTGTGAGGGCGTGCCGAATTTCTCGTGGTCACGCATGTGGACCTGGCCAACGAGGCCTTCGGTGGAGGTGCCTACGAGGCCGCGAACCGTGCGCGGGGCGCGCCAGCATGGGCGCGGCCACGCATGCGGCCGGAAAGAGTTGTCACAAGAGCGAGGATCCAACATAATAAATTCGGCCAGCCAATGCATCCAAGCTACCTCGGCCAGACAGCGAATCCAATTCAACTCGGCTAGACAGCGCATCCAGCCTGACTCGGACCTCTTTCCCTCTCTCTGCTTCTGCCTGCGCTGCGCAGAAATGATGATGGTGATGATGACGACGCTGGCGATGGCGATGATGATGACAATGATGACGACGATGAAGGCGAGGTCACGCGAAGGCAGAGGCAGGGAAAGGATCAAGGGAGGAGGAGAGGAGAAGGAGGCGTGGACGCGGGGCGCTGCTGATTCGAAACGAGGACCTGACAACGCAGGTTGGCTGGGGTCCTCTTGGAACTGTCTGGTGGCGCCTTGCGGGCGTATTGGGCCGTGTGGAGGCTATCTCGATTGTTTTTGAGGCTTGCGGAGCGTGTTGGAGCCTGATATGATACGAGCAAGTTTATTTCAAATCCTAGAGACTCTGGGAGCCAGAGCCCCGGAGTGTAGAAACGCAGGCTCTGGGAGTCCCTGGGGAGCGTTGAGGTGCCCAGGGCCCCCCCATGGCCCCCCCCCCTTATTTACCGAATCTCACACCCCAGGGGAGGGGGAAAATGGCAGGGGGGCAGCCAATCATCTCGCCTGCCTCTGCACCCCTGACAAAAGCGGGGGTCGGCGGACTCCGAGACTCCGTGGCTGGAGAGGCCCCATCGCTCGGCACGGGCGAAATGGGCACGGAAAGAATGGGCACAATGCTCAGCAGCAGTTCCTGTTCATTGGAGTTTGATAAACCTCCTGCCCTGACACGTTGATTAAGGAATTGGCCGTTTTCGGTTCGCGAGAGGGCGTCGCGGCCGTCATGTTTGCGGGTCCAGGTCCGTCGGTTTCGGTCCCAGGCCGTCTTCATTAAGGGGAGGTGTACTAATGGGAGGTTTGTCCACTGCCGAGGTCATTTTGAACAGGACTCGCTGTCCGCGCCGCCGCGGCCTGTGCCCACTTGATACAGAAGGCCGCCCACCCAACAGCGGCCGCTGTTGGTCTGGGGCAACACTTGTTGTTGGGCATTGTGCCCATTGTTTCGGTACCCATCTCGGGCGTCCAAAAGCACGCAGGACCGGCGCTCTCGTTCCAACCCCTTCGCAATTCAGTCAAATGTGGCAGGGCGGCCCAGCTGCTTCCTCTGGCTCCCCTCGAGCGCCCCGGGCCCTCCCGCGCGGCGCGCCCCGCGGCGGGCGGGCCGCCGGCCCTCTCGGCGCCCCCGCCTCCCGCAGGAGAGGGCCCGCCTGGAGCAGGAGCTGGAGATGGACAGGCGCTTCTTCACGGACCCCCCGGAGGACTACGTGAGGCGCCCCAGGGGGCCCGTCTTTGGGGGGGGGGCGCCGATCAGGAGGAGGAGGAGGAGGGAGGAGGAGGAGGAGGAGGAGGAGGAGGAGGAGGAGGAGGAGGGAGGAGGATACGGAGGAGGAGGAGGAGGAGGAGGAGGAGGAGGAGGAGGAGGAGGAGGAGGAGGAGGAAAAGGAGGAGACGGAGGAGGAGGAGGAGGAGACGGAGGAGGAGGAAACGGCAGAGACGGAGGAGGAGGAGGAGTCTGGGGGGGCGCCGATCGAGGGGCCCCGGCGCCCAGGCGCCGCGGAAGAGCCAAGGCGGAGGTCGCGTTCACTCGCTGCGGCCTCGGGGGGCCGTCGTTGGGCTCTGGGCGGGGCTGAACGCGGTGCGTGGTGAAAAGCGGGTTCCCGGGGAAGGGGGTCGGAAGTTCTGGGGCCTTTGTTGAGCACGTGTCGACGGCGGAAGTCGTGGGGACATTCACGCCCAGGTGTGGTGAAGAGACGGCTGGCGCTTCGGCGGGGCCCCGTATCAGGCTCGATGCTTGTCTAGAAATCCAGTGTAACCGTGTACATCTTGTTTCGGGACATCGGGTCGTGATTTCACGCAGTTGCTTTTGTTCCTGTAACTATCCCTCTCCCATTCCCTCTTACTCTCTTTTCCTCTCTCTCTCTCCATCTCCTCCCCGCCGATCCTACGACACCATCTGCTCGGATTTCACTTGGCAGGTCTGCAATGGGTCGGGGGGCGGAGCGCGGAGTGCGGAAGGAGGAGCGGGCCCGACGGGCGTTCTCCACCGCCTCTTTTTGCCCGCAGTTGCGAGGGGCGCTTTGCCCGTTGGGCGCGGGAGGTGGAGAATAATGAGAAGAGGAGGGGGAGGAGGAGGAGGAGGAGGAGGAGGAGGAGGAGGAGGAGGAGGAGGAGGAGGAGGAGGAGGAGGAGGAGAGGAGGAGGAGGAGGAGGAAGGAGGAGGAGGAGGAGGAAGGAGGAGGAGGAGAGGGAGGAGGAGGAGGAGGAGGAGGAGGAGGAGGAGGAGGAAGAGGAGAGGAGGAGGAAGAGGATGAGGATGAGGGAGGGAGGAGGAGAGGAGGTGGAGAGGAGGGGAGGGGGAGGAGGAGGAGGGGGAGGAGCAGGAGGAGGGGGAGGGAGGAGGAGGAGGAGGAGGAGGAGGAGGAGGAGGAGGAGAGGAGGAGGGAGGAGAGGAGGAGGAGGAGGAGGAGGAGGAGGAGGAGGAGGAGGAGGAGGAGGAGGAGGAGGCGGAGGAGGAGGAGGAGGAGGAGGAGGAGGAGGAGGAGGAGGAGGAAGAGGAGATGGAGGAGGAAGAGGATGAGGATGAGGAGGAGGATGAGGAGGAGGATGAGAAGGAGGAGGAGGAGGATTAGGAGGAGGAGGAGGGGGAGGAGGAGGAGGAGGAGGAGGAGGAGGGGGGAGGGGGAGGAGGACGTGGAGGGGGAGGAGGGGGAGGACGAGGAGGAGGAGGAGGAGGAGGAGGAGGAGGTGGAGGAAAAGGAGGAGGAGGAGGAGGAGGAGGAGGAGGAGGAGGAGGATGAAGACTACTCAGAAGAGGACAGCGACGTCTAAGACGAATACGAATACGAACGATACGTTGAAACGTAGTACTAATACTAATAACAGTACTACGACTAGTCATATTATGGGATGGCTAAGGCTCAGCAAACTAATGCGACCACTATTCTAACCGAAGAAGACCAGCACGGTGAATACTACTCGTACTCATAAAAAAAGGCGGCGAATCATATTACAAAGCAAACTGGTAATACTGATGATAAACAGGCGGACGCGTTGAACAATACTTCTACTGATCAGACGCATAGCCATACTACTGACAATACCGATCATAATACCATGGGACAGGGTCGTACCACGAACGCAACTGATAGAGCAATCGCATTATACTACTTCTTCTAATCAACATGATGCGGCTACTACTACTACTTATACGACTCCGTGCTAAACCAGTAATACGAATACGAACGATATTGTGAGCAATACTAGTACGACTAAAACGAATACTATTCAGCAGTCGAAAAAGAGGATGAGAAGGCAGG
>CAUYUJ010019675.1:98703-101203 GCA_963575745.1 Prorocentrum cordatum
CCCCACACTGGAAAAGCGATTTCGGTTTCGCCTTCGTGTCGTGCGTGTCGGTGTCCCGTCGGTGTCCCGTCGGTGTCCGCGGCGGTGGCCGGGGGTGACGCGTCGGAGCTCCGTCGGTGCCCCGTCGGTGTATCGTCGGTGTTCCGTGGGTGTCCTGTCGATGGAGACGAATGAGATCGATAGTGATATCGGTGATGAAATCAATTGAGTGAGATGGTGGTTCCGCCCCCCCCCCCCCCCCCCCCCCCCCCACACAGCCTCCTTATCACCCGAAGGGTGGTCGTATAGGTCACTGGTTCTTGTTGTTATAGCCGTCGACCTGCAGGCTGGCGTTTTCGGGGCCAGACCTGTCCCTCGGAAGGGAGACTTGGTTTCCTGGGCCCACTAATTGAAGACATCGTCGTGGCAGATCCGCGGAAGGACGAGGGACTTGGAGGAGAGGGCGTGTGAATAGGGAGGAGGAGGGGGGAGCAGGAGGCTGAGGATGGATGAGGAGGAGCTCAGAGGAGGAAAAGGTACCCCTACCTCTACCCTGCGCCCGTTTTCCCCCTTCTGGGCCTCCTCGGAGGTCTCGTCGCCACCGCTTGAGTCGCCTCGAAATCCTGGCCAGAATGCACCCCGGGAGAGGTCCGAGGAGTAGCGGTATCGGTATCCTTTGGTTTCCCCAGGAGCAGGGACATCGCAGGCAATGAGGCCGGGGAGCAGGGCGGACCGGCAGTGGGAAGCTGGGAGGCGGGTGGTGGGGCGTGGGAGAGGGACGAGGACCCGGACCGCCGGCGCTGCGATTCTCGCCGATGCGCAGGCCCAGGGTGTGCAGGGGCAGCTCCCGAGACGGGGCCGAGAGAGGCAGGGGCGGCCGGGCCAGCCCCTGGCGACCCAGACCCTTCGCGACGACCCCCACGTCTCGCTCCGAGACGTGGGCAGGCGGCCCTTAAGGGGAGCCTGGAGGGCGAGGGAGGCGTCGCGGCGGCCGTGTGCATTTTTCCTTCGGCGAGGACCATCGAGGAGCATCCTTGATCATTCGGCGAAAAAACCACGCACGAAACCGAAAAATGCACGGGAAATGGACGTCCGAGCGACGGCCAGCGAGGGAGGCGTCGCGGCGGGGGCTCGTCACCCGGCGGGCTGGCCGGGCCGCGTCCAGGAGACCAGCTCCCGCGCCCACCCCGCCCGCCTTTCTCCTCTTCGCTGCAGCGCAGTGCTGCGGGCCCCGGGGGAGCTCGACCTCTCCCTCCGGGGATCGGCGCTTCGCGCCGAGGCCCCCCCGGTCCAGAGACGGCACCCCGGAGGCCGACCGGCGCAGCAGAGCCAGCCGTCGCGGCTGCTGTTGCGGCGCCATGATCTGGAAGCCTTTCCGTGAGCCCGCCGCCTCGGCCCAATGCCTGTCGATCAGTATCGTTTGACCAATCCCCATCCCCATCCCCATCCCCTTTGAGACCCCCACCAAATTACCACCCCAGTCGGGGATAGACCCCTCGAAGCCCGAAGGGAAAGGCCCATGTCCCCATCTAGGGGGGTAAATCGGCCAGTGGGGCCCAGGCCACGCCGCTGGGGATGGGGATCGGTCAAACGATACTCAGTTTAGGTGGCTACGGACGAAAGGGGGGGAAGAGCAGCAGCAGCAGCAGAAGCAGCAGCAGCAGCAGCAGCAGCAGCAGCAGCAGCAGCAGCCCCTGCCCACTTTGAGAGGAGGCGTCGCTGTCACCGACGACGGCGCCTCCGTGTCGGTGTCGCCGCGGACGCTTGTGGTTGTCGCCGCGGACGCCGTCCACTGAAACACAAGGTCGGCTGCCCAACCGCGGCCGCGGTCGGCCCTGGACGCCGTTCGCTGCCTGGGCTTGAGTCGGGCACGTCCATGTAAAGGAGGAAATTTGTAAATACAGTCAACAAACCATATTGGGGCGATGCTTTCAAGCATTCTCCGATGATTTTTGGGTGTGTTTGGACTCTCTTTAAATTTTCGCCAATTCCGCCTGTAGGGTTATGTCGGGCGTGTCCCCCTACAGGGCGATTTTCAACGACAAATAAAATGCCCCAGAAGTACACCAAAAAGGTCAAGCAGTGCTCAAACAATCGTCCCCAGACTATTCTTGGATTGCTTTTGGATCATTTTCAGGGTATCTTTTATTCTTCGCCGAAAATCCCCCTGCAGGGGGACAGGCCCGACCTACGCCTGGGCATATCTCAGGAGGAAAAGAAACACACAGACACACTTAATCCTCGATTCCCTAGAAAATATGGGAAAATATGGGAAGTGGGGGGGAAGACAGAAACCCAGAAAATATGGAAAAATATGGGGAATCATTTTATTTGTGTGTACTTATTTGTGTGTCCTGGGGCCCCTTCAATATCTCCTGCCACGCCCGGGGTTCTCCGGGCCCGCCCGCGGGCCCTCCGTGCCCGCCGCGGGCGCGCCCCGCCCTTGGCGCCAGGAGCTGCCCAGGGCCGCGAACCTGACCCTGGAGGAGGCCATGAGGCAGCGGCTGCGCGCGCGCGCGGC
>CAUYUJ010019675.1:106203-121203 GCA_963575745.1 Prorocentrum cordatum
GCCACTCGTATGGGACATGCATCGAGGAGGAGCACCCGGAAGATAGCACCCATAGGTGGCATGGGGGGTCGACGACGATGACGTCGACTCCGACGTCATTGTCACGTTGAAGCGGTAGGAAGAGGACGACGACGACGGGGCTCCCACCAGCCCGTCGCTGGCGCGCCGACAGGCACATGCACCGTTCGAGATTCCGCTGCGCTCAGTGCGACACGGACAGCGCAGTCGCCGTCGTCGATGTCGACATCGCCGCCGCCCTCGTTCTTGTCGTTGCCAGCGTTTCTGTCGTGGTCGCCTCGGCGTCGCCAGTGTCGTCATCGACGAGCTTGATCGTTATCTTGAAGTTTGGGCCGTGGTTGCGCTCTCGTCTGGCATGGCGGCTGTGTCCGCCAGTTTGGACACGGAGAAGCTTTTCGATTCCGAACCCCCGCATAAGTTGTGCATTTTTCTGCCAAATATATTTGTCTCGCCTACCTCCTCTACCTCGGATTGCTCATCCATGCCTCGCCCAGGGCACTGGAGATGGACGGGAGGCCCTCCTTTGTTTTCATGGGTGGTGAATCCATCTTTGCGGGGTATGCTCGGAGTACGCATTGGATTGAGTCCCTATTAGTATGACGTCCTGGAGAGGGCCCAGTTTCGTGTCCCAAAGGTGTCCATCAGACCTTACGTCGATAAAATTCTTCGATTCTTCACGCCTCGCGCAGCCCCACCAGCCCATTCGAGAGTCCTGACCATGAGCGTTGACGGGAAAAAGGAACGACGAGAGACCCGTAGTGGAATAGAGCGGGCAACCAAGAGAGAGATCTCGGAGAGCAAGGGGGCGGCCTTGCAGGGCCTCTTCGGGTTATCCCTGGGGCCTGCGTGGGGGCGAGGGAAACAGGAGGAGGAGGTGGAGGAGGAGGAGGACGACGACGACGACCACGACGATGAGGAAGAAAAGAAAAAGGACAAAGAAGACGATGAGGGCAAGGACGAGGACGAGGAGGAGGAGGAGGAGGAGGAGGACAGCGAGGACGAGGACAAAGCCCTCAATTTCGCCTCCTGGAACCCTCTTTGGACTTTTTTGGGAGATCTTGCGGTCCTCTTGGGGCTCTTTTGGGGTGTCTCGGGGCCCTCTTGGAGCCCTCTCCGGCATCCCTTGGGGGCCCTGGAGGCCATCGATCAAATGGGGTTGGGTGGGTGGTGGGCGGGGGGCGAATGTGCCTTTCTCCTAGGGCTAGCCCTCTCGGGGCGCTCTTGGGTCGCTCTTTGGCTCTCTTGGGGCCGCCTGGGGGGCCTCTTGGGCCCCTCTTGGGCTTCTCTTGGAGCATCCTGGGGCCATCGTGAGGCTTCAAACGCGTATCAGAAGCGACAAGGCGAGAAGTCGACCGTCAGTGATTTTCCGTAGGTTTTCGAAGGACTTTGTGGCCTTTTGGGGGGCTCTTGAGGAGGATCCGAGAGCACTCGGAACCGTCTTGTGGCTCTTGTCGGGCCTCTTGAATGATGGGTCTGTTTTCCACCACCACCACCGTAAGTTGGAGGGGGAGGGGGTCCTCCTCCTCCTCGTCCTCCTCCTCGTCCTCTACCTCCGTCCCCCCTCCAACTTGTGGTGGTGGTGGTGGAAAACAGGCCCATCATTGAAGGCCATCCGGGAGCATCGGAGGCCCTCTGGGAGCCATCTTGGGCGAAGCTGGATCTCCTGACTGCCGCGGCCCGCCCAGTACAATCTCAGGGAGCGGATAGGGATGGTACCCTTTCCCGAAGGGAGGAGGGGATTGGCAGGGGAAAGACACTTATCGCTGGACTTAAGCCGGGCCTGTCCCTCCACGGGGCAGATTCAAAAAAGTCAAGCATAGTCTGGGGACAATTTGTTTGAAACCAGGTTTGGGTATTTTGTGAGTATTTTTGACTATTTTTAATTTTTCGTTCAAAATCCCTGTGTAGGGCGACACGCCCGACCTAAGGGTACCCTTTTCCGAAGGGAGGAGGGTATTGGAAGGGGAAAGGTATCGCTGGACCACCTTCGCCCAATGGGCTGGTGGGATCCCTCCATGGGGCCCCTCCCTGGCCAGTAATCTGGCTCCTGCAGAGGCAAAGCTGTCCGCAATGATGCCGTGGACTGGGGCTGTCTTATTTCAAGCAAGATGGATGGATTCGCGTCCAGCAAGAGGTCCTGCGCCTTGTTTTCAGACGCTTGTTATCGACATCACCTTTGTTTAGTCCTTAAGGACCCAGGTACCGTGACGACTGTTGGACAGAACCGGAGGACGGTCAAAATCGGGATGAGGAGGGATATTCCGTTTCTAAGATCCAGGAAGTTGAACCATTTGGTTGCTATTTGGGTCGGACTTCGTGTTGTGTACAAGCCTGGTTTGCTTTCCGTGAGCTCCTGGGACCATGGGGTCTTAGGACCCCCAGTAGCGAACTTGTAACGACACTTTCCACGGCGGTGTCCTGTCCGGGCTTCTGGGCTTACAACGACGACCCCGTGTACATGTGGCGGTCTGCACAACCTCAGTTAATCGCTTCGCTCACTCCGCCGGCCCATATCGCCTCGCCGCTGCCGTTTGTCGGGGTGTTGTTAATTATCGATGCCGTGCCGCTCGTTCGACGACTCGGCGCCCTCTTGGACCGTCTTGGGCGCCTCTTGGGGCCCTCTTGGATCGCTCTGGGGCGCCTGAGAGCCGGGCCCGGGAGGAAGACCATCTCTGGCCCGACCCTAATGGAGACCCGGCCGGGGCACTCTGCGTCGGGGGACCCCTATATGGGGGCCGCCCCGCGCGCGCGAAGTAGAAGCAGTTGTGAAGCAGTTGCTAGGGATCTTCCCGCGCCTCTGACCGTGCCTGGGTGGTGGGTCAGAGTGATAGGCTTGTTTTCCACCACCACCACTACCATAAGTCGAAGGGGGAGGGGGTCCTCCTCCTCCTCCTTTTTACCTAACAGCGAAGACTGATAGGTTTCTAGTTGACTCAAAAGAGCTCACAGATCACTCCACAAGGGGGTCCGGGCAGGTGTTGGGAGTTGCCGGGCGGGCTGTGCCCACCTCGTTTTTCACCAACAGTCACACACTTCGTGCTCTTCGAGTTCCCAGAACTCCATTCCCGGGCCACATTCTGGAGGGCCGGATGCAACTGTAGGCCACTTCGTGCTCTTCTATTTCCCAGAACTCCATTCCCGGGCCACATTTTGGATGCCCGGAGCCAACTGTAGGCCACTTCGTGCTCTTCGATTTCCCAGAACTCCATTCCCGGGCCACATTTTGGATGCCCGGAGCCAACTGTAGGCCACTTCGTGCTCTTCGAGTTCCCAGAACTCCATTCCCGGGCCACATTTTGAATGCCCGGAGCCAACTGTAGGCCACTTCGTGCTCTTCGAGTTCCCAGAACTCCATTCCCGGGCCACATTTTGAATGCCCGGAGCCAACTGTAGGCCACTTCGTGCTCTTCGAGTTCCCAGAACTCCATTCCCGGGCCACATTTTGAATGCCCGTAGCCAACTGTAGGCAACTTCGTGCTCTTCGACTTCCCAGAACTCCCATTCCTGGGCCACATTTTCAGCAGGGGCAAGAGCACGACGAGGAGGAGGACGAGCAAGACCAGGAGGACGAGGACGAGCAGGAGCAGGACGAGGAGCAGGAGGAGCAGGAGAAGAAGGACGAGCAGGAGGAGGAGGAGGACGAGCAGGAGGAGGAGGACGACCAGGAGGAGGAGGACGACCAGGAAGAGGAGGAGGAGGAGGAGGAGGGGAGGGGGAGGAGTACCAGGAGGAGGAGGAGGAGGAGGAGGAGGAGGAGGAAGAGGAGGAGGAGGAGGAGGAGGACGAGGACGAGGAGGAGGAGGAGGAGGGGGGGGGAGAGTACCAGGAGGAGGAGAACGAGGACCACCAGGAGGAGGAGGAGGAGGAGGAGGAGGAGGAGGAGGAGGAGGAGGAGGAGGAGAGAACACCAGGAGGAGGAGGACGAGCAAGACGAGGAGGACGAGAACGAGGACGACCAGGAAGAGGAGGAGGAGGAGGAGGAGGGGAGGGGGAGGACTACCAGGAGGAGGAGGAGGAGGAGGAGGAGGAGGAGGAGGAGGAGGAGGAGGAGGAGGAGGAGGAGGAGGAGGAGGACGAGGAGGAGGAGGGGGGGGAGGAGGAGAGGAGGAGTGGAGGAGGAGGAGGAGGAGGAGGAGGAGGAGGAGGAGGAGGAGGAGGAGGAGAGAGCACCAGGAGGAGGAGGACGAGCAAGACGAGGAGGACGAGAACGAGGACGAGCAGGAGGAAGAGGAGGAGGAGGAGGAGGAGGAGGAGGAGGAGGAGAAAAAGAGCAGGAGGAGGAGGAGGCAGGCTGAGGCTGAGGCTGTGACTGCGACTGCCGTTGCCGCTGCGACTGTCATCGCGAATGCTACTACGACTGCGAGAACAGCAGATTTCGACAACTGGATTTTCGTCTGAATCTTAAGGGGAATGCTTTCAGATATGCTTCTACACATCGCTGTTAGGTTGCTTTGCCGGGATAATCTTCTTCCTCCTCCGCATCGTCCACCTCCTCCCCCCTCCAACTTATGGTGGTGGTGGTGGAAAACAGGCCCATCACAGAGGCCTCATGGATGTTGGTGGGGCACTCGCGGTTGGCCTCTTGGGGGGCCTCTGGGAGGCAGTTTTGAGGTCTCTTGGGGGCCGTGTTGAGGCCCCTCGGAGCCTCTTGGGGGCCTCCAGGGACTTCTTGGGGTGCCTCTTGGGGCCTCTTGGGGCTTCTTTGGGGCCTCTTGGGGCCTCCTGGGGGCCTCTTCGGGCTGAAGGCTGGACTTTTCGGTTCCTGGTCCCCTCCTTGGGCCCATCTGGGGGCCGTTTTGGGGCTGTCGTTGGCCATCTTGGACGACTCTTGGGCTGTCTTGGGGCCATCTCGGGGCTGTTTTGGGTACTCTTTGAGGCTTCTTGGGCCGTCTTTGGGGCCGTCTTTGGGGCCGTCTTGGGCTCTCTTGGGCTCTCTTGGGCCCATCTTGGGCCCATCTTGGGGGCGTGTCGGGCCGTCTGGGGACGATGTTGGAGGCATCTGGGGCAGTTCTGGACGCTGTGAACCCAGAAACGCCGCACCTTCGACAATGTACGTCTTCTGGATGGATTGTGGGGATTTTTGCTTGTTGGGGCCTTCATGGGGAGCCCTCTTGTGGCTCTCTTGGGTTTCTTTCGCGGCTTTCGGGGCCATCTGGAGACCATCTTGAGCGTACTGGAAAGATCTTTCGGCGACTCGGGGCCTCTTGGGCCGTGTAGGGAGCGTCCCGGCGCCCTCTTGGCGCGCTCCTGGAGCGCCCTGGGGGTGTCAGCTGGGCATCGCCCGAGCATCGCCCGGGCATCGCCTGGGCATGCCACGCGCGCGCCAACTAGAACTATTGTTACCCTGTGACCGGAGATCTTAGCACGCTTCTGGCCCTTTGGGCCGGCGAACTTCTGATGTGTGTTTTTTTTCTGCCGGCTGGTACGCATGCTTGCCGTGCATGCGACGATCCTTGATCTTGGATGGGTTCCGAAGGCCGTCAAGGCGTCTGCCGTTTGTCATGAGTGACCCCGTTTTGAGATATCGTGGCCCCCTTGAACCCTCCCACGGATAACGTGGCGTGGAGAGGGGTAAAATTTGGTAATATAAAACACCCTTCCTGGGCAGGGGAGCTGGGGAAGGGTCTTACCATGTCTCCTAACGGGGTTGAACTTATAGTCCGACCCATGTGGCAGAGCCCAGATTAGCAGGAAATTAGCCTGGCGAAGGACCCAACCATATGCAGTTGTGAATGCCGCAATTGTGCTGGGTGGTGGCGGACGCATGCGGGCGGTGCCACTGGGACCTTCGGTGGAGCTCCCTATGGGGCCACGAAGCGCTGTACTGGGTACGTGAGACGCGGTCAGCAAGGGCTGTGCTGCGTGGTGGCGGACGCATGCGAGCGGTGCCACTGGGACCTTCGGTGGAGCTCCCTATGGGGCCACGAAACGCTGTACTGGGTGGGTGAAACGCAGGCAGGGAGCAAGGGCTGCGCAGGGTGGTGGCGGACGCATGCGGGCGGTGCCGCTGGGACCTTTGGTGGAGCTCCCTATAGGGCTACGAAGCGCTGTTCTGGGTGGGTGAAGCGCAGGGAACAAGGGCTGTGCTGGGTGGTGGCGGACGCAAGCGGGCAGTGCCACTGGGACCTTTGGTGGAGCCCCCTATGGGGCCACGAAACGTGCGAGGGGTGTGCCAGAATGGGGTGTGGAACCGCATGCCAGCGCAGCCACTGGGGCCTTCGGTGGAGCTCCCTATGGAGCCACGAAACGTGTGAGGGGTGTGCCGAATGGGGGGTGGAACCGCATGCGAGCGCAGCCACTGCGGCGTTCGGTGGAGCTCCCTATGGGGCCACGAGACGTGTGAAGGGCGTGCCGAAAAAGGGGGTGGAACCGCATGCGAGCGCAGCCACTGGGGCCTTCGGTGGAGCTCTCTATGGGGCCACGAACCGTGTGAGGGGTGTGCCGAAATGGGGGGGGAACCACATGCGAGCGCAGCCACTGGGGCGTTCGGTGGAGCTCCCATGGAGCCACCCACGAAGCGTGTGAGGGGTGTGCCGAAATGGGGGGTGGAACCGCATGCGGGCGCAGCCACTGGGGCCTTCGGTGGAGCTCCCTATGGGGCCACGAAACGTGTGAGGGGTGTGCCAGAATGGGGGGTGGAACCGCATGCGGGCGCAGCCACTGGGGCCTTCGGTGGAGCTCCCTATGGGGCCACGAAACGTGTGAGGGGTGTGCCAGAATGGGGGGTGGAACCGCATGCGGGCGCAGCCACTGGGGCCTTCGGTGGAGCTCCCTATGGGGCCACGAAACGTGTGAGGGGTGTGCCAGAATGGGGGGTGGAACCGCATGCGGGCGCAGCCACTGGGGCCTTCGGTGGAGCTCCCTATGGGGCCACGAAACGTGTGAGGGGTGTGCCAGAATGGGGGGTGGAACCGCATGCGGGCGCAGCCACTGGGGCCTTCGGTGGAGCTCCCTATGGGGCCACGAAACGTGTGAGGGGTGTGCCAGAATGGGGGGTGGAACCGCATGCGGGCGCAGCCACTGGGGCCTTCGGTGGGAGCTCCCTATGGGGCCACGAAACGTGTGAGGGGTGTGCCAGAATGGGGGGTGGAACCGCATGCGGGCGCAGCCACTGGGGCCTTCGGTGGAGCTCCCTATGGGGCCACGAAACGTGTGAGGGGTGTGCCAGAATGGGGGGTGGAACCGCATGCGGGCGCAGCCACTGGGGCCTTCGGTGGAGCTCCCTATGGGGCCACGAAACGTGTGAGGGGTGTGCCAGAATGGGGGGTGGAACCGCATGCGGGCGCAGCCACTGGGGCCTTCGGTGGAGCTCCCTATGGGGCCACGAAACGTGTGAGGGGTGTGCCAGGAATGGGGGGTGGAACAGCATGCGGGCGCAGCCACTGGGGCCTTCGGTGGAGCTCCCTATGGGGCCACGAAACGTGTGAGGGGTGTGCCAGAATGGGGGTGGAACCGCATGCGGGCGCAGCCACTGGGGCCTTCGGTGGAGCTCCCTATGGGGCCACGAAACGTGTGAGGGGTGTGCCAGAATGGGGGGGTGGAACCGCATGCGGGCGCAGCCACTGGGGCCTTCGGTGGAGCTCCCTATGGGGCCACGAAACGTGTGAGGGGTGTGCCAGAATGGGGGGTGGAACCGCATGCGGGCGCAGCCACTGGGGCCTTCGGTGGAGCTCCCTATGGGGCCACGAAACGTGTGAGGGGTGTGCCAGAATGGGGGGTGGAACCGCATGTGGGCGCAGCCACTGGGGCCTTCGGTGGAGCTCCTTATGGGGCCACGAAACGTGTGAGGGGTGTGCCAGAATGGGTGTGGGAGGGGGAGGAGGGGGAGGAAGGGGAGGAGGAGGAAGAAGGAGGAAGGAGGAACGCGGGGCGACGTCTCTTCAAAACGAGGACCCAACACCACAGGATGGTTGTGAAAAAGGGAGGTACATCATTATGACCTCCTTGTGAGATATCATCAGAACCTTCGTGTTCGGGAAGCGTGATCGCAGCTGGCCTGGTCTAGAGGGTTGCTGAGCCAGAGAGCACATGGCGTATGCATTCACTGTTGCTCGCAGGTTGTTCAAGCAGCTTTCCAAAGGTGACGACCACCAGCGAGCAGTGATCGATATCGTTTAACCGATCCTTATCCCTATCTCCATCACCTTCGAGACCCTCTCCAAAAATTACCACCCCAGTTGGGGATACACCCCTCGAAGCCCGAGGAGAACGACCCACATCCCCCATCTAGGGGTTGGCAAATCGGCCAGCGGCGCCCAGGCCACGCCGCTGGGGATGGGGATCGCTAAAACGACACTTTACGTGATGTTGGCATTTTCCGTGATTGGTGCGTGTTGGCCCGAAGGTTTGCTTCAGGATTCTGGATTTGCCAGAGGCTAGAAGTGGCCTGGATGTGTGTGACGTCAAAAAGAAGCTGCTGGGCATCGGTGCTGCATGCGTCCCTGCAGTGTCTGCATGCAGCATGCCGCCCGTCCCCGCCGCTTCCCATTTTACATCTTGTGCAGCTGCCGCGGGGCCTGAGAGTGCTTTCTGGAATCGTGGCCTCCGACCGCTGGACTCTGACATGGGCTTGGTTCTCCCACCTACCTCGCGTGTCTGGTCCTGGGTTATGATGTTCCAACCTACTTTAGCCTGGACCACCAGAAAGAATTTCGAGCACCAAGGACGTACCGAAACTCGAGGGTTTTCACGCGTCGGGCCCTGGGAGACACTCGTGCGACACTTTTTCGACACTGTTTCGACATTTTCGACACTTTTCCGGGTACTCGAAATAATTTCTGGGATGTGGTATTTAAGTACGATGGGAGCAACATACGTTCTGGGGTCTCCTTTGGTCAGCACCAGGTTCTGGAAGGCGGTCGGTGGGGCCACGGTGGCTCTCGGGGTGAACGTGCTCGTGACGTACGGCTCCGCCGATGTGGGTGGTCAGCCGTCCGTGTCTGGGGACCCGGAGGTGGCCGCCAACGTCTCGATGCTGAGTGTCGTGGCAGTTTCCCGACTACCAAGGGCAGAGTTTCTCGTTTTTTCAGGGGGCCACATGCGAACCCTACCCTTACCCACCACGATCTCTGAGGGGGAGGGTGGGGTTTACTTCGCTCGGGAGCTCCCGAGGAAGGCGAACCACACCTTCCCCCTCAGAAATCGTGGGGGGTAGGGGTAGGGTTCGCGTGTGGCCTCCCATTTTTTTTTTTCCGTCCCGAACCACGCCCACGGCGGCCTTGCGTGCTGCAGTGAGCACCTGCGTACCAGCCTCGAACCTCTCCCCATCCCTGAGATCGACACGCCAAAAGGCGATGACAACCTTAGGGATTCGCCCTCAAAAAATAAGGGAATCCCTAAGATTGGCATCGTGATGAGGAGATGCCCAGCATAGGGTCGGGGGTGGACAGAACCCCCAACAGTGACACGTCGATTAGTGAATTGTCCGTGTTCGGTTCACGAGAGGGCGCCGCGGCCGTTACTTTTCCAGGCTTGCGCCCGCCAGGTTTGGGCCTCAGGTCGTTTTCACTGAACCACGTTTTGCTAACGGGGGGTCTGTCAATCCCCGATAGGGATAGGAATAGGGATCTGCTCCAGGCTGGTAACCTGCCCCCGGGTCGGGCCACGCCGTGCGTCGCGGGCCCACGTGGGCCCGGCGCTCGCCTAATAAGTAGGCTCGGCCTGCGGGCCCCGAGGCGGGAGGGGGTGTGCTCCGCCCGCGCGGCCCTCTGTCGCAGCGCGGCGCCCCGGGCCAGGCCTCGCGCCTCCCATGCCTCGCAGGAGCTTGGCATTGCTCGGACGTGTGCATTTTTTTCTCGGCGAGGAGGACCTTCGAGGAGCATCCTCGACCATTTGGCGAAAAAACACGCACGAAACCGAAAGAAACACACGAAATGGACGTCCGAGCGATGGCCAGGGAGAACCTTGCCAGTGGCTGTGATGGGTATTTCTTGATGGGCCTGTTTTCCACCACCACCATAAGTGGTTGGGGGGAAGGGGACGGAGGACGAGCGGGAGGAGGTCGAGGAGGAGGAGGAGGAGGCGGAGGAGGAGGAGGAGGAGGAGGAGGACCCCCTCCCCCTCCAACTTATGGTGGTGGTGGTGGTGGGAGACAGGCCCATCATTTCTTGGTGGTGGGAGACAGGCCCATCATTTCTTGGAATGCTGTGCGCTTTGGTTTGCAGGGTGGGCGGCAGATGCCTCTGCTGTCTCCGCGACGTATTCTGCGGCATGTTCTTGGACAGCATGGCCTTGCTCGCTCCATCCCGTGCCGCCTCTTAGCCGCGAGCATGGAGGTCGCCACCGCCTTCAAGAGGCAGGCCGCCACCCAGCCCAGGCCAGACTGCCAGCGTCGGGCCACGACTGCGTCAAGAAGGGGTGCGACCCGGCTGGTCGGAGTGGTGATCGGCGTTCTGCTTCGAAGGGCCTCCTGCGGCGGTCTTTCCCCACGGTCCTGTGCTGGCCCGAAGTTGTCCTCGGATCCCCTCCTCCACCCACTGTGCCCAGATGCTGCCAGCAATCATATTCTGAGAGTGCTGCGCGGCGTTACGGATTGTGAAAGATACGGAGCGCACGTCGCTGTTGCAGCCCAAAGCTTGGGCCATCCGTGCAACGCTCTTGATCGGCCTTCCGGGTCAGCTGGAACTGAGGTCCTTTCTCGTTTGTCCAGGGGTCTCGCCCCCCAAAGCGGTAGATTTTCTCCCGACATGTGAGTTTGCAGCGTGCCCAGGCTTGACCTAGTCTTCACGGGATCTCGAACATACTCCTCCTCTTCTATACCCCCCGTTCACACAGGCCTTTCAGGCAAGAGGCCTGTGGGGTGCCAGCGGTTCTGCACGCTGTGGATGACAGTTGTTGCCGCCCTGGACGACGCATCTGGCGATCGAGCGCACAGCCGGAGACTCAACATCAGGGAGGCATCACTGCGGCGGGGCAGAACGGGGCAGTCGTATGTGCTGCGCCTTCTCCCCCTCCCTTCTCTCCTCTCATGCTTCCTCTTCTTCTGCGCGCCGCCGTCATCGAGGAGGAGGGTCGTCGCCGAACGGCGGTATTGAGGGAGGGGGGAAGGAGGAAGGTGGAGGATTGCAGTGTAGTGCTAATGCCCTTGAGGGTAGGCACAGCCCCGTGGAGGTGCTCGTGAAATTTTAATGACAAACCTTCTGGTCCCTGAGCCTGTGCAGGACCTGTTGTTGGTACCTGGTATCGGCGAGGAGAAAACAGAAGGAGGAGGGGGAGGAGCGGGAGGAGGAGGAGGAGGAGGTCTTCCGTCTTCTCCTCCCCTCTTGTTCGTCTGTCTGTCTTCCTTTTCGTGTTTTACGTTTGCCTCTAAACTTCAGAACGCGTTGCAGTTGGTGGCCTTTGGCGCGGTGCTCCAATGCTCACCAGGCTCTAGTTTGGTCAGCCCCCCACGGACGACCGTCCCTGGGGGGGGGGGGGCGGCACTCGGAGACCTCTATCGCCATCAGGAATCAGGAGTCAGGATTAGGTCGGTCTTGTCCTCCCACAGGCGGATTTCGGAGGAAGAATAAAGCATCAGAGCGAGGGGGCCGAACGGTCATTCATTGTCCCTGGGTGCGTGGCTGAAGTGAGAATCCGTGGTGAGGGTTCTGCTCGTTGCGTTGTTGTTGTTGTTGTCGGTGTTGGTGGTGGTGTTGTTGTTGTTGTCGTTGTTGTTGTTGTTGTTGTTGTGGTTGTTGTTGTCGTTGTCGTTGTCGTTGTGGTTGTGGTTGCGGGTGCGGTTGCGGTTGTGGTTGTGGTGGTTGTTGTTGTTGTCGTCGTCGTCGTCGTCGTCGTCGTCGTCGTCGTTGTTGTTGACGTTGTTGTTGCTGTTGTTGTTGATGATATTAATGTTGTTGTTGTTGTTGTTGTTGTTGTTGTTGTTGTTGTTGTTGTTGTTGTTGTTGTTGTTGTTGTTGTTGTTGTTGTTGTTGTTGTTGTTGTTGCTGCTGTTGTTGTTGTTGTTGTTGTTGTGTTTGTTGTTGTTGTTGTTGTTGTTGTTGTTGTTGTTGTTGTTGTTGTTGTTGTTGTTGTTGTTGTTGTTGTTGTTGTTGTTGTTGTTGTTGTTGTTATTACTGTTGCTGTTGCTGTTGCTGGTGCTGTTGCTGTTGTCGATGACTGTTAATCACTAAGCAATTCTTATTGTTGGACCCCTTACAGGCGCCCTGGTTGACAATGATGCTCACGCTCGAGCGGTTTGGGGGACCGCCAAAACCGGCCCCCCAAAAACAACACCGCTCCCCAGGGCTGATGTTCTTGCTCGTCGCCGAAAGCCGCCGTCCTAACAAAACCAGCGCTCCCGCTCGAGACTTCCTCCCGTTTTACCGCGGACTGGCGCGCTAGTCTTTCTCTCATCGGCTCCGCCCCTAGCAACAACAACGCTCCCGCTCGAGATTTCCTTTTTTTTTTTTACTCAAGGCGGTGGTCCTCATCGCCGCTGGAAGCCGCCGCCCTGACAAAACTAGCGCTCCCGCCCGAGACTTCCTTTCGTTTTACGCTGGACTGGCGCCCAACTCTCCTTTGAATTGGCGCCGCTCCCAGCAAGAACAACGCTCCCGCTCGAGGTTTCCTCCCTTTTTCCTGAAGACGGTGCTGTTCCTCGCCGCCGACAACCCCCGTCCCGACAAAACCACGTCTCCCGCTCGATGCTTCTTCCCTTCTTACTCAAGGCGGTGTTCCCCCTCGCCGCCGAAAACCGCCACCCCGACAAAACCAGCGCTCCTGCCCGAGACTTCCTTCCGTTTTACGTTGGATTGGCGCCCACTTCTCTTTTGAATTGGCGCCGCTCCCAGCAAGAACAACGCTCCCGCTCGAGATTTCCTATCTTTTTCCTTGGGACGGTGCTGATCCTCGCCGCCGACAGCCCCGTCCCGACAAAACCGTAGCTCCCGCTCGATGCGTTTCCTTTTCTTACTCAAGGCGGTGTTCCTCCTCGCCGCCGAAAGCCGCCGTCCCAACAAAAACCAGCGTTCCCGCTCGAGACTTTGTTTTGTTTTACGCTGGACTAGCGCCCTACTCTCTTCAGCATTGGCGCCGCTCCCAGCAACAACAGCAGCCCTGCTCGAGACTTCCTCACTTTCTATTTCGGGCAAGGTCTTTGCCTCACCGCCGACAAACCCCATCCCCACCAAGGCAATCCTGTCGTTCTATACTTCCTTGTGCTTTACCCTCCGCTGGGGTTCCACTGGCGGTCTCGCTTCGGCGCAGCAAGGCGCGGGCATGTTTTTTCGAGGCGGGATATGTTGAAACTCCTCGGAGGAGGTGTTTGCAAGATCACATTGGGCGGGAGATCTGGGAATGAGAATAACGGGCCCCTCTATAGAACAAGAGCCCCCAATGATGTGGTTGGTTATCATGATGGTCGCATGCTTCGTTTGGATACATCGCGCATGAGGGTAAACTGGTTTGCTGTTGTTGTTGTTGTTGTTGTTGTTGTTGTTGTTGAACTCTCATTTCTGAAGAATAATTGTTGTTGATCCCCCCCGTCCGGTGCATCTTGTTTTTTCGATTGAAGTGCCCTTCCCGGGTCTCGCACCCTGTTTTTTTTATAAGGGAAAGTCTTGAGGATCAAACTGTGCTGTTGGCCCCTGGTTTGCAACAACAACAACAACGGCTCCCGCCTGATACTTCCTCACAATGTATTGAAGAATCGCGCTCTCGCTTGGGACTTCCTTGCAATTTGCCACCGGATCGCGGCTCCCGCTTGATACTTCGTGGCCCTTTTGCTGCCCTCAGTGGCCCCGCTGTCGCCCTCTGTGGCCCCATAGAAGAATACCCTTCGTTTCGTTTTCAAGGGCTTCACCAACCACACGTGGCAGGGAATGAATATACCCCCCAAAAGGGGGTACGATCGAAGACGAAGAGGGCGGGTATCCAGGGGTTGGGATATGCATGTTGACTGACACGCGAGCAAATCAGAGCGAACAGTCTTAGCATGATTATTGTTGTTGTTGTTGTTGTCGTTGTTGGTATTGTTATTGTTCTTGTTGGTGTCTGTGTTGTTGTTATTGTTGCTGTTGTGACTGTTGCTGTTATTGTTGTTGTTGTTATTGCTGTTGTTGTTGTTGTTGTTGTTGATGTTGTTGTTGTTGTTGTTGTTGTTGTTGTTGTTGTTGTTGTTGTTGTTGTTTGTATTGTTCTTGTTGTTGTTATGTTGTTGTTGCTGCTGCTGTTGCTGTTGTTGTTGTAGTTGCTGCTGTTGCTGCTGCTGTTGTCGTCGTTGTTGTTGTTGTTGTTGTTGTTGTTGTTGTGGTGGTGGTGGTGGTGGTGGTGGTGGTGGTGGTGGTTGTTGTTGTTGTTGTTGTTGTTGTTGTTGCTTGTTGTCGCCGTCCCCCCGCGACCCACCCCGCGACCAACCTCGCGACCCACCCCGCGACCCACCCCGCGACCCAACCCGCGACCCACCGCGCGAACCAACTCTGATCCACCCGCGACCCACCTGCGACCCACCCCGCGACCGATCCTCATTGGCTTGAAGAAAAAATCGGCATGGGTGAAATTTTGGCGCCTGCGGCGGGCTTCTCCAGAGTCTCGCAGACTGCCGACGTCCCCACCGCCCCCTCACTCTTATCCGCACATGCGGGGTGCTACCTGTTGAAACAGCATCCCAAAGTAATCAAAAATAGCCCAAGCATCGTCCCCAGACTATCTTCAACTATTTCTGAACCTTCCTCCTGTCGAGGGACCTGCCCGTCTGCAAGTCCGGAGGAGGATCCTCCCCCCCCCCACGGGGGCCCGCTCGCCGAGCGCAGGGACGGGGGTGCTGCCCAGCGTCGAGAGCGGGCCCCTCGGGGCGCCTCTCTCCGGCCTCGCGGGCCCCATGTGGCCGCCTCCCCCTCCCCGTGCCGGCAGGGCCCGCTGTGGTCCGACCGCCGGCCGAGTCTCGAGAGCTCGGCCGACCCGATTCGGAGGTGGACAGTCCTCCCCTGCCACGCCGAGGAGCGAAGTGGCCGCTTTCGGTTCGCGAGAGGGCGTCGCGGCCGTCACTTTTTTGGCGGGCCCAGGTCC
>CAUYUJ010019675.1:126203-151203 GCA_963575745.1 Prorocentrum cordatum
CAGGCTGGTAGTATACTCCAAGTCCCTCATTCATCGACCCCTCCCCCGTGGGAGACCAGACCCCCCTCCAAGTGCGACCTCATATTCCGGGCCCCCGTCTTCGACGGGGCGCCTCGATACACCAGACCCCCTAAGCTCCAATCCAAAGAGAGCGCCCTGATAAACCGCCCCCCCCCCAGTTGCAAAAAAAACGCCTCACAAAACCGGACCCGCGGGACGATTCATGAGGGATTTGGAATACAGTATGGGGGGGCCATGCCAAGAAACACCCTGCTTGCCTCCAGGGTGCCCTGGGCTTCTTGGGTTTCGATGGTTCTGCGACGGGCAGCGCGACTTTCCCGCACCAGAAGTGGAGGGACTCCCCGGGGTCTCAGGGTTGGGTTTCCCGTGGAAAGCTTCTTGTGGACTGGCCTCCACCACAGGGGAGGGGGGAAGGCTTCTTAGAAGTACTCCTGCTTCTTCGAAGGCGCGTGCCCTGTCTGTAGATGTGAGGCCAACGCCTTCCGAGAAGCAGCCTCCTTCTAAGAAGCCTTCCCCCTAGCCCCCCCTGCACAGGTACAGTCGACCCGCACAGTAAGGATGGGCAACCTCCCCAAGGGGGCAACCTCGCAGCATTGCCTCCTCGGTCCATCCTGGGCCACTTTTGTTCGCCGCGCCGCGCTCGAAAAGCTTCGAAAAAGGCTTCCAAGACCCTTGCATCCCGATCGCGCATCCTTATGATACGGGCCGGCTGTACGAAGATCGGGGACCACCATTATGCATACAGTCAAGACGCTGAGATAAGGAGCCAGTTTGGGCACGAAAGGGGCTCGATGTTCCTCAGGCCACTCTGTGGTTGTTGGTTGTTCCTCTAGCCCTCGCGCACGCTGGCGCTTCTGGGGCCAAACAAAGAGGGGCTTTGTGCCTTATTGACGGCTCCCTATCTCAGCGGTCCGACTGTAACCATCGATCTTCGGTGCTCCGCGCGGATTTCTTGGATCGGCGCTCGGGCCCCCCTTGGCGGCGCCTCGAGTGCCGCCCCTGGCGCGCTCCGCGCCGGGGAGGGGGTCCGGCGCCGATCAAAGCGTTTCTCGCGCAGAGCTCCGAGGGTTATTTTTGTTTGTGTGGGGCAGCTTTCTGCTCCTCTGCATCAGCAGCTCCTGTCCGTCCGCTTGGGAACAGGGCTCGCTGTCGGTGTCGCCGCGGACGCTCTCCATTGAATGCGGGAAGAAGCCTGCCTGCCCAACAGCGGCCGCTGCCGGTTTTGGACAGTGTTTGCAATTGGGCATCGTGCCAATTTCTCCGTATCGACCTCGGGCGGGTTGAGCCCTGGCGATCTTCATGACGACAGCGACGGCCAGCTCCTCGATTTTCTCGTCCAGGGCGTCACAACACGGTCGCCACGACGCCAGATTTCTGGACGTTCTCTTCGGTGTCAAATCATGGGAGCCTAGTATACCCTCTTGATCCCGTGGTTAGCGTCGATTAGCGCCGACTAGCGTTTGGAGTCGATGAGATCGCGCAGCTTTGGCGTCGGCTAGCGTCGGATAGCGTCGATTTATCGTCGATTAGCGTCGACCTAGCGTCGATTAGCATCGATTCGCAAGAGCCGACAAGATTGTATGGGAGGCTCCCATGAGTTGCCACCGAACGTTCTCGGCCCCTGGGGGGGCCGTCTTCCGGCATCGGGGCCGTCGAGAAGCGGCTATCGATGGAAAGCTGGTCCCGAAGAAGTGGCTGAGGCCCCTGGGTGCCCGCGCCACGACAAATATTCCGAAGTCTCGAAGAGAAATTGTATAAAACATGAACCTTTGGCGCGCGGGGGCTGGCCCCCCCCGGCGGCGCCTCCGGCGCCGCCCCTGCCGCGCTCCGCGCGCCAGGGAGGGGGTCCAGCGCAGATCCAAGAACTCCGCGCAGAGCGCCCCAAGTTTATGTTTTGTGCCGTTCTTCTTCTTCTTCTTCTTCTTCCTCGTCTCCTCCTCCTCCTCCTTCTTTTTCCAAGGTCGGAGGAGAGGGTGGGGAGCGCCTTCTCCAGCCCAGCCCCAGGACCGCCCGAGAAGGCCTCGGGAAGGGAAGCCCGCCCCGGCAGGAAGGGGCTGAGAGGTCCCCGGCGATCCGTGCCACGAAGAAGGTTGCTCAGGAGCGAAAGAAGGACGTACACGTACATGAATCCACGCTGGTTTCGAGAGTACGCATTGCGCAAATGTTCGTATGACGCGGCTGGTCTCGCAGATATAGGGGCCGTGTTCATGTACATAGCCGGGCGCGTACGTCCTTTGAGGGCTCCTTAGCTGCAGCGCCAGAGGAAACGGAGAGCCAGATGTCTGTCACCGCCCGCCGCCAGTTGGCCAGCGCTGACTATAGGGGAACAAAACGTGACATACATATAACAATTCGGAGGTCCGCGCGGATTTCTCGGATCGGCGCTGCACCCCCCTCCCTGGTGCGCGGAGCGCGCCAGGGGCGGCGCCGGAGGCGCCACCAGGGGGGGCCCAGCGCCGATCCGAGAAATCCGCGCGGACCTTCGAGTTTTTATGTTTATGCCACTTTTTGTTTCCCTACTGACGGCCCTGGCAGGTTCTTCTTTTTCGAGTCATGTGCTCAAGGCTTCTTGTTTGGTTTTAGGGAAGCCTAATATTTGAGTAAGCTGGAGCTCGGGTTTGCCGACGTTTTTTGACGAGCGCGTCCTGGATCTTGACGGTCCGGTTTTCGTGGGGTGTTTGCAGCGGGAGGTCGCGCCTAATTTCAGACTGGGCCTCGTCATTCTCATGATGGCCCCGTCAGGGCAACCCGAGACCTGTACTCGAGTCTTGCGTCTCCCCGGTAGTTGTTTTCTCTTCGAGTGTCTGGGCTTAGATCGAGTATAGCCAGAACCCCAGGTAAGGGGACCCGGTTGGGAGCAGGGCCCCAGAGACCTTAAATAGGCCAGAATCACTAAACCAGGTCTGCCGTAGCTGGTGACGGCAGCTCCGGTTAGCGTAATGGGGCCAGGGGCGGGGTGGGGGGGGGGGGCGTCCCTGGTACACATCACTACACCAGGTCCCACAACCCAGTTCTGCCAACGCCCGATTTGAGCTTCTCATTCGGAGTTCTTGGAACGCCCCTGGCGATGACGGCCGGCTGCCACGGCCGATGCGGCGGAGGTGGCCGCGGGCAGGGCTCGCGGCTCGCGGGGCGTGCGACGGAAGAAGATCAGGTGAGGGGCCCATTTTCCACCACCACTACCATAGGCAGGAGAGGGAGGGGGAGGAGGAGGAGGAGGAGGAGGAGGAGGAGGAGGAGGAGGAGGAGGAGGAGGAGCCGGAGGAGGAGGAAGACGACGACGACAGGGCGCCACGGCGGTTCCAGGAGGAGGAAGAGGAGGAGGAGGACGAGGAGGAGGAGGAGGAGGACGAAGAGGAGGAGGGCCAGTGTAAACCCAAGAGTCATTAACGATGTTGGAGTAGACCCTCCCTCCAAGCTCCCTCTTCATAGGCCCCTTCAGGGTTCATTTCCACTGAGAGAGCTGCCTTGTTGGAAGACAACCGTTTGAAGATCCTGAAGCATGCCAAAACATTGTTCTCGGGATTCCAACGCCACGGATCAGCCTGACTGTTGCGTCTTTACGATCCTGAATCGTGCCAGAACGCCTTTCTCGGGATGTCAACAACGCGAATCAAAGTAAGTGTTGCCCCCCACGAATCCTGAATCCTTCCAACACGCCATTTCTGGTGCGCTGATAAATGGAATCCGTGAAACTCTTACGAGTTTGAAGAACGAATGAGCGCGGCGCTGAGGTGAGAACCACATCTTGAGCATGAACCGCCCTCAATCCGTTAAGCGTCTTCTGCGTTGAAAAAAACGCATGCGCGCGGCGCTAAGGCGAGCACCACATTTTGAACAGCCGCCAATCCGTAAAACTGGTTTGCGCATTCAAAATGAATGTGCGCGGCGCTGAGGCGAGAGCCACATGTTGAAAACGATTCGCCCTCAATCCGTGAAACTCTTGTCAATGTTGAAAACTAATGTGCGCGGCGCTAAGGCGAGAGCCACATTTAGGAAACGACCCGCCCTCCATCTGTGAAACTGCTATCAATGTTTGAGCTTCAGTGTCATAACTGGTGAGAATGTCTCAGGCGAAACGCCCGGCCCGCCCTAAAAACTTGCTTCGGGGTGCGACAGGGAAAAGTTACTTATAAGGAAAAGGAATGGAGGAGGAGGACGAGGAGGACGATGAGGGGGAGGAACGCAACAGCCTCGTCGCTCATGTTTGCTCCACGGGAAAACGACGGAGGAGGAGGAAGAGGAGGAGGAGGAAGAGGAGGAGGAGGAAGAGGTGGAGGAGGAGGAGGAGGAGGAGGAGGAGGAGGAGCCGCAGGATGAGCAGCAGGAGGAGGAGGAGGAGGAGGAGGAGGAGGAGGAGGGGGACCCAGCCAGGCTAAGATGCGCCGCTTCGAGAGCCTGGCCAGCAGCTGCTGCGGCAGCGACGAGGGCGCCGACCTCAAAAGGCAGCCTCGCGCCGCGGCCCACCTCCGGGCTTCAGCGCCTCTTTGCTCGTGCTATTCGTATGTTTGTTTTCGACCGTGATTGTGCACCCGCAGACACAGTAAACCTTCAAGGAACGCCCCGGCCACTTCTGAAGGACACGGGTCTCGTGAGCGTTCTGAGTGCCGATCCAGGCCTCCCCCGAGAGGGCCCTACATGTCCCCCATTGCTCCGCGATCGGCCAGAAGACCTCGGGAGCGTGGATGGGGGCCTGGGCAAATCATGTGGCATCCGTGAACCAGGTGCGTTTGGGGTGCAGCGGGGAGGAGAGGAGGAGGCGGAGGCGGAGGAGGCGGAGGCGGAGGAGGCGGAGGCGGAGGAGGACTGGAGCTGAGTGGAGTGGAAGCGGAGCGGCGCGACGAGTTCAAGCGGCAGCGCTTGGGCAATGAGCGCCAGCGCGCGGCGCAGGGCCCCGCCGTCGCCCCCGCGGCGGGGCCCGCGGCCCGCGGCGGCGGGCGGAGGCGCGAGGCCAGGGGAGCTCTTGCGATCTTGGCAGGCGGGTGGCTGACGCCACAGGGGAGGGCGCCGCCCCAGATATGCCCCGCAAGACTTCGGGGACGTCGCTGGGCCTTCAAAGAAATTTCGGGGCCGGACCTCGGCATCGAGAGGGGCTGGGCCGGCCTGGGGAAAGTGGAGGAAGGAGCGGGTGCAGTCGGAACGCATTCAGAAGATCAGAACGCATAGAGGCTGGCCGGCGCGCCCGGCGACTTTCAGTCCCCCTTCGTCGGGGAAGCGCGCAGGCGGTGTTGCGGCGGCTGCAGCCGCCGACGGGGTTGGCTGCTGCGCGCCTCGCAGCGGCCGCGGCGGTGGCCGCGGCTGGCGCCTCGTGAATCGCCGCCAGCGCCGCCTTGCGAGCCCCTTCCCCCCCTTCGCCCTGAGGGCGAGCGGGGGGCCCTACCGGGGGTCGGGATATGGCTGATGCCCATGATTTATGTCGCCCCAGTATGTCAAAAGTGTGTAACCAAAGGGCAGCGGAAGTACGAGCGTGAGACATGGGAAAAATAGAAGTATGAGAAATGTTCAGCCAAGCTTGAACTTCATCGCCGGATTTGATCAACTTGCTTCCCGCGTGCTCAACCGTTTTCGCTGTTCTTCCAAATTCGGGCGAACGTTTTCCAATCACACACTGTTTCGACCATCCAATTCCAGGCGAGCTGTTTTTGATTTTCTCAAACTTCTCACACTTCCTAATCTGGACAAGCTCCTAAGTCGAGGGGGCTTTTTGTTCCCCCATCAAGCTCTGTTGAATGTGCTTCCCAACTTTGTTCGATCGTTCCAGCTTCGAGATCCGGGCTGCTTTTTTCCACACTTTTCTACTCGTTCCCAAATTTCCAGATCGGGCGGACTTTCGCATTTTTTTTCAGCAGATCCGGGCGGTTTTGTCCGCAAGCATTTTTTGTACAGGTTCCAGATCCAGGAACATGTTTGCCAAACTGCCACGTCCGTCTGCTCAAAGTCACGCTCATTGTTTGCCTGTTTTGCGATGTCACAGGCCCCTCATACCGAAGGCAAAGTTTGCACAACACCAGGGTTTCAACAGTTTGCGTGTTGTGGGGCGACATGCCCTAACGACAACGAGGCACAGTCCCCTCCCACGGTCGTCGCCGCCCTCCCGGTCCTGCTCTCCCCCCGCCAGCAATTGCCGCGCTGCTCCCGGCATGCCCGCGCATGCCGCACCCCCGCCGCCGCCAGCAGCAGCTCCCGACGCGCCCGCGCCCTGCCGCGCCCGCGCCCGCCGCGACGACCGCTCCTCGTGACCGCCCCTGGCGACCGCCCCCCGCTCAGGAGCGAAAGGAGGACGTACACGTACATGAATCCACGCTGGTTTCGAGAGTTCGCATTGCGCGAATGTTCGTATCACGCGGCCGGTCTCGCGGGTCGAGGGGCCGTGTTCATGTACATAGCTGGGCGCGTACGTCCTTCGTGGGCTCCCTACCCGACCTGGCCCCCCACCATTGTTGCCTGCTGCTGCTGCTGCTGCTCCCCCCGCTCGTCTTCTCGCCCCCATCCGTGCGTCCTGCCGGGCGCGGGCACTCAGGATACACTGAAGGGGGTCACAGTTTTGCTGCTGCGTGCCCTAGCGTCGGATTGCTGTGCCGCTTTGTGCGCGGTGCCGCTTTTCGTTCCTGGTTGTTGCGCGGTGCCGCTTTTCGTTCCTCCCGTTCCTGTCTGCACTGCGTCGTGACCTTGCACGCGGCCGCCGCCCTGGCAGCGCGAACTCGGCCAGGAGCGATCGTCGCATTTCTGTTTCACCGTCTGTCTGGGTCAGGGGTTGTGGCCCCTCAGGCCGGAGGGCACCAGATAGATTCCTGGCGGATATATTTGTCTGGGGCCCCACGCGCGATTCCGCGTCCGTCTCATGGTCGCCGCAGCGGCCCAGTGGCGTTCCGCAACAGGCAGGGGCCCCGTGCCCCCGCGCAGCTGCCGATACCGCTGCCCTTTTTCCTTCCTCCCTCCCCTTGCCCTCCTCCTTCGCTCGGGCAGCGCACAGGTCTATCCTGCCGCGGACCGAGCTGCGCGCCGAGACCAGGGCGGCGCCTCGGCCGTCGTGTTTTGGTTCGGGGGCCAGCACATTGTCGTTGCGTGCTGCTGGTCTTGGAGGGTGCCATGTGGCGCCCACGAGTGGTCACATCGTGGAAGCACCGCTCTGTCACAGAACCTCGTGGCGCTGCCCTCTTCCTTTCTTTCTCCTGCCCTCTTCCTCGTATCCCTCTCTGCGCTGCAGCGTCGTCGCCCTTGCAGGCGCCCGCCCGAAGAGGCGGCCAGGCGCGGCCATCAGAGCCCTGTCTTCCATGTGGTCCGGGTCACGGGATGTGGCTCGCAGGGCCGGAGGGGTCCCCGCGAAGGGACTCGCGCATGGCTGCCACACGGCATGGGGAATAGCTCGGAACAGGGAGGGATGATGATGATGATGATGATGATGATGATGATGATGATGATGATGATGATGATGATGATGATGATGATGATGATGATGATGATGATGATTATTAGTATTATTATTATTATGATGAAGATGATGATGAGGATGAGGTTGAGGATGAGGATGACGCTGATGCTGATATTGCTGATGGTATTGATGAGGATGCTGATGATGCTGATGATGCTGCTGATGATGTTGATGCTGCTGCTGATAATGCTGATGACGGTGATGATAATGGTGATGATGTTGATGATGCTGCTGATGTTGATGATGCTGCTGCTGATGATGCTGTTGTTGATGATGATGATGATGCTGATGATGATAATGATGACGGTGACGATGATGGTGATGCTGCTGATGATACTGATGATGACGATGATGCTACTGATGCTGCTTCTGCTGATGCTGCTGCTGATGATGATGATCCTGATGATGATTAGTGATGATGATGCTGCCGATGATGCTGATGCTGATGCTGATGATGATGAACCTGATACTGATGAGGATGATGATGAGGAACATGATGATGATGAAGGATGGTGCTGATGCTGATGATGCTGATGATGCTGATGATGATTGTTGATGATGATGATGATGATGATGATGATGATGATGATGCTGATGTTGCTGATGATGATGATGCTGATGCTGATGCTGATGCTGATGCTGATGCTGATGCTGCTGATGATGATGACGCTGATGCTGCTGATGATGATGATGCTGATGATGATGATGGTGATGATGGTGATGGTGATGGTGATGGTGATGGTGATGGTGATGGTGATGGTGATGGTGATGGTGATGGTGATGGTGATGGTGATGGTGATGGTGATGGTGATGAGGATGAGGATGAGGATGAGGATGAAGATGATGATGAAGATGAGTGATACATTGAAGAGACCAGAGAAAACAATGGGGATAAGCCGTCCCTTGTCCCCTCCTCTCCTCTTTTCCGCATCCTCCCACCCCTTTTCCTCGCCTTCCCTCCTGCTCCTTTCCCTTCGTGTTCCCTTCTCCCGCATCCCCTCATCCTATTGCTTTCCTCCCCATTCCACCCCGTTTCCCTTCCCCTCGCATCCTCCCCCTGCTCCTCCCCCCCAGGCCCGTCCTCCTGCTCTACCCGCCCTCCTGTCTCCGCACGCCCGTACTTCTCCCCCCCTCCGATTCCCCCTCCCGCTTCTCGATGAGCCCCCTCGTTTCTCTCCGGGGCCTCCTTGGCGATGGGCTCGAACGGCTCCATGACCGTCGGGACCGTTGGAGCTCGGCTTCGGGCCGCTCGCTCATCTCCTCTCCCCTCTCCCCATCAACCCCTCTCGCCTCACCCCCCGGCACTTCTCCTCCTCCTTCTCCTCCTCCTCCTCCTCCTCCTTCCCGATCCTCCTCCTCCTCCTCCTCCTCCTCCTCCTCCTCCTCCTCCTCCTCCTCCTCCGCCTCTCTCACCTCACCTTCCGCGTCCGCGCTTCTCCCTGCTCCCCTCCGCCCGCCAGATTTCCCCCGTCGCTGTCCTGCGCGGAGAAGGAGAGGAGGTCCTGTGGGAAGAGGCCCCCGCGGGCCCCTCCCTGGGGTAGGCTGGGCGCGCGTGGGAGCGCGGCGCGGGAGGGGCAGCGCCGGTGGGGCGGGAGCCTGGGTAGGAAGAAAGGTTCTGAAGTGCAGTGACATACAGTGTGGGCGCGCATCAAGAGACCGTGTACATTTCGTCAGGGCATCTCGTTTTTCCTCGCTCCGCGTGTTGCGCGGCGACTTCCCGCGGCCGCTGAAGGAGCTGCTGCGTTCATTTTGCTCCAGGTTTCCCTCCGGTGCACTTCGCGCGCGGTTTTCAGGGTTGAATTTCTTGCGAGGATTTCTTGCGGCCGCGCCCGCA
Organism: Prorocentrum cordatum; assembly: GCA_963575745.1. Taxonomy (NCBI): domain Eukaryota; class Dinophyceae; order Prorocentrales; family Prorocentraceae; genus Prorocentrum; species Prorocentrum cordatum. The sequence continues at coordinate 135,491 of CAUYUJ010019675.1, forward strand.
CCGTATCTTCCTTTTTTTTTTTTTGTTTTTTTTTTCTCTCTCTCTCTCTCTCTTTTTCTGTCCTTCCCTCTCTCCCTCCCTCTCTCCCTCCCTCTCTCCCTTCCCCCCGTTGTGCCTCAAGTGGTGTGCAGTTGCAGCTGCAGCAGTAGCTCCAGTTCGGCGCTTCGGACTCTTTGCCGTGGGTGCGTGTGCAGTGACATATTTCTAGAATCGTGGAACTGGAGGTTTGGTGGGTGAGATCGAAGTCGAGCGGATATCCCCCCTAACCAGACGAGGGTTTCGGCTTCGCGTGCGTGCCGTGCGTGCGGGCGAGGAGAAGCTGCCTGGGCGGGCCGGAGGCGCCCGCCCAGGCCAACTAGACCGCCCCCCCACCCAGGTTGTCTCCAGCGGTGGCCGTCGGAGTGGACCCGCCGTGGTGCCCTGATGGTGTCCCACTGGTGCCCCGATGGTGTCCCGATGGTGTCCCGATGGTGTCCCGATGGTGTCCCGATGGTGTCCCGAGTGGTGTCTCGCGGTGTCCCGATGGTGTCCCGATGGTGTCCCCGAAATGTCTTGGCGGTGTCCCGGATGGTGTTCCGATCGGTGTCCCGAGTGGCGTCCCGATGGTGTCTTGGTGGTGTCGCGTTGATATCCTGGTGGTGTTCGGATGGTGTCCCCGAGGTGCCCCGATGATGTCCCCGAGGTGTCCCGATTGGTGTTGTGGGCGGTGCTTCCTGAATCCAGGCAGCGGCGGGGGCCGCAACCAGCCACGCGCAAGCAGCCACCGCAAGCAGCCAAAGCTTCTCGAACCTTCGCGATGTCCCCCTCTGCCGGCTTCCATGCCCCCCCTGCTCTTCTGTAGCACCGCGCCGCGTTGGCTGGCTACCCGTTGGTATCATTATCCCCTTCCTCTCGTTCCTCCTCAGGGGAGGGGGGGACGGGCGTTGGCATTGGATTGGGTAGATGGTGAACGGGAGGGAGAGGGAATGGGAAAGTGCAGAAAGGATGTGGGGAGGAGCGGGATGGCTGGATGGTTAGCTATACCAGGGGCTCTGCTTGGTCTGTCCAGTGTGCTGTGCCTCGTGTCATGCTGAGATGTTTTGTGCGGCGGATTCTGTTTGGTCTTGCCCTTTCCTCCGACGTTGCATTTTTTCCGTGACGTGGGATCCCGACTCCCAACCCCGGGAGGCCGAAAGCGCGTCGAAGGATTGGCGGGCAAACGTTATCGTCCCGCGACGCCCAGGTCAGGGGGTCTGCTTGGCCCGCGTGGCTCCCCGCCCACCTGTGCTCGGTGAGGGAAGCCCGGGTTCCGTGCCTTTCGCGGGCTGCTAGAATTCAGTCGGGCTTGTCCCCCTACAGGAGGAATACTCAAAAACAGTCAAAACATGGTCTGGTGGCATGTTTTATACATGTTTTTGCGTGTTGTTTTCCATCTTTGTTGTTTTTTCTGTTTTCACCCAAAGTCCCCCTGTAGGGGGACAGGCCCGACCTCATGCCAGGAGGTGCCTCCTGGCCCAAGGGTGGGCGCCCGAGTTATCCGGGGTAACTCGGGTCCGGGGTTAACTGGGGTTTGGATTCCCGAAAAAAGGAACCCGGGTTAGCCCTGACCCGAGTTACCCCTGATGATTCGGGGCTCTGGACGCCCGAGTTATCCGGGGTAACTCGGGTCCGGGGTAACTCGGGTTCGGATTCCCGAAAAAAGGAACCCGAGTTATCCCTGACCCGAGTTACCCCTGACGATTCGGGGCTCTGACAAGGCCCCTGCGGCTTGTCGCCCAACTCTCGGGGGGCCCCTCTCTGGGCCCCGCGAGGGGGCACGCCGCAGGGAGGCCGTGGGCGCCGCTCTGGGCATCCCGGGGGCACCTGGGGTCCGGCGTCGCCCCGGCATGCTAATCTTAGGTCGGGCCTGTCCCTCTACAGGAGGAGCTGGGTACGGTAGGTTTGCGTCGTGTCGACCAGCGGCGACCCCAGCGCGGGCGTTCAAGGTTGAACGCCGCCGGCGACCCAGAATCGATCGACGTTGAACGATCGGACGTTGCGGCAGCGGCCGATCGTTCAAGGTTGAACGATCCCTGCGGTGTCAAAAACCAACGCTGGGGTCGGCACGACACGAACCTGCCGTAGTCGAAGGCCAGACTGTCAGATTGGATTGGGCCCCAAGGGCCAATCTGGCCCGGCCAAACTGGATGATTTGGGTTACTCGCCAGACTGGATTCGCGTTGGCTCCCTCACCAGATTGCCCCCGTTTGCCAGATTGGGCCTGCCAGATTGGCGCCAGATTGGCTTCGACTACCCAGAGGAGTGTTCAAAAATAGTCAGAAAAATCGTGCGGGGACGATTTTCCAGCATTGTCGACCATCTCAGAGTATTAGTTGGGCATTTTTTTGGTTTTCGTCCAAAGCCCCCCTGTATGGGGACATGCCCGGCTTAATACTACTATGTGCGGGTCGCCCCCCCAGGGGCGACGCGCGCACCGAGGAATCTTTCAGTGAACGCGTCGTGGCGGGCGCTTCCTGGCCAGACCGCTCGGGAAGCGATCTGTCGCAAGATGGTTGTAGTGCATGTGCTCGGGTCGGACGGACGCTTCCAATGAGGACATCCAGCATTAGTATGTCTCTGTGCGTCCCACTTGAGCCAGGGGCATTTCTAGGAGCACCCGCTCCTTGGGTACCTTGGGTTATGATGTTCAATCCACGTTAGTTTTGATTTGATTGCCACAAGAGCTTTTGAGCACCAAGAGAATACAGGAACTGTAGGGCTTTAACGTGTGGGGCCCTGGGTTGCGATGCTCGTTGGACACCGTTTCGATGCTCTTCTGGGTGCTCGAAATCATCTCTGGGATGCGGTCCTTGAGTACGACGGGAGCAGCCCAACAGGAGGAGGAGGAGGAGGAGGAGGAGGAGGAGGAGGAGGAGGAGGAGGAAGAGGGAGGAGGAGGAGGAGGAGGGGGAGGGGGAGGGGGAGGGGGGCGAGGGACCCGGGGCATCTCTGGCATCACCCGCTCCCCGGGGGCAGGGTCGGGCCCCGATGGCGCGCCCAGGCACCCCTGCGGCCACTGGTGCGGCGGGGTCCGCGGGGAGGCCGCGTGCCTCCCGTGCCTGCACCCCGAGTGCCGGAAGCAGGCGCGGCCGCCCCGCGCGCCGCCTCGGCGGCCTTCGCGCCCGCCCTCCTCGAACCCTCCCCGATCCTCCCTCCTCCGCCCTCCTCCTCTCCGCCCTCCTCCTCCCTCCTCCTCCCTCCTCCTCCTCCCTCCTCCTCCCTTTTTTCCCAACCCTCCTTGGTTGGGTATTCGTTTTGAATAGAGCAGTGTGGTCGCGTCCCTTCTCCCGCCTCCCGCCTCCCGCCCCGCCTCTTTCTGTCTTGCCTGCGGGGGGCTGCGATCTGCGAAACTGTCGCCACTTTCGAGGCCTGCTGGGGGGTCCTGCATAGAGGGTAACCGCGGCAGATTCAAATTAGACCTCGCCATCCCTGGGGGGCTGCGATCTGTGAAACTGTCGCCACTTTCGAGGCCTGCTGGGGGGTCCTGCATAGAGGGTAACCGCGGCAGATTCAAATTAGACCTCGCCATCCCTGGGGGGCTGCGATCTGTGAAACTGTCGCCACTTTCGAGGCCTGCTGGGGGGTCCAGCATAGAGGGTAATCGCGGCAGATTCAAATTAGACCTCGCCATCCCTGGGGGGATGCGATCTGCGAAACTGTCGCCATTTTCGAGGCCTGCTGGGGGGCCCAGCACAGTGAGGGCCACGCGCGGATTCAAATTAGACCTCGCCATCCCTGGGGGGCTGCGATCTGCGAAACTGTCGCCATTTTCGAGGCCTGCTGGGGGGCCCAGCACAGTGAGGGCCACGCGCGGATTCAAATTAGACCTCGCCATCCCTGGGGGGCTGCGATCTGCGAAACTGTCGCCATTTTCGAGGCCTGCTGGGGGGCCCAGCACAGTGAGGGCCACGCGCGGATTCAAATTAGACCTCGCCATCCCTGGGGGGCTGCGATCTGCGAAACTGTCGCCATTTTCGAGGCCTGCTGGGGGGCCCAGCACAGTGAGGGCCACGCGCGGATTCAAATTAGACCTCGCCATCCCTGGGGGGCTGCGATCTGCGAAACTGTCGCCATTTTCGAGGCCTGCTGGGGGGCCCAGCACAGTGAGGGCCACGCGCGGATTCAAATTAGACCTCGCCATCCCTGGGGGGCTGCGATCTGCGAAACTGTCGCCATTTTCGAGGCCTGCTGGGGGGCCCAGCACAGTGAGGGCCACGCGCAGATTCAAATTAGACCTCGCCATCCCTGGGGGGCTGCGATCTGCGAAACTGTCGCCATTTTCGAGGCCTGCTGGGGGGCCCAGCACAGTGAGGGCCACGCGCGGATTCAAATTAGACCTCGCCATCCCTGGGGGGCTGCGATCTGCGAAACTGTCGCCATTTTCGAGGCCTGCTGGGGGGCCCAGCACAGTGATTCAAATTAGACCTCGCCATCCCTGGGGGGCTGCGATCTGCGAAACTGTCGCCATTTTCGAGGCCTGCTGGGGGGCCCAGCACAGTGAGGGCCACGCGCAGATTCAAATTAGACCTCGCCATCCCTGCGGGGCTGCGATCTGTGAACTGTCGCCATTTTCGAGGCCTGCTGTGATCCCCGTTTTCGAAGTGGCTAGGAGTGCTCAGGAATTGTAAATCATCAGCTTTATCAAGCCCTTTTCCTGTAGCCAGTGTCCTGCGAGTCTCCCGAATTCCGTCTGCAGACATATGTAACCCTCGCTCCGTCATCGCCCCCTTATAAAGTATCCTAAACTATTTGCGCCCCGCTTTTGCGCAGGGGTTGGGTACGTCGCCAGGGTAATTTTTTGCTCCGCCCTCCTCCGCCCTCCTCCTCCCTCCTCCCTCCTCCCTCCCTCCCTCCTCCCTCCCTCCTCCCTCCCTCCTTCCTCCTCCCTCCACCTCTTTCCTCCCTCCTCCTCCTCCTCACCAGCGAGGGTTCGCGCTCCCGCTGGTGAGCGCTGCAGGAGCTGGAGGACTCGGGGATGAGTACGGGGGGTGGCCCGAGTTCGTGGACGCCCAGTGCTACGAGGACAGCCGAAATTGCGCTCCTCGGACCTTCTGCTGCTCGCCGCGCAGCGCGTCGCAGGCGCCAGGCAGCCTGCGAGGACGCCTTGCGCGTCAGGGCGTGCGTGGGCGAGCCAGGCCCCTGCCAGGACAAGGAGCTGGCTGCCAGGCACGCGCTGCGGCTCGTGTCGCGCGGCCAGCCTGTCCCTTGGGGCGCGCGCAGGAGGAGGAACGCAACGTGGCACGCCGCGCGCGTACCTGCGAGCGGCTTCTCGAGTGCTTCGCAAGGGGAGCTCACGTGGGCGGCTGCTGGCCCCAGGCTGGGCTCCCGCTTACGGGCCACCGCCGACGGTTTCATGCCGCAGGCCGCTGTATCTGGAGAGGGTGCTGCCGAGGGGCCGCCCGTCCCTGCTGCCGCTGCTGGTGGGTTGCGGTGTACATGCGGGGCGATGGTGTTCCCCGCTCGCTTCGCCTCCTCGTCGGAGGATGCCGCGTTCGACCCCATCGATATCGACGAGTGTGAATCATCTTCCTGTTCCTCTGCTCGCGCTGTCCCTCGTCCTGCTCGGGAGGAGGCGGCCGAAGGGGTCGCGCGAGTTCCAGACCGATGTGATGCTGCTGGTGAAGGTTCAGGCGCTGCCGCACCTGCGTGGGTGCCCGTGGGCCTTCCGTTGGATCCTGGCGAAGGTCTCCTCTTCGCCAACGGGGGCGCGTCGTCATCGGATCCTTCTTCTTCCACGGCTTGGTCTTCAGCTGGAGTGTGGTCGCCTTCGGCTTCGGCATCTGCGCTCACGTTGTCTGGGGTCGTTGCTTCCGGTTCCGAGGCATGACGCGTGCTTGAACGAGTACGACCTCAGGGACTTCGACTTCTAGCTGTGGGGTTCGTCTTCTTCTATACCTCCCTCGGCGCCAGCGGCCACAAGAGATACTTGGGTTTCCTCTTCGTGGTGCGGCGGCTTAAACACGTTGCAGTACATTCCCCAGGTGCTGCACTTCGTTTTCTCTTTCCTGTCCCTCGCCGCCGTCGTCCTGGTTTTCGTGGAGGTGGTCTGGGAAGAGATTCTTGGGGGTGAAGCGTTGAGGGGCCCAGCGCGGACCCCAGAAGCCCGCGCGGAGCGCCAGCAGTTTCTATGTATGGCGTTTTTTTTTCTCTAGAAATGGGGTCCTGATGGGGCGGGATCCTCAGGATAGAGAAGGGATCCAAGGGTGAATCTACGCTGGTTGAGGCAGCACGCCCTTAGGGCCCCGCCCTTCAGAGACGGGTCCTGAGGGATGGGGCCCCCGGGACAGGAAGGGATCCACGGGTGGCTTTGCGTCGTTCGAGGCGTCATGTCCTCAGAGCCCCATCCTTCAGGACCCGCCCTCTGAGCCACCGAGGTGGGGAACGGGCGAGGGGTGATGGGATAATAATGTTTGTGTTCGAAATCTGCTGCGCGCAGCTGGTTTCATCTTTCTGCCGCCGGGCGTTTCCCTTGATGCATGTGCCGCCTCTTGCGGAGGTGCATCAACCCGCAAAGTAAGGGCGAGTGACTTTCCAAGGTTGCTTTGCATCCTTCTCCTTCGGCCCATCCTTGGTCACCTTCGCTGGCCGCGCCCCGCTCGCAAAGTGTCAAAATTGCGTTCCACAGCCCTTATATCCTTATTGTGCGTTCTTATTGTACGGGTTGATTGTATCAGCTACGCCACAGGTACCGGAGGTACCACAGGTCAGGTCCCACAGGTCTCACGGCCCACCACTCCCACAGGTCCCACCGGTTCAAGAGGTCGCACCCGTACCACAAGTCACACGAGCTCTGCAGATCCCGCACGTCCCACAGGTCCCATGTGCCCCACGGGCATTCTTGGGAGTTGCAGCAGCGGGCTGGGAGAGCACACGGGTGTCCTCTATCTCCGTGTCTTTTCGTGATGTTCCACGCGTTTTATAACACATCTGTTCGAACTTCTAATGTTGGCGCCTGAGCCGCCGTTCGTCGTGAGTCGCGACGTTGTCTATGCCGACGGCACGCTGATGCTATCAAGGTACCCAGACAACCTCCATAGTATGTTGTGGTTGATCATTACCGGGGGGAGGAAGCATGGCTTTGAAGTCACGTCGGGGAAAGACAACGAATATACATTTTATCACCCAATCAAGCTATGCCTTCTCAGCCATCTTGTAAGCGTGCATCAACCTGGTGGGGGTAAACTTTTACCTTGCTGGGCTATTGTCCTGCGACGGGTGGGCATCGCGGGAGCTCCCAAGGAGGACCGATGAAACCACACATACATTCAAACAGCTGCAGAAACTATGGGGCTGACCTTCGATCTGAATGCGACGCAAGTGTGTGGTACACACTACTGCGTCTTGAGTGAAGTTCTGTACTCTTCGGAATCGTCGTGGTTGCCAAAGCGGGCATAACGCGACTTGATGTTTTCCAGTGAAGATGCCTGAGGCGCTTGTTCGGTATTCCACATTTTATAGCTTCGCGAGCTACCAGCTTTGAGGTTCTACAGCGCGCGTGAAAGATTTGGATCGACGCAAGTCGCGCTGCGCAGTACGAGCGCTCGTCCTGCCAACGGCTCGCTAAATCGTCCAATCTTGTGCTCTACCTAGAAACTGGACCGCCCGCCAGGAGCGGGGAAGGCCTAGACAGCAATGGAGTTTCTGTCCATCGCCTCACGCAATAGGTGTAATGGTCGCTCGCCCCTCACATGTTCACTGTTAGTTCACACGCACACACACACATATATATATAAGGCGTGATATGCACGCCCCTAGGATACGAACGTGTGTTCCCGAATGTGTTCGCTATACACCTTTCTTTCTGCCCAGGCGTCTTTGAACATGCGCTGCTTACTTGGAGTGAATTGGCCTCACAGGTCCCGGGTCCCACAAGTTGGACAGGTCCCAGAGGTCCCACATGTCCCACAACCCACACGGGTTCCACAGGCTTTTGCTTCTGTTCGAGTGCTTTGTTGGGGCAGTTCGTTTCCATGGCGCACCCCTTGGTCGACCGGAGTGGTTTGGCAGGAGCAGGTGCGGATAACACATCGTTCGCATCCTGGGGCCGTGTTGGCCAGCGCCCTCGACGCGCCTCGGGACCCCTCAGGCGCTTTCGGAGGACGCTCGGGGGCCATCGGGCGACCCAGGGGGCTCGCTCGCAGTGGTCAACCAGGAGGAGGAGGAGGAGGAGGAGGAGGAGGAGGAGGAGGAGGAGGAGGAGGTGGAATCCATCTTCAGAAAGACAGAGGGAGTCGTCGTCGGCGGCGTCGTCGCCGACCTCGCCCAGGGTCGCCCGCAGGCGCCGCGCGTCACCGTCTCTCGGCGGCTGTGGCCGGGGGCGGCCCGCCCAGGTGGGAGCGCCACGCGCGCGTCCAGGCGCTCGGGCCGCCCGCGTGTTCGGCGGGGCCCCCGACTGGGCACATGCGTGGCAGGTTCGCGTCGTTCGGGGGCAGCGATGGGGGGGGGGACAGGCACAGGAGGGGGCTGCATCGACACCCCATCGCCCACGGATCGCCGATGGGGACCTGCTTGCGACAACCCGCCCAGGAGGGTGCGGATCCACCGTCGGGGGCCCGTTGCCGATCTGTCGGCGGCGTATCGCCGATTCCAGGTCGATGGATCCCCCCCCATATGCCTTGGCATCGCTCGGACGTGTGCACTTTTCCTCCGGCGAGGAAAACGCGCACGAAACCGAAAAACACACACGGGGAATGGGCGTCCGAGCGATGGCCAGATGCCAGCTCCCCCCCTATCGTCGCCCCCAAGTCGTGCCGACCGGCGGCGACCCCAGCGCGGGCGTGCCCGGCGGAGCGCCGCCCGCGGCCCGGGATCTGGCAACCCGGGAGGATCCGGCGATCGAGGCGCCGCCGATCGTTGAAGGCCGAAGGATCAACGGCGCTGGTGGTCGACACGACACGCTCCTCCGCCTCCTCCACCTCCACCTCCTCCTCCTCGTCTTCCCATGATTCCTCATCTTCCTCCTCGTCCTCTTCCTCCTCTTATTCCTCCTCCTCCTCCTCCTCCTCCTCCCGTGTTGCTCGCCCGCGATCGTCGCGCCTACCAGCGCCCCGCGGTTCGGGCTAGGCTGAGCTGCCCCCTTCCCAGGGCCAGGGCGGCGAAGCGGCCGCGGTGGCCAGCGCGCCCCACGCAGGGGGCGAGGCCCCCGATCGGGGCGCGACCTGAACGGTGCTCTTACGATCTCGTGGACGGTTCTCGCTCTGATTGATGAGCCCGTTTTCCACCACCACCACAAGTTGGAGGGGGGAAGGAGGAGGAGGGCGAGGAGGAGGAGGAGGACGAAGAGGAGGAGGAGGAGAACGATGCTGATGATGATGAGGAGGAGGAGGACAAGGATAAGGATAACGATGAGGATGAGGATCAGGATTATGCTGATGATGATGATGCTGCTGATGATGCTGATGATGATGATGATGAGGAGGAGGAGGAGGACAAGGACAAGGATGAGGATGAGGATGTGGATGATGCTGATGATTATGCTGATGCTGATGCTGCTGCTGCTGATGATGATGATGAGAATGCTGATGATGATGCTGCTGCTGATGATGATGATGCTGATGATGATGATGATGCTGATGATGATGATGATGATGATGATGATGATGATGATGATGATGATGATGATGATAATGAGGAGGAGGAGGATCCCCTCCCCCTCCAACTTATGGTGGTGGTGGTGGTGGAAAACAGGCCCATCACTGGTACCGTTTTGCAGCCAATATGGATTGAAGACAGAGCGAGGGAAAACGCAAGCAAGACGAAAATACGAAAATCATGGTTTTGGGCTCAGCGTCACGAAAACGAGGGACAGCGAAAACACGGTTTGGACAGCACGAGGGAAAAACGACAACACAACGAAAAGCAACGAGATCGCAAACGAACACGAAAGCAAAACGAGACTGAACGAAAACGACAGAACGACAGACTGAACGAAAAACGAGGGACAACGAACACGAGAACGACAGACACTGTTCGGAGCGATCCCCGCCCCCGAGGCGTCCCCGCCCCCGAGGCGTCGCCGCCGCCGCCGCCTCCTCGCGCGAACTCCGCGCCCGCCGTGCCCCGCACGGCACGGCCCGCCGCGCCCCGTCTGGCGCCGTGGGAGGCTCGTCGGCGCCGTCGGCTTCGCGCCGCCGCCGCCGCCGCCGCCGCCGTCGCCGCCGCCGCCGCCGTCGTCGTCGTCGTCGTCGTCGTCGTCGTCGTCGTCGACGTCGTCGTCGTCGTCGTCGTGGTCGTCGTCGTGGTCGTCGTCGCCGTGGTCGTCGTCGTCGTCGTCTCCGCCGTCGTCGTCGCCCGCGCGTTGCCCGCGAGACGCACAGGCCTCCAGCAGCTCGAGCTCCGCGCCGCCGCCGCCGCCATTCGCCGCCAGCTCCTGCTCGCAGGCGCGCGCGCGCCCCGCCCCGCCCGCGCTGCCGGACGGGCCTGTTTTCCACCACCTCCTCCTCCTCCTCCACCCTCCTCCTCCTCCTCTTCCTCCTCCTCCTCCCCCTCCTCCTCCTCCTCCTCCTTCTCCTCCTCCTCTTCGTCCTCCTCCTCGCCCTCCTCCTCCTCCTCCTCCTTCCCCCCCAACTTCTGGTGGTGATGGTGGAAAACAGGCTCGTCAGTGCCGGCACTGGCCGCAGCACGGTCGACGTCCGCCTGCCCCGCGGCGTCCGGCTCCCGGCCCCCGTTCGTTAGTGCCCTGGCGAGCAGATTGTTTGGACAGGTGGGGTTTCGTCTGAGCCTTCCTTGCGGCCGACTTCGTCGACCGAGGGGCTATATATCACCACCCACCAGACCGCCTCAACCCAACCAGAAGGCCCCCATTTGCCCGCCATACCCAGTGTGGGGGGGGCCGTCGGGGAGCATCGACGAAGACATGTGGAACCCGTATATCCCCCCCATCCCGATATTCGGGTTTTGGGTTGGGGTGGCACCGGCAGGTCGTCAGGAGTCCTCGGCCCTCGGACCCCTCCGGTGCCTCAGCGGCACTGGTGTAAGAACGAGCGGGGGGCCTCGCCGGCGCGTGTGCGACACTGGACTGCGTCGGGACTCCGCGGCACAGGCACGGATGGGGTGACCACGGAGTGGTCGCCGCGGAGCTTGTCCGAACCCTTGGCGTCAGAGCCCCGAATCATCAGGGGTAACTCGGGTCAGGGCTAACTCGGGTTCGTTTTTTCGGGAATCCGAACCCGAGTTGCCCCAGGCCCGAGTTACCCCGGATGATTCGGGCGTCCAGAGCCCCGAATCATCAGGGGTACTCAGGTCAGGACCAACTCGGGTTCGTTTTTGCGGGGATCCAGACCCGAGCTACCCCGGGCCCGAGTTGCCCCGGATAACTCGGGCGTCCAATGGCGGTGTGGGCCATGGGCGGGGGTCGGGCGCTGCCACACGCCCGCGCCCAGCGTGGCAGGCGGAGGTGGGCGGCAGAGGCGTGCGGCCGAGTGGCGGTCCTCGCACTGCTGGGGCGGAGGAGGTGCGGCCCCGCGCGGCCGCCGTGCACACGTCGTCGTGGCCGGCGTGTCAACGACCGGGCGCTCGGAGATGGAGTCCACATGCTTTCCTTAGGTAAGAGCGGCCATCGTAGACCCCAAGCAGTATATTGCTGTACAGTGGATGTGACATGCGATGTGCATATATATATATATATATATACACATACACGTACTCCTATACGACCACCCTTCGGGTGATACGGAGGTGAGGTGGGGGGAGGAGAAACCAACGTCTCACTCAGTCGATCTCACTATGGATCCCACAATCGATATCACAATCGATCTCACTCGATCGATCTCACTATCGATCTCACTCGATCGATCCCACTATCGATCCCACTATCAATCCCGCTACCGATCTCGCTACCGATCTCACTTGATCGATCTCACTATCGATCTCACAATCGATTTCGTTACCGGTCTCACGATCGATCTCACTATCGATCTCAAGATCGATCCCACTATCGATCGATCTCACTATCGATACCGCTATCGGTCTTACTATCGGTCTCACTATCGATCTCATGGTCCATCTCACTATCGATCTCACTATCGATTCCACGATCGATCTCGCTATCGACCGTTCATTCGAACTCACTCGTTCGATCTTACTACCGATCTCACTCGATCGATTTCACTGTCGATCTCACTCTCGATTTTATTATCGATCCCATTATCGATCGCTCTCACTATCGACACCACTATCGATCTCACTATTGATCTCGCTTTTTATCTCATGGTCAATCTCACTATCGATCCAACTATCGCTCTCACTATGGATCCTACAATCGATCTCAATATCGATCCCACTATCGATAGATCTTACTATCGATCTCACTATTGATTTTACAATCGATCTCACTATCAATGTCACTATCGATGTCACTATCGAATTCACTCTCGATCTCACTATCGATGTCACGATCGATCTCACTATCGGTCTCACTATCGATCTCACTGTCGATCTCACAATCGATCTCACTGTCGATCTCACTATCCATCCCACTATCGATCTCGCTATCGAGCTCACTATCGATCTCGCTTTCGATCTCACTATTCATCTCACTATCGATTACATGATCGATTTCGCTATCGAGCTATGGGGCGCGCCGGCAGACGGCCGCGCAGGCGGAGCCGGACACCTCCACGCCGGGGCTCGCGGGTGGGTCGCGCGGGCGCTGGCGGCGCGCCGGGCAGCGCAGGAGAGGCCGAGGGCGCATGGCGCTCGCACGCTCGGCCCTCAAGGAGCTGGCCGCGGGCGACCGGCTTCTCGTCAAGTGCCACGGCGACCGGTGCTTCCACGAGGGGCTCCTCTACTGCCCAGTCGGGCGAGGCGCAGGTCACTGGGTGATCGCCACAACAGACGCCGACGTGTACGACGAGATCTACTCAGGACGCGGAGGTCTTCGAGCGGGTCGTCCTCTCTCGCCTAGGCGCGAGCTACCTGCCGGGGTGTCGGAGGAGGTGGCCTACCTTTTTTTTGACGGGCGCACCCTCACCGGCGACATCCCATTGTCATACGAGCGGTCGCTGATCGTGAAATTTCCACCTGCCTCGCGGAGCTGCTGGCGGTCACAGGCGGCGACGGCGGCAGTGCCGCCGAGCTCGCCGCGGTGGCCTCTGCCGCGGCTGCGCCTCCGCCCCCAGGGCCGGTGCGGCGTCTGAGGGGCAGGCAGCCTCTGCCCGCGGCGGCGTGCTGAGTTGCACGAAAGACTCTCGATACATGGTGTCTCTGGGAAAACACCAACCTAGGTGTTTCTCCTGCGTTTGCGATTGGGTCGGAGTGTGATAAGGTATATGCTTACCTTGGGGAACCGAGCGCCCTTGGGCGCTCAGTTCTGAGCGACAACATCTCTGACCAGTCCCGAACCCTTAGCTCGAGGTCGCTCCATCATTGGATCGTTCGCAAACGCCAATCGAATGCAGCCCCACGGCCCACAATTATTGAAACCCGTCGTTCTGCACCCACGCCGAACATTTTTTCTGTAATGCCTACGCCGCCACGCATTCCCCACGACCCGCACGAACAAAAACAATGGGATGCGTCGAGAGGAGGAGGAGGAAGAGGACGAGGAACAGGGGCAACCACAGGGGCTCCAGCGTATACCACACAGAGCCGGCAAACGTTCCGTTCGGCCAGAGTTCGGGCTGCCGGGGGAGAAAGGGGGAATGGCGAGGGGAAACAGGGTGAGGGGGGAGAGCAAACGAGGAGAGAAGAGGGGACAAGGGCCTGAAGGACTCACGGAATAAGGGGGCCCTGGGGAAGTGACGGAAGAGAAGCGCCGCAGTCGCCGCCGCCGCCGCCACCCGCGACCGCGGCCATCGCCACCGCCGCATCGCCGTCGAGTGGTCGTGGGCGAAGCATCTGGCTTGGCGTGTAGAGCCATTCTGGGGTTCACAAGGCTGCTTCCCCCACATCCTTCTATTACTCTCTTGCACAACGTCGGTCCCTCTCCTCTCCCTCCACCTCTCGCTGTTGCTTTCCTTCCGCCTCTGGCCAACCATTGTTTCGTCTGCCTCCGCTCTGTCTCTTTCCGCCCCTAACCCACCTTTGTCTATGTCCCTCTTGTCTTCTTTTTAATGCGAGTCAGGTGGTTCACACAGGGTACGGTCGTGATAGAGAGAGGGGGGCAGCAGAAAAAAAGAGCACCCGAGGTGGGCTCCGTGGGGGGTCCAATCGTGGACCCCGTGAGGGGTCCAGGGCCCAGGGACTGAGTTTCAAAGGAGTTTGGGCACCCAAGAGAGAAAACATAAGAAAAGGAGGGACAGATATAGAATGCTGGCAGTCTCAGATTGCGCTGCGTCGCGGCATCCACGGCTCAATGCATCACTGCATGCCGCATGCCCAGGCGATGCGCCCGCGGCCTCCACGGGAGAGCCGATGCAGGGGGTGATCTGGATTGCGTCGCTGGACACGCTCCGGCATGAGGGGCGACGCCTGAACGTCAAGGATGAGGCTGCGCCGGTCTATGTTACGGAGTGTGTGCAGGGTATCGCCGAGAGAGATGCGCTGGAACGCTGATGGCAGACTGATCGCAGTTGCAGACGTCGAGATTTTGAATTGTTATTCTAACCTTGCGCGTTACCCACGACACGTTCACGAGCATATTCGTTTTTGGGAGACCTGTTTAGATATGGACCTGCACAACAAAGCTTATGTCTTCAAGATCAATCGTGTCAAACAGTTGCTGGAGTCTCGCCTTTGCAGCAATATTCGACACGTCTTGTCAGAGGTTTGATTGTCCAGTTGGAGGATGGGCAGGCCCAGCGTGAGCTTGACGTGCTACCAACCAAGACCACGTTGGTTAGGGCAGCCAGATCCACAATGTGCCATTCGAGTCCCATTGCAATACGCCGTGCTTGCGAGCCAAGGATCATGGGACATGCTCGTGCTGCCGCACGCGCCTCGGACTATACGATATGGCTCATCTGGCTCAAATGTCAATTGGCGATTGCTTGGCATTCGACCGTCTGACCTGCCCCAGCCAGCGCTGCGATACGGGGACCCCTTCAACGTTGCCGACTTGCAGGTTGACTTCGACAGCCGTCGTGATATCACTGTTTGCTTCCAACAATTGCTTGGTCAACTGGACGTGCAAGCGCATGAGGGCCGGCGCAGGTACAGAGAAGTAGAGAGATGTCTACTGACCGTCAGAAGGTTGCACCGAGAACTTGACGACGTTGCGCTAGTGAAGACCATCAAGGAGATCCACGGTCGCGCCGCCTCCGGAGAGGAACGGCCTTTCAGGAACTCCGCGTGCAAGGTTTCGTTTCTTCTCAAGGCCATGATGATGGCCGTCATGTTGAAGAAGTCTGGCGACTTCGCTGACATCCTGCTGCGGAGTTGCCAAATTGTCGCCCCGCCTGCGTTGATGAATGCGGTTTCGAAGCTCCTGCATGAGGCCCGGGCCGCGTTGCCGCACAAATCGACAATCAGCAGATGGCGATTCATTCTCGATGGGGCGTACATGCTCAATCGTAGGGCTCAGACAGACCGTGGCGGCGGCCAGTTGCGGTACCTCATGAGCGACAGTTCTCTGCAGCATGGGCGCGACTTCTCGCGCAATGTGGTGTTGGAAATTGCACAGGACAACATCGTTGGAGCCTTCGACGTCGCAAATGACTTGATCAACTTGCGGCGCAGCGGTATAAGTATAAACGCGCCCTCCTGCTTGGGGGGTGGCAGTGGGGCCTCCCCATCCTCGTCCTCGGCCTTCTTCTCAT
>CAUYUJ010019675.1:156203-174027 GCA_963575745.1 Prorocentrum cordatum
GAGGGTTACTCTCGGGAGATGATGCTGAGCATGCTCCACGATGGCTTCATTCTATCGGAGGCTGAATTGGATGCGATGGTCCCTCACAGCCCACATGGTGATGATGAAGCTCCAATCGTCATTGATCCTGACGTTGCGCCTGTAGACGGCCCCGGACTCTTGGGCGAAAAGGCAGGTGACGTGCCAGAGGATGTCCACGCCAGAATGGAGGCCTTGGCAGCAACAGCCAGCATGCCGATAACTACTCCAGCACAGCGGGCAAAAAACAATATTTCCAGCAGCAGCTCGTACAAGGTACCAACCGCACTAGCGGAGGCGCTGAGGGGAGGCTACGTGCATCCGAACCTGCCAGCCCCTGCAGGCTTGAAGTGGCGCTGCCGCGCAGGTGAGTGGTCGTTGATCCCACGTGGAGGGTGACCACACAGCGTCGCAACTGCAGGTGACAGCAGCAGTCCGAGTCATGCCTCGTCCTCGGCCTCCTCGTTGTCCGTCTGCTCTTGCTCCTGCTCATGCTCCTTCTCTCTCTCTCTCTCTCTCTCTCTCTCTCTCTCTCTCTCTCTCTCTCTCTCTCTCTCTCTCTCTCTCTCTCTCTCTCTCTCTCTCTCTCTCTCTCTCTCTCTCTCTCTCTCTCTCTCTCTCTCTCTCTCTCTCTCTCTCTCTCTCTCTCTCTCTCTCTCTCTCTCTCTCTCTCTCTCTCTCTCTCTCTCTCTCTCTCCCCCCTTCTCCGCCTCCACCTCCTCCTCCTCCTCCTCATCCTCCTCCCTCTCTCCTCCGCCTCCGCCGCCTCCTCCTCCTCCTCCTCATCCACCTCTCCCTGCGCCCCGTCGTCATCATCTTCCGTCTTCTGCTCATGCTGCAACGGATCCTTATAGCCATCACTTTTATGCACCCTTTACGTCCCTCGTGGTGTTGCTCTGCGTGTCCCATTCCGTTCCGTGAGATCAATGCAACAGCTTTGCAGCGAACAAACGCTGATTTGCATGGAAGCAACGATGGCATGCTTGATGTGTTCGCCAAGAGGATCGGTCCTTGCTTGATTTCAAGTTTCGAGGGGCTTTCGCCTTCCGCTTGCGCACCAGTGCGCCCAGTCTTGGCACCTCACGCGCGGCGCGTTCCTCTGCGCGCTTGTTCGGGGGCCCCAAACTTCTCCAAGGCGGCCCGAGAAGGGGCCGAGAAAAGGGGCCGATGACGACCCGATGGGCTCCGCGCACTTAATGCAACGCACGGGTGCCAACAGTGCGTTTCGCTCACAGGACTTGGGGCGTGGGCGTGCCTGTGTGATTGGAAGTATCATCGGGATCTGACGATGCAATTGGTTTGGGGGCCGAGTCGACCGAGCGGCCCCAATGAGCACGAAGACGGCCAAGAGTACTAGTACCCAAAGAGACTCCAAAAAAGGCTCCAGAAGGCTCCTAGGATGAACTCACGGCACGCCGATAGGCATGCGCAATGGCCCCAGCCAGGAGCACTCCCAAAGCACCAGCATCTCCCAATAGTTTCATTCGTAGTTTCTTCAATTGGCTCCTCACTTTTTCTGGGAACAACCTTGGAACAGCATGTTCGTTGTCATGATGCGAGATCTACGCTAGCGGACCTTTTTGCCAAGCATCAGTGCGAGAACCACGGCTTTCGCCAAGTCCGCCCCGCCCGCATCTCAGAGACGAACCTCACCCACTCCCCCCAGCACGCGCGCCACTCCACCAACTACCACCACTACCACCATATAACGACGCACGCCCGCCCGCATGCGCACGCCTGCACCCGTCGTTCACGCGCGCGCACACACGCACACGCACACAAGAAGCACGGGCGCGCACTCACTCTTCCACGCGCGCACACGCAGACGATCACATACGCGCATACACACACTTGCACACGCAAGCGCAAACCGCATCCACACGCAGACGCGCATACACGCACACATACAGACGCAGCCACGCTCTGTCATACATGCTCAAACGCACAAGCACACCCACGCGCAAACAGGGGAATCTACATTGGGGCGTCTTTCCTTCCGTAGCACTTGAATGCTTTCGCTGCCATTACCTCCCCCAACACAAAAACAAAGGCTCTCCATGTGAGAAAGCCTCAATGCCTTTATGGCGCCTGCGCCTTTGAGGCCGCCGGATCGCCGGTAGCGCCGGCTGGCAAGCGACAGATCCCAGCTTCATCGAAATTTCCTGTTCTACCTGATTTGTCCGAGGATCTATGTTTTTTGTGTATATATGTAATATTTGAATCGAAGTGTTTCACAATGAACGCGATGTTTTTCAATAAAACACCACAAACATATCAATCAATAGTATAATCGTTTTTGAGAACCTGAATTATGCAAAATACGATGTGCGGTTTCCCAGCAGCCACGATGTTGCAGCTGGCAGACAGGCGTGCTGAACCTGCCGCGGGGCAACCTGCCCCGAGTGGAGCCGGTAGCTCGGATGATCACAGACGACTGCCACAGATCAAAGCCAGACGCGGCCGACAGCAGGGAGGAGATCCACTTCCACCACCACCTGCGGGTAACCCTGCTGCGCGCCCACGACTCCCAGACTTGTCGAGGTTCGATGTCAAAATCAGCCTACAGAACCTACGAAGTCTTGTTCCAGGCGTGGTAACACGCGAGGTGCGGAAACTACACTTGCGATGGCGCCGTGCTCAAGTGCTTAAGATGCTTTTCATCTTAACCAAAGCTGGTCTCGACAACGTCAGGCTTAATCTGGCAGGCGTTTTTGACGCATGTCGAGAGTGCAGGGCTTGGGATAAGCCAGGGCATGCGGTTATGCCATCTACTGCATTACCTGGTAAGTTTAACGAAGAGGTCGAATGCGACCTGATGTTCCATACACAGGAGCATCATATATTCTATATCATTGGTTGTTACATTTGATATGCTATTGGAATGGAGATACCAGGTAATACAATGTCTAGTATCTTAGATGCGTAACATCAGTGCTGGATGCAGTTCGGACCTGCCGCGGCACTCTAGTCAGATGGGGGGGGGGGGGTCTCCTTAATGGCGACGCAGCTAAGGCAGTCCTTCCAGCAAGGGGCACTGCGTTGAGGGTGCGTGCGCGTTGACAACGCGCTACGACAATTGAAGCCAGAAGTGGCATATGACGCCATGTACTTCACGTCGTGGAATCTGAATTCAAAGGTTAGAGATACCTCTTGTATTCACACGACTGCAGCATGAATTTTTGTTTGCCGCTGGTACGTTCACTTTCTAGGATGAGGTGTCACCGTGCAACGCTTTATTTTGGCGGCAAGGTGCAATGCTTCCTGACCTGCCTGTTCTGGACCATGAGCAGCTGACAGAAACATGTGATCATTCCCGAGTTCTGGTGGTTCGTCGGGCATGCATTGAAGCTATCACATAAGCAACTGCAGTAGCCACGACCAATTGTGCACAACGCACTCAGACCACTGTCGCTAATCAGCACTACCACGACGGAGGAGACAGGGGTCAAGTCATTCGTCGAGTGGGAAACTGCGACGTGCAAGTCTCGTTCAACGGCGCCGTGCATTAACTATACATCGAAGCTTCGATCGCCCGAGATATTGGTTCTGGCAGCCCTGCGTTGCGCACAGTGTCGGCATGTGTCGCAAGTCTACCTGCGGGGGGACCTGCTATGACATTTGGCTATGTTCCGACCAGAAGGGGGACCTTTTTCAGAGGACAAGTGCGAGCCGACTGTCTCCCAAGGTACTCTTAGCTCTAAAAGGCCTTAGCAGGAACGTCTGTCGTATCGAGAATGTAGTCTTTGTTAGGTTAGCTAGGAGTGCCCACATGCTACCTCCAGGGGCTTATGCTGACAGCTGCGCATTGGTGCGTTGTGGCAACGACGTGGCTCCAGGCTTCCACTACTGTGGCGCAGAAGGCGCTGCCCTGAATCTGCATGGTATAACTGGATCACCACATTCGAGGATCATCCAGTGCCTAAAGTCCACTCAACTTCAAGCGGGCTTTGACCGTGACGTGGCGAAATCTGAGGAATTGGCAGACGCACTGACTATGGACAACAACGCCAGCGACGCCCCAGAAACCGGACCACCACAGGAGGATGGACGGCTCTCTACGATCCATGAGGCACCAGAAACGGACTCAGAGGCACATATTATGGAGGTGTGGTACACAGAGCTACATGACGAGAGGGATTTGCTGGAGGCAGCTCCATTAGATGACCTTCCCATTGTACCCGCAACCCGCAAATCTGATCACTGACAACAGCGCGCTGGTCAAGGTAGTTGAAGAACTGCGGGGGCGCCTGCCTGCGTGGTGCCATCCACGCGACTCCGACATCGAGAGGGCGGATCATGTCCCACTATGTTCCACGGACGTAGACCATAGTTACGGACTGGACTCGAACGAGAACGGTCAATCTATAGAACTCTGCTTAATTGCAGAAGAGTCCAAGGTAGTCCTATCCGAACAGCAACGTAGGATGCTAGACTTCGACCGCGTGGCCGCCGTGCGAGCACATGCAACCGCCGCCGCAAAGCGAGCCGTCGTCGTCGAGGAGAACGACCTCCTCACGAAGGCCGACATTCAGGCCAACCCAGTTGAGGTTTCAAAGGTCCTATATAATGAACTCAAGTCAGGGCTCGACAACAAGATTTTCCATATGCAATATATATCCAAAGCTTCAGACATCATGACTTCGAGGTGCGCATTTCGTGAAGAACGAGGGGCGAGATGGAACGCGCCATCAGATTACGCGCGGTACTTTGGGGTTTCATGGGCCTCGATGCTTTCGATGTGGAAACATCTCGGGGACAGCGCGGCGGTCAAGCCAGAGATTATTCGCAAGCGCGGCAGCGTGCAAGAAGCAATGGGTCACTGCTTCGCTTGACATCGACATGGCTTTTTCCGAGAGGGTTAACCGACCTGGAATTTGCTGGGGCAACTGGTGAAAAAGAACGTGTGGTGTGCTTTACCTTGCCGCCTGGATCGGCATCGGTGCTTCGACCCCTTCCAGGATTCGAGCACTGCGATGAGTCGAAACGCTGCTTGCAGAGCCTCAAGCCAGGCGCCGGCGCCGAGGATGCACCCGGAGCCTTCTCACTGAAGTTCAGAAAGACAACGAGAGGCCTCAGACCCGCGCCCCTAGAGCTTCTCACTGAAGCTCAGCTCACGAGTCTCAGACCCGCGTCCAACGACGAGGAATTTGAGACAAGCAGTGACTTTCTGACAGCCAAACATGTTGATGATATCAATCTGGCTGGCACTGATGGAGCCGTCGACAGGTGCGTCAAGTGCGTCGAGGACAGTTTTTGGTAAGTGTAAACTCAACAACCACACATGCGCCAACTGTGCCGTGAGATGCACCAAGGATGGGGGCGGACATGTTACTTTGGATCAAGATGAATAATCGATTCGCCCCGTCCTATGCAACATCCTGAAGTCACGCATGCAGACGCCGACGCCGAGGCATCGAATATGGTTCCTGACATGTTTGTCAGCCTCAGAGGCGCGTTGGCTTACACATTAATCACGCGGGTGCGGTTGATGGTATATGTGGTCTGTCTGCAACGTGTCCAAGAACCGACCCGTGTACAGGTGCGACGGTTGAGCGCGATTACCAGGAAGCTGCAGGCCTGCCCTAAGAAGGTCGTCAATCGATCGATGGCTCCGACGGGCGAAGTTGACTTGCGCAGTGACTCCGGCGATCGACGTCTTAGCGGAAATGCCGATGGCGAGGTGAAAAGCTATGGTATTCGCGGGGCAAGCCTGCTACGGCGTGGAAACACGCCAATCTGGGCGCCTGTCGTCCATCTGATGGATGCGTATTGCAAGTCTCGCCGCTTGCAAGTCCGCTCCAGCTATTCAGCAGAAGCGCTAGCAGCAGCCCATCATTTGGAGGACTGCTATCCCACGATCGTTATTTTGCACGAACTCCACGCAGTGACACTGACACCCACTCAGTTGAATTTCATACTGGAGATGAGTGGCCTTAGTATTAAGGTCGCATTGAAAAGCCGACCGAGTGTACATATTTGGGGCACATTAGTTGGATACGACAGATGATGGAGCGAGGTATCGTGCGTAGTATTCATTGGTGTGACACCCGCGACGTCTGCGGACGGTCACGCAAGGGGGGGCATGCTCCTACAGGTTATGGGAGGAACGCGATCCTTCAAGCGTGACTGACTTACAACGTCATACTCCGGACTGGGTTGGCCAGACAACATCGCGTGATTCCTCCTGAGTAGCACTCGTTTATACCGCGGCTTGCTTGCAAGGCAACATGCGCGCAAGGGATTTGCTTGCGGGTTCACCTCCCTTACGAAACCGCCTTTTGCTGCCTTTTGTGCATATCGCGTTTACTGTATAGTGGGGGCGGACTTATTCTTCGCCTACTTCCCCCCTGACTGTAAAGTGAGCTGGGACAAGGGCGAGAGATAACGAGCGTTTGTCCGTGGCCGTTTGGGCCCAAACTGCCGGCCGCAAACATGTGATTGTGTATCATCGCGAGGCACACCACTTGCCATCGAATCCGACATCATCTTCGCTTGAGATGGGCCGTCGCTCCCGCCACGACCTCCTCCGACTGGGAATATCGTTGCAACGGTACAACATAGCAGGAGCTGGGCTTCGCCTAAGGCGAAGCTGCTGGTTGGGCCTCCCGGCCCCCTTCGACTCTTCGAGCCAACTTCGGCCATCTTTGTGGGTTCCTGGCTCGTCTGACGCCGTCCTGAACCGACTTGGGGTCCTCCTGGGGCGCTTCGGGGCCGTCTTGTAGGCCATCTTGGACGTGTCGGAGGTCTCCTGGGCCGTCTTGGGGCTCTCTTGGAGCCGTCTTGGAGGCCCCACGGGCCGTCATGGGGGCCCTCTTGGGGGCCTCGTGGGCGATCATGGGGCGATCTTGGCGGCCTCTATGGCCGCCTTGAGCCGTCGGAATGCAGAAAAAAAACGAATTCCAACATTTTCGAGGAAAAAAACCAAGAAGAAATCAATGATTTTGCCTCGTCGGGCCCTCTTGGAGGACCTCTTGGACCGTCTTGGGCCGTCTTGGAGGCTTTTTGGGTGAACTTGGAGGGATTTTGGACTCTCTTGGGCCGTCTTGGAGGCCGTCTTGGACCATGTTGGGCGGTATTGGAGGCCATCTTGGACCATCTTGGAGGCCATCTTGGGCCAACGCGGCCATCTTGGAGGCCATTTTGAGCCGCCTCGGAGGATTTTTTGCGGGATTGATGTCCCCGGAATCCTTCCCGGCACCTTGCGGGATGGGCCGAAACCCCAGGGGGAGTTCTTTTGGACAAAACCAAAACCGAGATCGAAATCGTCTAGCGCGCCAGGCACCCGTGTGGCAAGGAACAGGGGGCGGCTGATCGAAGACGCCTTTGGCGAATCACCGCGGCCCCCTGCCGTTTTGGAAGCGCCTATGTGGCCGAACGTTGAGGCCAGACCTGCCAAGCTATCGGACCACGTGTTCCCCGAATCGGTTTGGAAAGCCCTCGGGGAACACGTGGGCATCTTGAAGGTCATCTTGGCCGCCTGGAGGCCGTTTTGACCCTTTCGGGCCTTCTTGGAGAACGTCTTGGAGGGCCTTTTGGGCCGTCTTGGAGGCCATTTTGCGCGTCTCGGAGGCCTCTTTGACCGTCTTGGGGGCCTCTTAGGGTCGTCTTGGGCCTCTTGGGCGATCTTTGGGGGCACTTGGGCCGTCTCGGGCCGTCGGAAGGCATAACAAAAAGCCACAATCCTTAAACAATTCATTGGAAATCAACGATTTTGGCCTTTTCGTGCCTTCCTGGAGGCCCTCTTGGAGGCCTCTTGGGCCGTCTTGGGCAATCTTAGTGCCATCTTCGGCCGTCTTGGTGGGCTCCTGGCCCGTCCGACGTCGTCGGAAACCGCTTGGGGGGGGCTCTCTGGGCCGACTTGGGGACCTCTTGGAATGCTCCAGGGCCGTCTAGGAGGCCATCTTGGGCGTCTTAAACGCCTCCTGGGCCGCCTTGGGGGCCTCTTGGAGCCGTCTTGGGGGACTCTTGGGCCGTTCTGGCCATGTTGGAGGCCTCTTGGGCGATCTTTGGTCGATCTTTGGGGGCTCTTGGGCTGTATCGGGCTGTCGGAATGCCGAAACGAAACACATGTCAAAATCATTCGAAAACCCTTAGGAACAGAAGTGTTTTTTTGTGCCTTTCTGGCCTTCCTGGAGGCCCTCTTGGAGGCCTCTTGGGCCGTCTTGGGCCAGCTTCGGGCCAACTTCGGCCATCTTGGTGGGGTCCTGGCCCGTCTGACGCCGTCGGAAGCCGTTTGGGGGGCCTTTCTGGGCCGACTTCGGGCCCTTTTGGGGTGCTCCAGGGCCGTCTTCGAGGCCATCTTGGGCGTCTTGGAGGACTCTTGGGTTGTCTTTGTGCCCTCTTGGGGCCGTCTTGGGGGCCTCTTGGGTCGTCTTGCGGCCATCTTGGGGGCATCTTGTGCGCTGTGGGGGCGATCTTTGGGGCCCCTTGGGCCGTCTTGGGTCGCCGGCAAGCCGAGAAGAAGCGAATGCCAAAATCCTTCAAGCACCAAAGGAAATTCAATGATTTTGGCCTCTTCGGACCCTCCTGGAGGACCTCTTGGAGGCTTCTTGGAGGTCTCTGGGGGGCCTCTTGGGCTGTCTTGGGCCATCTTGGACTCTCTTGGGCCGTGTGGGAGGCCGTCTTGGACCATCTTGGGCGGACTTGGAGGCCATCTTGGACCATCTTGGAGGCCATCTTGGGCCATCTTGGGCCGTCTTGGAGCCGTCTGGAGAGAAAACACCTTTGCAATTACCTCTGGGCAATCCTCCCAGGACCCCGCCGGGACCGGCCGAAGCCCTTGGGGGAGTTCTTTTGGAAAAAGAACCAAAAACAAAACCGAAATAGTTTGGCACGCCAGGCACCCCTGCGATGAATCGACAGGGGGCGGCGGATCTACAGGCCTTCGGCTCATACTGCCACCGTACCTGGGTTGTGGGTCAGAGGTTTCTGGGATACCTGTTTGGGGTCTCTTGGCATGCATCTCGGGCGTCTCTGGGAGCCACTTGTGTAGCCTCTAGGGGGCCTCTTTGGAGCTGTTTTGGGCCTCTTTTTGGGTTCTTGGTTGCCTCTGGGGGCCTGCTGGCGGTCTGTGGTGTCGACTTTGGGCGGGGGGCTCCCAATGTGAGGTGGAGTTCCCCCCCCTTTGGCCCATCTCAGGCCGTCGGGGGCGCCGCTTGGACCACCTTGGGGCTCTCTTTGGCCGTCTTGGGGCTCTCTTGGGAGCCTCTTGGACCGTCTTGGATCTTGGGGGCCTCTGGGGCCGTCTTGGACGCTGTTATACGCTGTTATGACCAAAGAAGCGAGTGTGCTGGAAACGCACAGTTTCCGAAAGGAATGGGGCAAGTTTGGGCATCTGGGGCGCTCTTGGGGAGCTGTTTGAGCCTTCTTGGGGCGTATTGGGAGCCTCCTGGGGGCTCTTCGGCCATCTTGAGGCCATATTGGGTTGTCTTGGGCGCTATTGCGCCGCTCTTGTCGCTGAATCGTGCTCCCTGGAACTCTTTTTGGTCGGCCCGGGGGGGGGTCCCAAAGGGGGGGAATCCGGGAGGGTGTCCCGGCCCGGGGCCTGGGCCCCCGGTATTCCAGCATATGATATCATGTACATGTACACACGTATGTGTGTATATATGTACAAATATACAAATTTACAGAATTTTGATCTTTATTTAACTATATCATATCGTATATGTATATATTTAGTTGTATGTATGTATATATGTATATATGAACTATATGTTATATATGTGTGGCAGATACACGACATGTATGTATGTATGTCTATATACATATACATATATATACATATATATATATATATATATATATATATATATATAGATCATGGTGTGTAAGCTACCTCATGGCCTTCCGCTCATCCCGCTACCGTGCCTGGGTTGTGTGTATGGTGCACGTTGGATGTTCGTTGGGATTTCGTTGGAGGCCTCTCGGTGGCTTTTTGACCTCTTTTGGGCCTTTTGGGGGCCTCTAGGGGCAGAAGGCTCGGATTTTCGGTTCCTGTTCCCTCTTCTGGGCCCCTTCTGGGGCCGTGTTGGGGCCCTCTTGGGCTGTCTTGGGCGCCTCTTTGGCCGTCTCGGGGCCCTCTTGGGGTTTTTGGGACCCTCTTGGGCCGTCTGGGACCGTCGGGAAGCCGCAGGCGAGAAAGCCCAACACCTTCAAAAATCAATGGACTGCCAATGATATTGGCCTCTTGGGGCCCTCTTGGGAGGCCTCTTGGGAGGCCTCTTCCTGGGGCGTTGTGGAGGCCTCTTGGACTGTCTGGGGGCCATCCTGATCGTTTTGGAGCGACCGTTCGGCGACTCGGAACCATCTTGGACCGTCTTGTAGGTCTCTTTGGGGCCCGGTGGGCCACTTTTGATGCCCTGCCGGGGCAGAAGAATTCGCGCGCCACCACCTCCAGGAGCCCCGGGGGGCACGCGCCACGCCCCACGTGATCTCTGAGAGTGGAGTCCGGACCCACAGAACACTTCAGGACCGAGGACCAAGGCTCGGGGGATTTGGGCAGAAGGACCTGCGGACACGCCCACTCCGTGCCCAGCGGCAAGGTGGCGGATCTGGTGTCAGCCATCCTGTTATGTGGTGTGGGCAATGCTGTGTAACAGATGTGGTGCAAGCTATGCTTGCTAGGCTGTGTGTTGGGAGCAACAAGGTGGGAGCTATGGAGTGGGAGCTACGCAGTGGAAGACCCGTGGTGAAAGCCGAGCAGTGTTCGACGTGTGGTGCAAGCTCGGCTGTGTGAGCTATTCGGTGTGTGCCGAGTGGTGTGGGCTGTGCGCTGCGAGCTGGGCGGTGCGAGCGGTGTGGTGCAAGCCGGGCGGTGCAAGCCACGCGGTGTTAGGGGGCGCCCGCGGGGCGGCCACTCCCTCCTCCTCCTCCTCCTCCTCCTCCTCCTCCTCCTCCTCCTCCTCTTCCTCCTCTTCCTCCTCCTCCGCCCCCTCCTCCGAGTGAGCACCCGGGCCAACGCGGCGAAGCCTCGGCAAACCCACCCCGCGCACGGGGCGCCCGCGAGGTGCCCCACGAGCGGGCACAGGGGGGGCGGCGAGGCGAGCCTCGGGGAGCCCGCCCCGCGCGGGTGGCGCCCGCGGGGTGCCCGCGAGCGGGCGGCGGGCGCCACCGTGGCCAGGCCCAGGGCCCCCCCCCCCCCAGTCCCCCCCCCCCCCAGTCCCCCAGTCCCCCAGTCCTCCTCCTCCCCCCTCCTCCTCCTCCTCCTCCTCCTCTCCTCCTCCTCCTCCTCCTCCTCCTGCTGCCTCCTCCTCCTCCTCCTCCTCCTCCTCCTCCTCCTCCTCCTCCTCCCCTCCTCCTCCTCCTCCTCCTCCTCCTCCTCCTCCTCCTCCTCCTCCTCCTCCTCCTCCCCTCCCCCTCCTCCTTCCTCCTCCTCCTCCTCCTCCTCCTCCTCCTCCTCCTCCTCCTCCTCCTCCTCCACTGCCGCCCCGACCGCTGTGTGCGTTCGCCAACCCTGCGGCGACACCACAGGTGTTTCGGGGCCTGTTGGTGGTCATCGTATCCTTTTCCGCTTCCGCCTCGTGGCCTGATCTCCGGCGATCTGTTTTGCGTGGTTCTGGAGTTGATCCGCGATTTTCTTGCAATTCTGGCCAGGCATCGTGCGCCTCGGCCAGACAATGGGTCTGGGACGGACGACTGCTCTGAGGACGCGGTCGGGACCTTTCGCAGGCCAGCCACAGCTGGGGGAGCTGTGGTCCTTACCCCCGCGGGGGACCCCTCGATTTCGACACTCTTCTCGAGAGATCGTCGACGCGATGAGTTCCCCCCGGGGGGTGAGGACCACAGCTCCCGCAGTTATGGCTGATCGGTTTAGTGCAGGGAGCTGGTGTTCCGTAGCCGTCTTGGCTCAAGTCTCGGCGAGGCAGCGTTCGATCACAGTGAGCCGACGCCTCGCGGGCACTCGGCGCTTCCCACATGCCCCCGCTGCTCCGGGAAGGCGAGGGACCGTGCTGCCTACGAGGGTACACCAGACCGCCGAGAAGTGCTTGGAGGGGCTTGCCATCCACTCTCATCTGTTTCGCGACTCTCCGTGTTGCCTCATCATTGCTCGGCCAGGTGTTCAGCATCCCGGCCAACATCCAAGGCGGAGTAAAGCATCAGGTCGATTTCTTCCTATTAGTTGGATTCTTGTGCTACCTCCACCGTCACTGCAGCGCACGGGCCATGCAACTGGTCACCAGCGGCGCGAGAACGTCGAGTGCCTTAGGATTGGAGATCGACAAGGTGGCTTCTGATCATGGGCGCCAAGCCGGGTCTGCAGCTCGCACCGAGGAAAGAGGGTCGCCCGAGAACCTATTTGTTGGTCTTCCCAGCTCCCAGGATTCAGAGGATCTGTTAGGATATGAAGATAGGCAGCTTAACCCTGACGTGCGTACCAACGGCTGTCCCCCAATGGAGGGCGGGCCAGGTAAAAAGGGAGTGTATACAATCGCTGCTTGCGTCAAGCAGCGCAATGTTTGGGCCGCATTGCAGTTGTTCGACCAGATGTTGGAAAAAGGGGCCGCTCCTGATGCATCCACCTGTAGCAGGTCAACCTTCCAGAGATATTTCAAAATCGTGGCCGAGAATCTCGATGACGAGCGAATCCAGAAGGACGGACTGCGACTTCTTGCCTTGGTGCAGGATTGTGGGATCGCACCGTCGTCTATTGTCCAAAACCGGTTGCTAGAAGCTTGGAACGGCAAGCCTCCAGAAAGCGTTTCGAAATATTTTTTGCAGATGAGAAGTGTTGGTCTCATCCTCAGCAGATGGGCATACTGTCACCTCGTTTTGGCCAACGAGCGATCCGATCCAGGACTCGCATTAAAGATTTACGATGAGATGGAGGATTTAGGCATTCATACTGACCGGGCGACGTACAATGCAGTATTGAGTGCTTGCTCTCAGCTTGGCATGCTCGACGAGGCCCGACGGCTGTTCATGCAGATGGCCGACCGTGAACTGGTGCCTAGTTTGAAGTCTTATGGCATCATGATCAAAGTATACACGTTCTCGTTCCGATGCGAGGAGGCCATTGCCCTCTTGGAAAGGATGCGTGAGCAATGCTTGGAGCCCGATCGCTACGCTTACCACCACGCAATCACTTCCTGCATTCGCCTGCGGCGTCTTCAGTACGCGGTGCAGCTGTACAGAGACATGTGTTTGGCAAACGTGGCCTGCTGCGCAAGCACGTACGATCTCTTGTCCAGACAGTGCAAGAATCTCGACCAGAAGGCTCCGGCCGTGCACCTCCGACGGACGAGGCGGGCGTGAGTCGAGAACCCGCCGCGCGCATATCACGGGCCCCATCGGGCGCAGCGGGAGGCCAAACAGCACCGCGGCCGACGCGTCGCCCAGGCGAAGAGTACCGTGCTGCGTCCTGCAGCCTTTCTGTGCTTGCTGCAGGCCAGGGCGTCCAGCTTCGTCGCGCCAGCGCAGTGCCCCACGCGCGGTTCAACCGCGCCCCAACACTCTGGGCCTCCCAGGTGGGGTCCGAGTAGATGGGGTCGGAGGATCGCGCCGCATCGCCGATGCATTGGCGACGCGGCTCGATGTGGGGCCCGATCTTCTCCGCGCCAGCGTCGCCGATGCACCGCCGACGTCGGCGGTGCATCGGCGATGCATCGGCGGTGCATCGCCGAGGCGGCGCGATCCTCCGACCCCATCTACTCGGACCCCAGCTGGGAGGCCTCTAAACACCCGCACGCTTCAGAGGGGGGCCCACGCTGCTTTTCATCCGGGTGCCACTGCGGGGACTCTAGCGCCGCGGCCCCGCCCCCCTGCGGAAGGCGTGCGAGCAGGCGGCCGCGAGCGCGGCGGACGGGCACCCTGTGCACAGGGCTGGACCTCAACGCTGTGTTGCTGGCCCTCGGCCGTGTTTTGTTCAGGAGGGGAAAAACACACACAGACACAATTAATCGTCGATTCCCCAGAAAGTATAGGAAAATATAGGAAATGCGGGGGAAGACAAAAACCCAAAAAATATAAGAAATTATCCCAGTGCGACCCTACCTAGGAGTTGGAACCCCTAGGAAAGCAGCATTAGTAGTAACAGTAACGCTAAGCTAAAGCTAAGCTAAAGCTAAGCTGAAACTAAGCTAAAGCTAAGCCACAGCTAAGCTAAAGCTAAGCTAACGCTAAGCTAAAGCTAAGCTAGAGCTAAGCTAAAGCTAAGCTAAAGCTGAGCTAACGCTAAGCTAAAGCTAAGCTACAGCTAAGCTACATCTAAGCTACAGCTAAGCTAAATCTAAGCTAAATCTAAGCTAAAGCTAAGCTAAAGCTAAGCTACAGCTAAGTTACAGCTACGTTAAATCTAAGCTAAAGCTAAACTAAATCTAAGCTAAAGCTAAGCTAAACGCTAAGCGAAAAGCTAAGCGAAACGCTAAGCTAAAGCTAAGCTGCAGCTAAGCTAAAGCTAAGCTAAAGCTAAAGCTAAGCTAACGCTAAAGCTAAAGCTAAAGCTAAAGCTAAAGCTAAAGCTCCCAGGGGACTGGGGGGAACCGCTCCCAGGGGACTGGGGGAACCGCCCGGGGCGATTTCCATTGCCCGGCCCCTTTAAGCTAAGAGAGTAATAACCCTTCTAGGCAGAGCCTAGGTAGGGATATATGGGGAATCTTTTTATTTGTGTGTATTTATTTGTGTGTCCCAGAGCCCCTTCATTTGTTTTTCGGTTTGGCAGGGAGGTACAGGAAAACGGGTACAGCAGAACGAATCACAGAACGCCAAACAGCACGCAACACAACGCTCAGGTCCAGCCCCGCATGTACGTGCCGTGGCGCCCGTAGGGGCAGGTGGCGCAAACAGAGGTGGCGGGTGTTAGTGGGTGGTGATCGTTTTCTTATTCATTGATTTACCGATTGGCGCGGGCCCTCGCACCCCGCCCTCCCCCCCTTCATGGAGTAGCTTGTCGCCGTTTTTTGGCGCCTGTTTCGAGGAGGTGGAGTCTCCCCCATGGGGCGCACTGTTGCAAACAGACGCATTGAGCAGAGGTCCGGAGCCAGACCCCCCCCCCTCCCCCCTTGCTTTCCGCCCAATGTCGAAACGCCGCGAAAAAAACACCCATGTGGTGGTGGGCGGGGGGATGGTGGCAGCGGCGGGGAACAGTCGCAATCCTACCATGCCCGTGGCGATGCTCGTGCAGTGTGTGCAGGCCCCTGCCCCCCTGCCTTGGTTGTGCTGGGCATGCCTCTGTCGAGGTCGCCAGCGCCCGCAGTGCCGCTCGGTGGTCGCATCGGTGCGTACATGGTTCAGGAGGGGAAAGAAACACACAGACACAATTAATTGTCGATCCCCCAGAAAATATGGGAAAAAATTTGAAGTGGGGGGGAAGACAGAACCCAGAAAATATGGCAAAGTATGGGGAATCTTTTTATTTGTGTGTATTTAGTTCTGTGTCCCAGGGCCCCTTCAACATGGTGCATGTGTCTCCTCGATCCTGCAGGGTCAGTGCTAGCAGGCTCCTCCCAGGTGTTGAGGTTTACTTGCGGTGAACTCTCAGTGTGCGTGGTTCAGCTGTGGTTATGTTGAGGCTCGTTTGTTTGTGTTTCTGTTTTGTGGTTGTGCTCTGGTGGTGTTGTGATCTGGTTGGACTGGCGCCGCATAGGTCGGCAATGTTTCGAGGCAATTCGGGCATGATCAGAACCATTTTTCCCCACATCCTGAGTGGGGTTCTTGTTTTCCAAGAACACCCTCTCCTTCCCACCCACCTCCCGCTCCATGTTCCATACAGCACAATATTATTCCTACCACACACACCATACCATACCATAGTTCCTACCACACATACCATACCATACCATACCAGGGAGGCCCCGCCTGAGCGAGGAGGGTATCCGCAAACCATACTATTTACATGGTTTCGTGCCCCTCCCACACCTCCAGGGAGGCCCCGCCTGAGCGAGGAGGGTATCCGCAAACCATACTATTTACATGGTTTCGTGCCCCTCCCACCCCTCCAGGGAGGCCCCGCCTGAGCGAGGAGGGTATCCGCAAACCATACTATTTACATGGTTTCGTGCCCCTCCCACCCCTCCAGGGAGGCCCCGCCTGAGCGAGGAGGGTATCCGAAAACCATACTATTTACATGGTTTCGTGCCCCTCCCACCCCTCCAGGGAGGCCCCGCCTGAGCGAGGAGGGTATCCGAAAACCATACTATTTACATGGTTTCGTGCCCCTCCCACCCCTCCAGGGAGGCCCCGCCTGAGCGAGGAGGGTATCCGCAAACCATACTATTTACATGGTTTCGTGCCCCTCCCACCTCTCCAGGGAGGCCCCGCCTGAGCGAGGAGGGTATCGAAACCATACTATTTACATGGTTTCGTGCCCCTCCCACCCTCCAGGGAGGCCCCGCCTGAGCGAGGAGGGTATCCGAAACCATACTATTTACATGGTTTCGTGCCCCTCCCACCCCTCCAGGGAGGCCCCGCCTGAGCGAGGAGGGTATCCGCAAACCATACTATTTACATGGTTTCGTGCCCCTCCCACCTCTCCAGGGAGGCCCCGCCTGAGCGAGGAGGGTATCCGCAAACCATACTATTTACATGGTTTCGTGCCCCTCCTCCCTTCCAGCGGGGCCCCGCCAAAGCGAGGAGGGCATCAAGAAAATGGGTCCCACGAAATCGTTAATCTCTTTATGTGGGGAACTCCATTAGCATAATTTTTTTGTCGTCTTTCTGGCTGAGGCACTCGGCGTAGTCCTCTTCAGGCGCTCCGCGCACACCGTCGCGCCGATCGTAGCCAATGTCAGCCACCACACTCGCAAACATTATGTTCCTGCTACGTGCCCACAATACTTTTTATTGGGCGCAGATGTCGAGTGCTTGTTCGCTCATTTTTGCTCAATCCTGGCTTGCGGGCGCCTCTGGGATGGGATCCCCGAGCCGCTGAGCTTCGCAAGGTTGGCACGCGAAACTTTGTACATAAGGCGGCGCGATTAAGATCGAGAGGCAGTACTGCCTAGTGATTCCTGCTGGAGGCCAGGAAACTGATTTTGAACTATAGCTGTTCATAGAAAATGGAACATTGGGGACACTCTGGCACATCTCTTTCAAGGATGGGTGCTCCTCCATTGTGTATCGCAGAGTTGGGCGCTAAAGTACTTGGCCTGTCGGAGGCTGATACAGTTATTGTTTGGGGCCGTTTTTTGGTGTTTAGCTTTTTTGGTAGATCGACTTGGAGGCCGAACAGTGCGACACAACAGCTTGGCTCGATCTGATCAAGACGTCGTACGTCCTGAGTGCCGCGGTCACATATCAACCTCCGGTCCGGTCTTGCAGTGCGCTTTGGCCAGTATTTCGAAGGGTATCCAGCCGCGGCGACGAGACTCCTCCCGGAGAACCCTCGAATCGGGACTCTCGATTCAGGTTCCTTGACTTCAGGGCGTTGGCAGCTATGTGAGGTTCCCCGCCCTGGAGTTGGGGCTGGCGAGGAGGAGGCGGGAGGAGGGGGTGGGAGAAGAAGATGGGAGGAGTAGGTGGGAGGAGGAGATGAAAGGAGGAGGAGGAGGAGCAGGAGGGGGAGGAGGAGGAGGAGGAGGAGGAGGAGGAGGAGGCGGAGGAGGTAGTGGGAGGTGGAGGAGGAGGAGCATGAAGAGGAGATGATGATGATGATCATGACGATGTTGCTGGCGATGATGATGATGATGATGATGATGATGATGATGATGATGATGATGATGATGATGATGACGATGCTGATGATGATGACGATGATGATGATGCTGATGATGATGCTGATGATGGTGATGATGACTATGATGATGATGATGATGCTGATGCTGATGCTGATGATGATGATGGTGATGCTGATGATGCTGATGAGGATGATGAT